>NW_004624735.1:28613795-28752563 GCF_000247695.1 Heterocephalus glaber
TTTTTGTTACCAGGGATTGAACTCGGGTCCTTGCACTTGTGCAGCAGGCGGCAAAACCACTGAGCTAAATCCCCGGCCCCAGTATTTATCATTAAAATTCTCAACTTCCTTTTGGCATGTAGTTTTTCTTCAGTGAAGAACTCTCTGAATTGTTTATGTTGGTAAAGACATGCTGTTATGCAACCTCTGTTTTTCCTTGCTTGAAAAGGCCTTGAATTTACATAAATTCTTAAAAAAAATTTCTCAGTATTTTAGGCTGGTTATCATTTTCTTTCAACCCTGAAAATATCATTATTTGACTTTTGTTTCTATTGTTTCTAGAGATAAATCAACTGTTTTATCACAAATCATTTGAAATTAAACAGATGTGTTTCCAGTCTCTCTTTTGTTCTTATTACTTTAATAGTTTTCCCTAGTTTTGAGCAGTTTTGTTAAAATGTTCTTAGATGCCCTTTTCCTTATGGCCTAGTTGTTTTTGCCATTTTTAGAACTTTCTTTTTCTTTCTTTTTCTTTCTTTTTCTTTCTTTCTTTCTTTCCCCTTCCCGTCTCTCTTTTCTCTCTGAATCTCTAGATATATCCACTTAAAACTTTCTTATTAGAGGCTCTTTGTATGTTACACATTTTTTTCTGTGTTTTTCATCCTTTTGTCTTTATATGCTGTATTCCAAATATTTTCTTTTTAATTATCTTCCAGTTTACTAATTCTGCTTTTGGCCTTGTAGAACCTATTTTTAAATGTTTAATATATTGCTGTTATATGTAGAAAAATTGAGCCCAAGGATATTTCTACCCAGAGTAGGTATAGACCTTGACAAGTACCCTTGACATTTTCCCATTGTTTACCTTCACATTTTCATCCCATCCTAGAATAAATAGTTCATAAGTATTTTAATCTAATATCAATTATGAAGTCATTAAAAGCTGGGCTTAAGCCATGGTGTGGGGTGGTGATCCATTAACCCTTATTCCTACGATATAGCTTTCTGATTTGTGTGGCCATATTTGAAGATCTGGATAGAGTACTGTACTTTTTAACAAGTCTTAAAGTCACTTGTTTGTAAACTTTACAGCCTCATAAGGCTGCAAAATCTGTTTCACACATACCACCACTCCCAGCACAGAAGAGGAGGGTTCCAGGCCGCCTTAGCACAGCTCCTAGTGCAGAGGAGGTGTAGCTTTGGAATCAAGGCCTTGTGATCATCCAGTAGCAAGCAAAATTTTCCTGAACAAATGTGAAGCATACACAGATGCTCAGAGGATATGCACCAACTTCATCCATGAATCTCCAGGGAAGCTTACTAGGAAGTATAGCTCCTGCTCAACGATATTTCTAGATGACAGCACACTCACCCAGCCTAGTTATAGAATAACAGTAGAATGTGTGAGCATAGCAGTATATAACCTCATAAAGGACAGAGATGCAAATAGATGCCTGGATAGTTTTGATGAGCAATTGCATCCAAGGGAGAAGAGAGAAGCTTGCAGAGGAATGCTTTGAGCAAGATTATGATCACATATATATTTACAGATTTTTTGCTATTATTTTTAATGCCACACAGTTACCAACTGAATGTGCAATAAAAACCTTGGTCTTCTTAGAAAGGCTTTTGCCATATGCTGAGATTGACATCTGTCCTACTAACTGGAGAAGGATTGTCCTGGGAGCCATTCTTCTTGCCTGCAAGGATTGGGATGATGAGACTCTGTGGAATATGGAGTTCTGCCGGATCTTCAAGGATGTTACACTTGAGGACATAAATGAGTTGGACAGACATTACTTGGACCTGATTAAGTTTAATGTTAATGTGCCTACCAGTGTTTATGCCAAATACTACTTTGACCTTCGCACTTTAGTATTTGACAATGACATGTTGCATGTGTTTGCCTCTTACCAAAGAAAGAGCACAAGACCTAGAGGTCAAGACACAATTTTGTGAAGACAAAGACTTGTGCAGAGCAGCTGTGAGAAGATCGTCCAGTGATAGCAACTTGTTTTGCTCTTTTTGTCTAATGCCATCTTCTCTTAAAATGGAGAAATGGGACCTAAGACATCATCAAGCCCTCACTCACAAAAGCTGGAGAAATACCACCTCTTGCTAAAAAAAATTAAAAAAAATAGCAAACTTAATATTTTCACCAAAAGGAAAGATTCTCCTAGATTCAAGAAACCCCTGGACAGTGACAGATGCACTGCATGGGAAAGAATGAGGCCCTGTTGAAGCAGGAGCACACTTCTGTCCTCATTGGTGTGAGCAGAGTTGCAAGGACTGGAAAACAGAGGCTCCAGACTGACACAGAGGCATTTGTTTACTTCACGGGCCAATGACTGGGTGCTCTGTGAGGCTTTTGAAATAGGAGTTTAAATTGAAATTAATTTAAAGTTTTGATTAAGTTTTAAAGTTATATTTTAACAATAGTACCCATGTAATTGTTTTGCCCACCATATGGCTACATGTGCTTTAGGATTGTGCAGCATTCCCATTCAAATATGAGGATCTTTTATATTGCTTGGTGCTGGGAAAAAAATCAAGGGTTTCTACCACTGAGACACCCACCCAGCCCCACACATGCGCGTGTTCATGCTCATGAAGCCCCTGAGGAGCAGACTGTCACACTGAGAGGTATTGAAGATTCTCCCTTCCTGTGGTACCACTGAGTTGCTGGTCACTATTGTCCATCAGTTTACACAGAAAAGCTGATGGAGAACAGTTGTCTCTCATGTTCTTTGCAAACACTACTTAGTATCATTGTGGCATGTTTGTGGTCATAAAGATAAAGCCTCAGTTATGGACTTTCTACTCCGATCGGGTCCATGGTGCATCTTGTGAACTCTTAATGTTCCTTCGTGTTTTCTAGTGATTTCCCCTTATTAAATAAACATAATAGAAGATATTTTCATAATGCAAGCCAATATAGTGGTCTAGTGATAACCAGAAGATAGTAAAATACAAGGTGTCCCAAAAGTTTCAGTGTAGTTTTAAGCCTTACCCTACTGTGCTGCTGCCTCCCAGGGCACTGCAGCAAGTATAAAAGCTGTAAACTTTTATAAAACATCATTTGAGAATTTCAGTTTTGCAGATTTGGAATATTGAGCTTTTATTCTTACTTCTTTTCTAGCATCTCTTGAAGGGAATAGAAGAAGGAGGAGCTGGAACAAAAATTGCAATTAAAAGCTTACTATTCCACATTTTAAAAATTAAAACTTTCAGATCATATTTTATAATGTTGCAGCTCCTGTACTTCTACTGGAATCAAAGTTTAAAATTACACTAAGACTTTTGGGATGTTTTATATTGCCACAGAATACAAGTTGTTTGAGAGCTATGTACTATCTACTTTGATCACCTAAATTTCTTTTCTCTAAATTTGGTAAAGGAAGCTTATTAAAAGCAATGTTAATTCACATGCTACAAAAAGGAATTGGACCCCAATAGCCGCAAGTGATATGAAAGTTTCTTTTAAAGTCTACCCTACATGTTAACCTGGCTCTAGGTGCCCTATTTCAAGTCCTCCTATTTTAGAGGGAACTTACATGAACCTTAGGAATGTTACTGAAGGCTTCAAAGGGCAGAGATTAAGTGATTTGAGGAAGTTTACAATGATGTTACCTATATTTGAAATATTAATACCGATTAGTCTTCTTGCCCTGTGAAATCTATTTTTCTTCCATCTCAAAAGTAATCCTAGGAATCTCATCCATAACAAAGCACTTCCAGCTAGGCAACAGTTTTGTATAGTGTAGCAGGACCTCCTACAACCTTGCATATTGCAGCTTCCACTGTGTTTTTAAAAAAGACATAAAGAGATAAGCAGTGGCATATGAAATAATGCAACCTACCATCTCAAAATTTTGTATGGAATTTCAAGCTTGGAGATCTGAGTGTTAATTGCAATTTTATTTTGAAAAACAGTGCTACCACTTAGTTGTTTCTCCCCTTGTTCATATTTTTTAAAAGTTAATAAAGTATTTTGATTAAAATAGCAAAAAAATCTGTTTCACTTCACTTCCTCAAATCCACCTGTTGAAAATTGACAGGGAAAAAATAACTCTAAATGGCACGATTATCTTTCAAGAGTGTGTTATATTTCTGAATACTGGCATAGTGTGACATTCAGAAAGTAGAAAGCTTCGACTCTTCCTCCTGTTTTTCTTTCTCTAATAATTATTTTAATTGAGCTATTTTTAAAAAATGTTCTTGGCATTTTTTGTGTTATTTATCTTCATATTTTTATCTTATCGTAATGTTTTATGCTGTTCATTTTTTCCTTAGGGTGTTCTACTTCTATTTTATTTTTTTTCCTTAAATTCTTTTATCAGTACATTTTAGGCAAACCATACATTTACATTTATCATTGGGTGCTTGTACCTGTACATGATGTACCTTGGTTCTTATTTTTTCCCCATTCCCTGAGCTCCCTTTACCCCCTCCACCCTTCCCTATTTACAAAGACTTTGTTTTCATCTTTTCCTTTTCTCATAAATTTTCCTTTCCCTTCTTTCCTTTCCCCTTCTCCTCCCACTTCCCCTACCACTTTGGATGGGATTTTTCCTATTTCAAATTCTCAATTATTCATTTTAATCATTTTAATCCTTATTTACACTTTCAGTTTCTCACACGTGAGAAACTAGTATTTGCACGTGTGTGTCCTATTTATTTCACTTAAGAGTATGGCCTCAATATTCATCCATTTAGCTATAAATGTCTCTAGTTTCTCATTCTTTATGGCTGAGTAGTACTTCATTTGATTAAAAAATCACATCTTCTTCATCCAGTTTCCAGTTAATGGGCACTTGGGCTGTTTACAAGCTTTAGCTATTACAAAATGTGCCACTATAAACATGGGTGTACATATATCACTGTGGTATGATTCTTTTAGTTCTTTTGGGATGATACCCAGCAGGGGAATAGCTGGGTCAAATGGGACCTCTAGTCCTAGTTCTTTGAGGTCTCTCCATACTAATTTCCACAGTGGTTGCACCAGTCTGCATCCCCCACCAACAATGGAGAAGGGTTCCTTTCTCCCCACACCCCCAGCCAGCATTTGTTATTGGTTGATTTCTTGATAGCAGCCATTCTTTCTAGGGTGAGGTGGAATCTCAGTGTTGTTTTCATCTGTATCTCTCAAATGACCAGTGATGTTGAACATTTTTTCATATGTTTATTTGCTGTTTTTACTTCTTTGTCTCTCTGAAAAATGTCTGTTTATTTCAGATGCCCAATTTTGGATTGGGTCTTTGAATTTGGGGGGTCTGATTTTTTTCACTTCTTTATATTCTAGATAGTAGTCCTTTGTCTAAGGTACAGCTGATAAAACATTTTTCCCCACATTGTAGGTTGTCTCTTAGCTCTGTTTGTGGTTTCTTTTGCAGTGCAGAAGCTTTTTAATAAGATGAGATCCCAGTTGTTGATTCTTTGTGCTAGCTCCTGTGCTACTGAGGTTTTGTTCATAAAGACTTTTCCTATGCCAATGTCTTCCAAAGTTCTACCTAACTTATTTTCCAGCAAGTTTTGTGTTTCTGATTTAATATTTAGATATTTAATCCACTTTGATCTTAGTTTAGTTCATGATGAAACATTTTGATCTTAGTTTAGTTCATGATGATAGAGATGGGTCTAGTTGTAATCTTTGGCAGGTTGAAACCCAGCTTTTCCAACACCATTTATTAAAGAGGCTATCTTTCCTCCAATGAGGGTGGTTGGCTCCTTTGTCAAAGATGAGATGGCTGAGTGTGTCTGGAGTTGATTCTGGATCTTCTAATTTATTCTACTGATCTTCAGGTCTGTTTCTTTAGTAGTACCATGCAGTTTTTATCACAGTAGCTTTGTAGTATAGTTTCAAGTTGGGGATTGTGATACCCCCTGTCATGTTTCTGTTGCCTAGAATTACTTTTGCAATGCTAGGTCTCTTCTGGTTCCAAATGAATTTTTGGATTGTTTTCTCTAGTTCTGTGAAATATATTGTTGGAATTTCAATCAGCATTGCATTAAACCTATATAATAGTTTTTGAAGCACAGCCATTTTCACTATATTAGTTCTTCCTACCCAGGAGCAAGGGATGTCTTTCCATTTTCTTATATCCTCTTTGATCTCTTTTTTCAGAGTGCTGTAGTTTTCACTGTAGAGGTCTTTTGCTTCCTTGGTTGGATTGATTCCTAGAAATTTCATTTTTTCAGATGCTATTGTAAAAGAATTGTTTCCCTAATTTTTCTCTAAGTGAGTCTGTTATTTGTGTACAAGAAGGCTATTGTTTTTTGAGTGTTGACCTTGTATCCAGCTACTCTACTGAATCTGTCAATTAATTCTAGAAGTCTTTTGGCAGAGCTTTTTGGGTCTTCTATGTAAAGTATCACATCATCAGCAAATGATGACAGTTTAACTTCTTCTTTCCCTATCTTTATTCCTTTTATTTCTTTCTCTTTTCTAGTTGCTGTGGCTAATGTTTCCAGAACTATATTGAACAGGAGTGATGATAGTGGGCATCCTTGTCTTGTTTCTGATTTTAGTGTGAAAGTTTTCAGTTTTTGACCATTTAGTATGATGTTGGCTGTTGATGTTTCATAGATAGCCTTAATCAGGTTGAGATAAAGACCTTCTATTCCAATTTTCTGTAGGGTTTTTATCATGAATGGGTGCTAGATTTTGTGGAATGCTTTCTCTGAATCTATTGAGATGATCATATGGTTTTTGTCCTTGACTCTGTTAATATGGTGTATTACATTTATTGATTTATGAATGTTGAACCATTCTTGCATCCCTGGGATAAATCTGTCTTGGTCAAGGTGTATCATCTTCTTGATGACACCCTGTATTCTGTTTGCCAGTATCTTGTTGAGGATTTTTGCATCTATGTTCATTAGGGAGATTGGCCTTTTTGGCTTGGGTCTTTCCCTGGTTTTGGAATCAAAGTAACACTTGCTTCCAGGAATGAATTTGGAAGTATTGCATCCCTTTCAATTTCCTTGATGAGTTTAAAGAGTAATGGTGATAATTCTTCTCTAAATGTCTTGTAGAATTCAGAAGTGAAGCCATCAGGACCTGATGGCTTCTTTGTTGGTAAATTTTTAATTACGTTTTCAATTTCACTCATTGTAATTGGGATGTTTAGAATTTTTGTATCTTCTTCATTCAACTTTGGCACTTCGTATATATCTAGGAATCTGACCATTTCTTCTGTGTTTTCCATTTTATTAGAGTACAGTTTCTTGAAGTAGGTATTGATGATCTTCTGGATTTCTGCTGGATCTGTTTGACTTCACCTTTTCCATTCTTAATTGCATGGATTTGAGCCTTTTCTTTTCTTTTTTTTTTTATAAGGTTGGCTAAAGATTTATTGATTTTATTTATTCTGTTGAAAAAACAACTCTTGGATTCATTGATTTTCTGTATCATTCTCTTAGTCTCCATTGCATTGATTTCTGTTCTGACCTTTATAATTTCCTCTCTTCTATGGGGTTTGTCATGCTCTTCTTTTTCTAGGGGCTTGAGGTTCACCATTAGGTTGTTTATTTGAGCTCATTCTGTTTTCCTAACATGGGCATTCACTGCTATGAATTTCCTGCATAGGACTGCTTTCATTGTGTCCCATAGATTCCTGTATGTTGTACTTGCCTTATCATTTACTTGTAGAAACTGTCTAATTTCTTCTTTAATTTCCTCTGTGACCCACTGGATGTTCAAGAGAATGTTATTCAATTTCCATGTGTTTGTGGGGGGTTTCTTATGCTATTGATCTCCAATTTTATTGAACTATGGTCTGATAATATACAGGGGGTAACTTCAATTCGTTTACATTTACTTAAACATGTCCTATGAGCTAGCATGTAGTCTATTTTGGAGAATGACCCGTGTGAAGCTGAAAAGAATGTATGTTCTGATTTTGTGGGGTGAAACACTCTGTAAACATTTGTTAAGTTGATTTGTTCAGTAGCTTGGTTCAGTTCTAGAACTTCATTGTTAATTTTTTGTCTAAATGATTTGTCTATTTGTGATAGTGGAGTATTGAGGTCCCTCACTACAATTGTGTTAGTGTTTATTTGGTTTTTCATGTCTATTAATATTTGTTTTGTATAGTTGGGGTCATTCGTATTTGGGGCATATATATTTAGAATTGTCATCTCTTCCTCTTGGATTGTTCCCTTCACAAGGATGTAGTGACCATCTTTGTCTCTCTTAGTTTTCCTCTGAAATCTACTTTGTCTGCAAATGAGATTGCTACTCCTGCTTTTTTCTGGGTTCCTGTCACTTGGGGAACTGTTTTCCATCCTTTTACTTTCAGTCTATGAATTTTTTTTTGAGTCAGGTGTGTTTCTTGTATACAGCATATTGTTGGATTTTGCTTCTTAATCCATTCTACCAGTCTATTTCATTTGATTGGTGAATTGAGGCCATTAACATTGATGGTTTTAATTGATAGATATTGATTCATCCTTGTCATGATGTTTTACTGTTGTTGGCTTTTATTTTTTATCTTTCCCCCTTTCCCTTCAGCTTCCTGTCCTGCACAGTGGCTTCACTCCACTGGACCCCATGGAACTGTGATCCTCACCATTCTGCTCCAGAACTTTGTCTAAAATTGTTTGGAGTGCTAGCCTGGTGCTCATGAAATCTCCCAGTTACTTCCCATCGTGGAAGCATCTGACCTCCCCACCAATCCCGAAAGATGACCTTGTAGGACACAACAGTCTAGGTCAGAAGCTATCCTCTTCTAGGGCTTGAAACACCCCACTACAGGCTCTCCCTGACCTGAGGGTCCACACCAAAAAGTCTGCTGTGACCCCAATTCCACCCCCCCACCCACCCCGCACACGACCTGCCTCTCCTCTCCAACTGCTTGTACAATTTTGTTCTTCTGTTGGGTTTCTGGGATCCTGACTATTATATGTCTAGGTGTAGATCCCCTTTGACCGTGGCCAGTCATAGTCCTACATGCCTCACCCATCTGCACGTCCAATTCTCCACCTCTGCCTGGGAAGTCCTCTACCACTACCCCTGTGAACAGCCCCTTCATGTCATTTGTACCCTCTCCTCCCTCCCCATGGAATCCCATCAGTCCTATGCTATTCTTCCTCGCATCATCCAGCAGCTGCTGGCCTGATCCCCAGTGGCCCCCCACCGTCTCCAAGAAATCTGTGGTTTCATGGTCACCAACTGCAATTCTGTCCTCCACATCCAACACTCTATCCTCACATTCACTCAGTCTGCCATGAACACTCTCAACAGAGCTTTCAGTCTCCTGAATATCTGTCTGAATCTGCCTCATGGACTCCATTCCTCTCCCATGTTGGGTGATCATGGTTTCCATTTCTTTCTTATGCTGGGCATTCATGGCTTCCAGCACGGTTCTGAGCTCATCTAATTTTTTATCTGTTTCTGTTCTAGAGCCTCTAATCATATCTTTCACTCTGCTCACCATCTCTGTAGTTATCTGTGAGATTATTTTTGCTTTGAATTTTTCTAGGGCCTCATGTATCTGCTTTGTTACTTCCTGTGCTATCAGTTCAGGTTGTCTAGGTGGTTGATTATCAGGCTTTTCCACCTCATTTCCCCCATAATTTCCCTTTGGTGGGGTGGAAGTCTGAGTTTGTGCCTTGCTTAATGTCTTCTCATTTTTGCTTTTGGTACTGCCCTTGGTTTAATTCCTGTGTTGAAACTTTGAAGTTGCTTATTGTAAGTGTCTTTGTTGCTTGTATTTAGAACCCTTATGGAATGATTGCTTCTCAGAGGTTTCTTCCAGATACAGCTGGTCTTTAGGTTTTGAGTCTCTAATGACTCTGAGGCTATTTCATTTTCATTTTACCAGGAAGGACAACTGACTAGATTAACCACAACACCTTAGCCCAAGTGATACAATCAGCAACACCATAGCATCAAATACATCTCAGAAAATGACAATTTGTGGTAGTTATTAATCTGTCACCTTTAACTGTGTGAATTAAATCAAAGTGGAGGACCAACCCAACATATATTTATAGTGAATAAACTCTTCAATATAGCAACTTTACCCTTTGGGATGGGGAGTTAGAAGGAGTTGGGGAGGGAGGGATAGGTAAGTAGAAGGATTGGGGAAGGTTAACTCTAAGGCCAGAGGACACAGGAGGATCACACAAACTCTAGGAAATTGTTGACGACAAGAGAAAAAGACAGAATGAAAGAACAGATATGAGAACAGAACAACCTAACAGCAATAAGGAGGCTAGAAACTATTTACTTTCCTTTAAAACTAATGACAATCAAGAGAAGGAAAAAGGAAGAAAAGAAAAATACAGAAGAAATTAGGTCCAGAACAGGAACAAAAAGGGAGATGAAGAACAATGTAAGACAGTGAGAGAATGAGAGAGAGAGAGAGAGAGAGAGAGAGAGAGAGAGAGAAGAGAAAAGAAAGAAAAAAGAGAAAAATAAAAATTTTAAAAGAGTAGAAAAAGGAAAAAAATTAAAAATAAGAGCAAAAAAATAGTTTTGAAAATAAGAAATAAAAATGAAGGGCCTCCTTCAGGGTACATCTCTGCTGTCACAATAGACAACATGGGCAGTAGTGTGCAGATATAAATCAATGAGTCTCAGCAATCCAGTAGCAGACCTGTGAGATTCAGGCAGATTTCTGGCTGCAAGTCCCAAGTTGAGCTCCCTGTCCTCCTGCAGGGTTGAACTCTGCAAGGCTCTACTGTAGGTTCCAGCTGCCCTTTCCCTGAAGATAGTCCAGGTTCCAATGGGAGGTGATGATCCCTCCAATTTACCAAGCACAGTGGTCTGGTGTGCCTTTATTGCAGAGATTCTCTTCACTTTTCCAGTGGGCTTCAGTTTTCATCAAGTATCCCAACAGAGGCCCTCTTTCTGTTGTTCACTTCTCCTCTATCTTCTGCAGTTCAGGGCAATGGCCTTCATGCCCCCCTGTGCCTCTGTAGTGTGGAACCAGGTAGCAGTGCCGCCAGGAAGGGAGGGGGCTTAGCTGGTCACTAGGGGACAGGGCATGGGTGGGACAGAGCCCAGTTCCAGGTGGCAGAGGTCCTCACTGTCTGATCGCAGATAGCTGGTCGCTGCGGGGGCCCTGCTTCTATTTTAAAGAGGCAATGTTTTCTTGCATTCTGCTGAAATTATGATATCATTTGCTAAAATTTTTATTCTTCTGAGTGTTTAGAATAAGGTAAACTTTTGTGTATCCTGAAAGTTGTTCAAACATTTACTAAATTGGTCTTTCTATTTATTTGTTCTTTGAGGGGGAAGCCTTTTCAAACCTGCTACTGACAGACTGTTTGTGTCACTGTTAACCTACTCCCTGTGAGTGACAGTTTGGTCACTGTTAACCTACTTCCTGTGAGCGACAGTTTGGTCAGGTTGAAACTACAATCTACAGCTGGATGGCCACTGTAGTTGCACAAGTCCTAGAGCATCATCGTCAGCTTCTCACTGATGACATTTCATTAGGCCAAGGTGACCTTTTCTTTGGAAACACAAAAATGTGAAATAATAAATATCATAAATCTCAAAATATGTGTTCCAGTATAGTTCTTTCTGCTTCTACCTTTCCCTTGCTTCTCATAATGCTGCTGAGGAGATTATGCCTCCAGCATGCAGCACTGCAGTGAATAAGAGTGTGTGCTCAAGACAGTTCCATCTTGACAGCTTTATTAACCTTTCTAATCTCATATTCCTTATCTGCAAAGTGAGGATAATAATATAACTGCTCCTGTAAGACTATTAATTGAGATAACCAATGTAAACTTGTTACCGTATTTTCCAACAGAATAAAGTAAATGTAGTTAATGCTATTATTTTCTGATAAGTATAATTTTATGTGCTTACTAAAGGCTGGCAGTGAAAGAAGCACAAAACATTCTCTAGTGTCTGTACATATAAAATACCTAATAAAATGAGTGCAGTAGGCCAAGTATAATTAATCAGGACTTATGGAGACTATGGCAAATCCTAGAGTGCTTAATATTTTGTCAGCTGCGATTCATTATTTTAACACTAGTCAATGAGTACTATGTGGAAATGTGGGTAAAGGGATTTACTCAGAAAACAGCCATTAAGATTTGTACATGGTATCATTTTCCATATTTATGTAAATCAATTTTTAATGATTCTGGAGATCATACAAAATGTCTCTGAGTTCTGTGTGACTCAGTGTCTGCTGTTCTGTGACTGACAAGACAAAGCCCATGACCTTGCAAATGGTGCATTATGACCTGGCTCCAAAAATCCTCTCCCGAATCAACTTTCCTCTTCTGGTTTTTACTTTATCTGCTAGTAAGGCCAAGAATCCTGACTGCCTTTGAGGCAGACTTAACTGACTCTTAGTTTTCCTACTAGTGTGGCCATCCAGCCACCAAACCATTTGTAACCATAGCCTCTTGAAGCTGGAGGCCCCATCTCATCCATCTCCGTGCTAGTGAGGAAAGTGGTGTTATGTCCGTTCACAAGCCAGAATGGGGAGGAGAGCATGACTGCAAGGACTTACGCTGATTCTTCTTTTTACTTATCATTTTGAGTCTAAAGAACCATAGCTCTGTAAGACCCCTAAGGCAAAATATGTTGAGACACTTCCAGTTGGCTTATTTCTCTATATTATAACATTCAAATAGCAAAGACAAACATAATATTAACCATAGCCATCATTTATTTAGCTTGCTATGAAACAAACTTCTTTGCTAAGCAATTTGAAAATCCTTTTTCCAATTTTCATGCCATCCATAAAGGTTAGATACTGTTATTACTCTCATTTACCAGATGAGGAATTTTAGACTTAAGGATATTTTTCACAATACTACCACTGGGGATCCAGGTCTATCTTTATACCGTCTTGACAGGGACCAGCAACATCAGTGATCTATAGGTGCTTTTCTTTCCTAACAAATTTGAAAGCCAGAAAGAATCTGCTCTCCTTTGTGATTTTCTCATGTCAATTTTGATGAAGCAAAGAACCAGGACAAGATCAGAGGCACTGTGGCTAAAAATGCTGCACTTCAGAGCTGTGATTGTCCCTCCAAGCGTTCTTTTGTTATACAGGCCCTTTCAGAAAAAGAGGCACCACGACTAATACAGAGGTTTTTGAGAAATCACCTCTCCCTGTCTGGGAATAGAAGATAAAGCAAGGACCCTGGAGTTCTTGAGTTCAAATCCCACACTGTCTCTTTGTGACCTTCTATGAATTGAGCATATTCTTTCAGTCTTATTTTCCTCATATATAAAATAGGGCTAAAAATGCCCTACTGGGTTCACAGGCTTGGTATGACTATCAAATGACAAAATGCATTCCAAAAAGCTTTGGAAACTATTAAGCAGCATACACACAAGGGGCAGGTTTATTTTACTCAGATAACGGTTCCCAAAGCCAGAAATGTAGAACTGTGTGGCAGGAACTAGATGTACAGTGTGGATAGCAGGTCTGCTTTGATAGCAACTCAGCGAGGTAACAGGTAAATCAGTAGAAATCAGGTGGACACAAACAATATATTGACATGGATTTTGCTTTTCCAGGCACCAAAAAATCACAATCATACAACACATTTTTTTAAAGTACACATCAATGATCAATGAAAGGAAGGAAATCACAGAAGGTGACAAGGGGCAGAAAAGCAGCTTCCTATAGAGGCAGGTAGAAGAAATCCAGTGTGCTTTTGCTTAGCACTTAATGTAGCATTTACCAGACTCACCTTTGTAGGGACCTTGAGCAAGGAAGACACGGTTTCCATCAGAGGAGAATTTTACGCTAAACTGACAAGTGATGGCAAAGGAAAGAGAGAGGGATTCTCGCAGCCCCGAGCACTGCTTGTCCTGAATCCTGACCTTCTGATTTAAAGAAAACCTTGGTGTGACATTCTGCTTTACCAAACACAACTAATCTCTCATGTTCCTTTTACAGAAAGTAACTCATTTGTTACCAATTTATTTATCACAGATTCACTGAGACAGTGCCTCAGGACTGTGCAACTCTGTGCTTTGAATTAGCAGATAAATTTTGACAGCATTTTGTACCATGAGAAAGCGTGTGTCACCAAAGACTCTCTTGTTTTCTACTAATTATCAAGTAGTAGCCCTGTGTGGTAGTGCACACCTGTAATCCTAGCATTGGGAAGGCTGAGGCAGGAAGATCATCACAAGTTTGGCCAACTTGGGCTACATAGTGAGTTCAAGGCCAGCCTGAACTACATAGCAAGACCCTATCTCAACCCCACTCCCCACAAAATGTATCTGCAATAAAGGAGTCAGTGGGTAAGTGAGCAACATATCAGTGGGTGAAAGCATATGCTGACTGAGGAGAGAGGCAATCTGAAACATCTCAGATAATAACAGGTAATTATTGAATACTTACCACTTATCTGGAGTGCTACTAAGCACTCAAACACCTCATTTAAACCCCACAACAACCTGCAAAGCAAACAATATTCTCTCCATTATATAAATGTGAAAACTGAGGCAGAGAGAGGTGAAGGAAATTCCCGAAGTCTTACAATTGTAGAGACAAATAAGCTAGAAAGTTTAATATAAAAAGAATTACTTATGCTTCTTCAAACAATCTTTTGGTGTTACTTGTCTTTGCCTGGCATGAAGACAGAGAAATAAAACCTCATGCCTGACATCTGTGAGCCCATTTTCTATCTACATCACCTTGCCTTCCTTTAGTTGACTTCATTCTACTTCCTGGGTTACTACCTCACATTTCCATCCCCTGGCCACTTTTTACTTCCTGAGTCATAGGTTGACTTTTGTCCTATCCACGTGGTTCAATTTCCTGGACCAAGAGTTCACTTTTTGCTCACTCTGCTTATTCTACTTCCTTGGTCATTAGCTTACATCTCTCAACTGACTTTGATTTCTTTTATTATTTTCATTAATTTTATTTATTTATTTTAAAAAATAAATTTTACTTTATTTTATCCCGTTCCTCCCCTCGAGCCTCCACCATGTATAGAAGCTTCGTTTCCATTTTTCCTTCTATTTTCACTGTTTTTTCTGTCCCTTCCTTCCTGCCTCCCTCCCTCCTCCCTGGTCCCCTTCCCATTTGAACACTTTCTTCCCATTTCCCAACATCCAGATCAGTCCTTATTTCCACTTTCAGTTTCTCACACCAGAGAAACAATGTGGTATTTAAATATGAGTGTCTGACTGACTTTGATTTACTTCTTTGTTTCCTTACAAGAAAGTAGACATATTTGGGTGTAGAAAACAAAGCAGCAAAAACATGAAATATTACCTTAATAGTTTTTGCTTGGTAAGCAGTACCAAGAATAGAAGAGACTTTTGTCTCTTTGAAATTTCTTCTGGATCTTTTTCTTTCTTCTTAATAGAGACACCTTTTCTTTTCCTTTTTAAAAATTATAACTGATCACATTTATGGAGTACTGTGTGATAAATCTATACATGTATATAGTATGTTATGATCAACTCAGAGTAGTTAATTTTTCCATTTTTTTTCTGGTACTGGGGATCAAACTCAGGACCTGGTGTTTGCTAGGCAGGAGTGGCACCACTGAGCTACATCCCCAGCCCCAATTTTTCCATCTTGTTAAACATCTTTTTTAAATAAAATTTTTGTTACTACCTGTTTACAGTACATGATGATTGCATTTATTGAGCACCTTGGTACATTTGCACAGCACATCTTAATTCTCTTTTTCTTTCTAGTCACCTTGTCCCCCCTCACTTCTTCCTCCATTTCTTGGTCTCCTTCCCATTTGCAAAAGATCTACCTCCCTGATTCTTATTATCTATCTTTTACTTAGTTCTTTATTTTATATACACATTAGGTTTCTCATAGAAGAGAAACTATGCAATATTTAAGCTTGTGTATCTGATCTATTTCACTTGGCATTATTTTTTCAAGGTCCCTCCACTTTCCTACAAATGAATCAAATTTATTCTTCCTTATAGCAGATTAGTAATTCTTTGTGTATAAACACCACACCTTCTTTATAGATTCTGTTGGTTGACATATAGGCTGCTTTCAAGATTTAGCTATTATGAGTTGTGCTGCCATAAGCATGGGTGTGCATGTATCCTGTAATATGATGTCTTTAACTCTTTCAGAAGATACCTAGAAGGGGAATAGCTGGATCAAATGGAATTTATACTTTTAGTTTTTTAAGGAATCTCATATGATTTTCCCAATTACTGTACTAGTTTAGATTCCTAGCAACAATGTGCAAGGATTCTTATTTCCCTTTTAGCGTCATCAACATTTGTTATTATTTGTTTTCTTGATTATAGCTATTCTTTGTGGAGTAATATGGAATCTCAGTGTTGTTCTAATTCACATTTCTCTAGTGGCCAAAGATGTTAAATATTTTATCATACACTTTTTGGCCATTTGTACTTCTTCTGAGAAGTGTATATTCATTTCATGTCTGCATTTTTTACTGTTTCTCTTTTTATTTTAGGGGTTTCTTTTTAAAAGTTTTTGGTAGGTTCTAGACATTATTCCTCTGTCTGAGAAGTAGCTGGCTAATTAAAAATTTTTCTCATTCTGTAGGTTGTACCTTCGCTTTCTTGCTTTTTTTCTTTGCTGTGCAGAGGGTTTTTAATTTGATATGACCCCATTTGTTGATTTTTTATGTTATTTTGTGTGCAATTGAGGTTCTGTTAAGAAACTCCTTGCCTATACCTGTGTGTTGAACAGTTTTACCTCCTTTATTTTTCAGAAGATTGTTTTTGTTTTAATATTTAGATCTTTGATCCATTTTGATTTTAGTTTAGTACATGGTGAGAGATATGGGTCTAGATTCAATCTTCTGTATTTGCTTAGCCAATTTTCCCAGTCCTTTTGTTAAAATAAAAGGCTGTCTTTCCTCCAGCTGTGTTTTTGGCACCTTTGTCAAAGATCAACTGGCTGAATGTGGAGTTATTTAGGAATGCTCTGTTCTGTTAGACTGCCTCATGTGTCTGTTACTGTGCCATACCATACTATTTTTATTATTGTGCCTTTGTAAAATAACTTGAAATCCAAATTGTGATGGTTCCTCCTTTGCTCTTATCACCTAGGATTGCTTTTGCTCTCCTGATCTTTTCGGGTGCCACATGAATTTTGTCTCATCCTTGAATAATGCTGTTGGTATCAAAATAATATATCCATTGATATCCATTAAATGTATATAGTGTTAATTTTGAAATATGGCTATTTTGACAATGTTGGTTCTACTTACCCAGGAAGAGAGGCTATCTTTTCATTTTCTGATTTCCTCTTCAGTCTCCTTTCCCAGAGTACTATACTTTTCATTATATAGTTCTTTCAGTTCCTTTGTTAGGCTAATTCCTATTTAATTTTTCTCATTTTTGTGAGTGGAGTTATTTTCCTAATTTCCTTCTTGGTAGGTTCATTATTGCTATACAAGAATGCAATTGATTATTGTGTTTTGACTTTGTGTTCTGCTAACTTGCTGAACTTGTCTATTATTTTTAGGAGTCTTGGTAGAAATTTTTGAGTCTTCTTTGTTAAAGATCATAAATAAGAATAGTTTCCCTTCTCCCTTTCCTATATGTACCTTTTTATTTCTTTTTCTTGCTGGATTTCTCTGTCTAAAATTTTAAGTACTATATTGAACAAGAGTGAAGATAGTGGACATTCTTGATTTGTTCCTACATTTAGAGAAAAGCTTTCAATTTTTCCCATTTAATATGATATTGGCAGTAGAGTTGTCAAAATGGCTTTTATCAGAGTAATATAAGGTCCTTCTTTATCCATGTTCATCTGGATTTTTTTATTGTGAACAGATTTTGGATTTTGTCAAAAAATTTTCCTGCAACTATAGAGATAATCAATAGTTTTGTCCTTTCTTGTGTTTGTGTGATGTATTACATTTATCGATCTGTATATGTTGAACCATCCTTGCATTCCTGGAATGAAGCCTACTTGCTCATGGTGTATGATCTTTTTAATTGTTGCATTCTGTTTGTCAATATCTTGTTGAGGATCTTTACATCTATGTTCATTAAAGACATTGGCCTGTAGTTTTCTCTGTTGGCTGAGATCTTTTCTGGTTTTTGTATTAAGGTATTGCTAGCTTTCAGGATTGAGTCTGGCAGTACCCTTTCCCTTTCAATTTTATTAGAGTTTGAGGAGTATGGCCATTTTATCTTCCCTGGAGTTTTATAGAAACCAGTGGTGAGTCCACTGGGTCCTGGAGTTTTCTTTGTTAGTACATTTTTTTCTGACTCAGTTTCATTGCCTCAAATTCATTTCATTTATTGGACTATTGAGTGATTTCATATCTTTGTGGTTCAGTTTTGGTAATTCATATGTATTGGAGAACATGTTTTTGAAGTAGTTACTAATAATTGTAGATTTTGGTAGTGTTCATTGTGATTTTGCCTTTTTCACTTTTAATTGCATTTATTTTATATGGCTCTTTTCTTTCTTTTTTTTAAAAAATATTGGCTAAAGGTTTGTCTATTTTGTCTACTCTTTCAAAGAACCAGCTCTTCAATTCACTGATTCTTTGCATTGTGTTTTAGTATCAATTTCATTAATTTCTGCTTGATCTTCACAATTTTCTTGCTTGTAATAGCTTTGTATTTTTCTTGTTTTTCTAGGACCTTGAGATGCATCTTAGGCTATTTATTTGGGCTTTCTCTGTTCTTTTGATGTGGGTCTTCTCAGGTATAAACTTCTTTCTCATTACTGCTTTGTGGTATATTGTGGTTTCATAATTGATTCTAAGAACTAATTTCTTCCTTGATTTCTTCTGTGACCAATTGATTATATAAAAGTGTATTGTTTAATCTTCATGTGTTTCCATGATTTCTGCAGTTTCTTTTGAAATTAATGTCTAGTTGCACTGCACTATTATCTCATAATATATATGGGATAATTTCAAATATTTTATATTCATTTGAGTATCCTTTATAAATTAGAATGCAGTATATTTTGGAGAAAATTCTGTGTACTGCTGAGAAGAATATGCATTCTGTTGTTTTAGGATGGAACATTGTATAGCTATGTAGGAAATCCATTTGTTTAAAGGTTTAGGTCCACCCTGATAGTGGTTGAGTTTTCATCTAGTTCATAGGTATGTTTGTGATAGAGGGGTATTAAAGTATAATTCAGCTGTTTGGCCATTGACTTCCTCCCCATCAGTGCCCTAAGGATCATCTGTGGAGACATCAGGAGGTTTGGAGCCATCTTTTTCTTTCTTTTCTTTTTCTTTTTCTTTTTTTTCTTTTTTTTTTTTGGTATGCTCAGGGTTGAGGGTGGATTATAGTGGGAAGATTTTGCTGCTTATGTGGAGATCTCTTTAGTTAATGTCTACTTTCCAGTGATTCTCTGAACGTACTTAACTATAGGCCTTTTGCCTTTGCCCCAAGGTCTGACAACTTCCATTAATTTGGGGAAGGGAGTGTGAAGTAATTGGTCCAGCATCCACTTATCAGGAAATGAACTGCAGTATGCTTGATGACAAAAAGGCAAACCATCTATTACCACACAATAAAAGCCAATTAATAGCACAACTCTGCTACCCTGGCAGTAGCATGAAATCAAAAACAATGATAGAGTTGGGGCCAAATTGGATATTGACATACCATAAGAACTAATAAAATCTACTACTATATCATCCTTAACAATACAAAAGAGATCTGCAATAATAATAATATAGAAACAAAGGCAAACCAAATATTGACATACAGTAAATATAAATGCAACAAGTATACCACCATTAACAATAGAAAAGAATTCAACAATAATACCATTGAGTCAAGTAAATATTTAAAGATTAATAAAGCTCAATAGCAATACCAGTAAAAATGTAGGGGGTGGGGAAGGGGAACATGAAAAAAAGTAAAATTTCAACAATAAAGAAAAGAAAGATGTGAAGAAGGAAAGAAAATTGAGATAAAGAATACTATTGAAGAGTAAAAGAAAATGAATAAAATTAGATAAAAATAACAGAAACAAATAAATAAATAAAGAAAAAAAAAGACAACAAAAATAAAGAAAAAAGCATAAAGAAAGAAACTCAAACTCCTAAAACATCAAAAAAGAGAAATGAGTCCAAAATTTCCTCCATGCTTTTGAATGAGTGGTTGCTTTCCAGAGTCTGCAGTATTGGAATCCATCAAATATGAGGCAGGACAGTGACTCATTAATAAATTCTATTTCATTTCCACATTTACATTTTTGTGTGTGAATGCTTAGTCCTGCTCTGTCTTTTCTGCTGGGTATCATTGGGCAGTGGTGTCCACCCAAGGCCAATATTCACTGCAGCATCTCTGAATTTCTGTGTCCTTCTGTATTCCCTGAGTCACTGCTCTACCTCACTTTACAGCCCATAGGTTTGTGAGATGCCCTGCACCCTGTTCCAGAGGCCTTCTGTCTACACACAGGCTGTGACAATCATTCAGGTCAAGGTGTATCCCTGATTACAGTGGAAGATAGAGAAAGCAAACAGAGCCCTAATTCCTGTGCAGGTTAGGGGTTTGGGGGCTCAAGCAGTCTGATGGTCTTAATGCCAGAACTTGCAGGTCCAGGCCCCTCCAAAACCCACATACTACCAACCTAGTTTCTCAGTGTTGATGGTGGGACCCCCCCATATAATTTTCAACCTGAGCTTAAACCCTTCAGGGAGCCTATGTCTAGTCCATGTCCTCTCTGTGACTGTCTCTTGTGACCATCTTCCCAGTCACTGTGCTAGGGTGACCTCAAAATCCCTGAAGTGTAGTTAACTATTCTATAGTTTTTTCTGTAGTTGTTCCACACAACCAACCCCTTCCTCGAATGGCTTCTGATCAAATACTCTCAAATATGGTGGTGCTGCATTGGATTTCTTCTTCAACTCTAGCCTGCCCTGCCACCCTGGTCCATTGCTTTTCCCTGGAGCTCCCAACCCTCCCTCTGAGCTTATATTCATTAGTGGAGAAAGGTTCCCCTCCCTAAAAGCTGAGGTTAGCTTTCAGGATGGCTTTTTACTTTTCTCTGCATTTTGCTTGTTTCTCCACCTTCTTTGTAGTTTCTATTTCTCCTGTCAGCTCTCTCCTGATTTCTGGAGATCCACTTCTTTTTCTCTTCACCAAGTTGATGTTTTTCAGGTGTCTTTATTCTGGGTCTTGGAACTTCCTTAGGTATTGTTTTAAATTCTTGATCATACTAACTGTACATATTTATGGCATACACCATGATATTTCAGAACACATATATAATTTTTTATTTTGGTACTGGGGATCGAACTTGGGTCCTTGCACTTGCAAGGCAGGCAACGGAACCACTGAGCTAAATCCCCAGCCCTATTATGTATATAATATGTACCAATCAAATTGAAGTAATTAACATTTCTCTCTCCTTATCATAACTTTGCTTTGGGAGCCTTTGAGGTCCTCTCTTCCAGTTATTTAGAACATACATGATAGATTATTGTGAACTATAGTACCCCTACTGTATGTTTAATGGAGACTTCTAGATAGGCATCTTCTTTTAAAAATAAGTAAGGAAGTAATTAAACGTAGTGTGTTTGAAGTGTCTGGCTATTATTAATCCTCTAAGTTTAAGAAAAACATGTAGTACATCAGTGGTGAAAGCAGCAAAAGTAAAGATTTGTTAAAACAGCATGGGGCCGGGGATTTAGCTCAGTGGTTCCACCGTCTGTCTTGCAAGTGCAAGGTCCCAAGTTCGATCCCTGGTACCAAAAAAAAACCATCATGGAAATCATGTCAGCATAAAAAGCAGAAGCTCGTAATGAACACTTTTGTCACTCACTGCTGAGTGGCTGAAGCTCAAGATTAGAAGGAAGAGTTCAGTATGGGTCTAGCACATCCTGGGTCAGATAGGCACAATGTATCTCCCAGAAAAGAACATCATACTTTCACTGAACACTTTCCAAGTGCCAGGCATTACAGTAAACTTTTAATTTGAGACCTCAAAAAACTGGCAATGCACAACAGGGTTTTTGTATGTTTACATGTTTCTTACCTATGAGATGTTCATTCCATTATTTTTAAATTAGTTATCTTCACTAAATGAAATTTCACCATTCATTTTTTACTTTGCTGGCTTACCTTTATTTATTTATTTACTTATTTATTTATTTATTTATTTGTGTATTTATTCATTTTTGGTACTAGGGATCAAACTCAGGACCTTGAATTTGTGAGGCAGGAGCTGGAATCACTGAGCTAAATTCCCTGCCCTGGCTTACTTTTTAAATAAAATGGCAAAGCTGAGCAACAAATGCCTAAATTAAGTCAGATGTACTCTTTCCAGTTTGCTGAAGACCCCCCTTCTATGTTACATGAAACCCATTCGTTTTTTTCCTGGCCTCTAGGGCTTTGAAATTTGATATACCTACATCACACCTTAAACTTCAAAAAAGCTCTCAGAGGTACACATTGACTTTTTATGAGAACATATACAGATATTCCTTGTTTAACAACATATCTCATTAATGACTGTGTGGACTTACTACCCAGGTGTGCTGCTTGGACTTATGACCCATCTTTTTTTGTACAGTTCTGTGCATCTGGATTACAGGGCTTCAATGTCTTCTTTTTGGTATAGTTCACCTTGTTTGTGCTGTACTGTAAGTTTTTCTGGTTGTGTTGTACAGTACAGCACTGTAGGTTTATGTTCTGTTATACATTATAGCGTTGCATGTAAGAGTTATGCAAATAAAAGCAAAGTCATCAAGTTGGAGTTTCCTTTGACCATTTTTTTGTTCCAAACATTGCAATGTACATACTATATACAATCCCTCACTTAGCAACCAATTCATTTAATGACCTAGTCATGGGCACGGAACTCAGTCATTAAATGAGGCATGTTTGTGTATAAATTCTACCTTTTTGAAAGTTGTTCAATATACCAGTTAACTTTGTTTCTCACTTTTTACCTGTAAATTTTTGTTGAGTTTCAGTGTAGATGGAATGATCTGTTCTTTAAATTTTGACTAAATACAGCAGAACATAGAACATCTTTGGTGAAGATTTTATTCAAAGAGCTATGAACTGCTGTTCAAAACACATTCAAATGTTCCCAATATTGAAGATAGACAAGGTACATCATTACCTGATTTCAACCCAAAAGCCAACTACAGTGAGAATTTTTAAGGATTAGAATATGTTCCCAGTACTACACACACACAAAAGAAATAGAATGTTTTAAAGTGAAGCTTGGATATTGCCTAACAAGTTGAATGTTTGAAGAAAAAAATGCATGGGGACAAATTTGGAGATAAGTTGTAAATTATTTATGTGTCCTTTGAGAAAGGTTAGCATTTTTACTCAGCACCGCCAGGGCCCTCTGAGGAATGAATGCAGCACTGCCATTCTGGATGTTCTTAGGAAGCCTGCAGTTTGTCAGCATCCTGTCTCCAGGGTGGTAGGTCAGTGCTCATCCCCTGAAGCCCACCCCACGCTGCTCCACCACGGCGCACTCTTCAGCAGGAGAAAGGGCTCTCTGGGGTGCCGTGCACTGCAGGCCCAGGACATAAACAACTCCATGGTGGTTGTCATGGCAGTGTACATACCCTGAGGTATACTGACATCACACTTAAATGCATCCAAACAAAAGCTGATCCATTTTCATAAATCTCCCCAGCCAGGTGGTGGCCAGGCTCCTCCTCCGAGAAGCTGAGGTTACAGCTATGAGGTGACCACAACCATAATTTATCATTAGGAACAGCAGCAGGCCTGGAGGGTGTGCTGGCCATGGAGCACTGATCCAGTTTTAAATAAGACCACCTGGCCCCATGGAAAGAATGTTAGGCAAATCTGAGTTTGGACCCTGGCAAACAGAGATGTCTGTTTCTTTTTCTTAGCAGTTGTGGGGAATTGATTAAATCACTTTACCTTTTAGAATGTAGATTTGCTCATTTGAAAAATGCAAGTAATAATATATACCTTATGAAATTGTTATGGATATTAAAGGCTTAGTGACGAACATAGGATGATAATCATTAATATTACTTTTATAATGGGAGAGGGGTTTATAATGACAAGAATGGAAGATAGTCTTGAAATACTAAAAGAATAAATCTTCCAATAAATGACCTACTTTATTTCACCCCTCCACACGAGTGTGTACACATACACAAATGGCTAATCACTTTTTGTACTCAATAATCTGCCCTGCAAATGGAGAGTTTAGATGAACACTCCGCTTGTGTTGCTTACCATTTAATTCCTGCATCTCATCACTGAAGTCTAGCATATATTTTGTTTAATGAAGTGAATATGTCACCCCTGACATCAATAAGATCAGTGTGTATAAGCCAGGTTCAAAGTTATGTTGATAAGGAGATGATGCACATGGATTGGCTTTTCTCCAAAACAAAGAATGTGTCACTTCCTACATCTAGCTTGTCTTTGTCTTCCTCTTAACTCCTCAAAATCAATTGTTCTTGATTTTCTTGATCTTAGAATTTGAAAATTCCCATCATTCAAAAAATTCAGAATAGACTGAGCCTTATCATTCCCATTTTAATATTTGAAAACTATTCTCAGGGAAGGTACACAATTCACTCAAGGCCACGAGGCCACAAGATCAGTGAGTGACAGGGCTGACCCCTAACAGGTGCATGTTGTCTGATCTTTATTCCAGTACTCTTTACTTCGCACCAGGAAGCCTCTCATAATAATCTGTTGAATAAATCATTCTGTCATTGCTAAAATGATAGCTACACTATCAGACTTAGTCTCACTTTCAAAGACTCAGTTATTTCAGATGATGGAATAAAGAAAGCTCATTGTAATTGAAGTGTTTGATTTCTTTGAACAATATAATTATCAGCAATCAAGTCTGGCAAATCAGTTGCTCCTTTCAAATCTTTCCTAAGCATAGGGATACCCTATTTAACCACATGGATATCTTCTTCATTTGGGTTAGCTTCACAAGTAATAATCATAAATATGTTTAATAACACTCTTGATCCAAACCACTACAATATTATATTTTCATAGCATGTTCTTTAAAAGGAATTTAAAAATCCTTTTACAAGTTTATCTTGCTTGCCCGAATGTATCATCATTTTAATTTCACGTTATTCCTGGTCTTGAGGAATTCAGAATAGGAGAAATTCTTGGTTATGACTCACTGTTTTATAAGATGTCTCTTTTTACAACCAGTCTTCCCACTTTTGTCAAAGGTTTCTCAGCTTTCTCTATCTTTTGGGATGGAAATTTTTATAGGTTTCTAGCACCTTAGAGGTGATATGGTTATAGAGGAAGCCAAAGCCAAATGTTCAATTGTTTCTAGTGTCTACTGTAGACTCCCCTTTGGAGTCTCTGTATAAATGAGCAAGGAAAGACATGTTTTCTTTAACATGAAAAACTGTCTCTGTGGCATTGAGAAACTTTATGGACCCCCATATATTCTTTCATTTTTAAAATTTAAATATGAATATTTGCTATTGTCTTAGTTACTTTTCTCATTACTAAGACAAAATATCTGACACTCAAAGTTAAAGGCAGGAAGTTTTATTTGGCTCACAGTTTGTAGAGGTTTCAGTCCACAGTCGGCTGGCTCCAAGGCAGGGTGTTTCGGCAGAGGGGCATCACAGAGGAGAAACAGTCCATGGAAGGCAGAAGTAGCAAAGCAGTGAAGTAGCAAAAAAGCAGCAAACTGGATTCTTTGTGCCCTTTTATATCCATCCAAGCTACCCACCCTTTGAGTGGTGCCACCCACACCAGGTGGGCCTTCCCATTATCTACACCCAGAGCTGCACCAAACCAATCAGTGGACTCATTTAGTAACCACACACCCTTAATCCCAGCATCACACAATTTAACCTCACATCACACACCCTAGATCAAGCCACCTCCTAAAACTCCCATCTATGAACACATGAGACTTTGGGGGGGATATTAGATACAAGCCATAACAGCTATAAAAAAAATCTTTTCATTGCAGCTACTTAATCTCAGTCCCAATAACTTTCTGCTTGTGTAATTCCATGCTTTCCTTCAGCCACTTCATGCTGCATTCCCAACTTTGCTCCTGGCCTGTATCAGAGATCTGGCTGATCCAATTGTGTGTGTGTGTGTGTGTGTGTGTGTATTTGTGTGTGTGTTTGCATCTAACTTCAATGAAAGAATTCAGTGATCATGAGCTTGTCATGAGGCAATTTTTCAATTAAGACACTACTAACCTAAAACTTATGCTCTTGGGTGAACAGTTTGTGATTATTATCTGATACCGTAAATATGAGAGAGAAGGATGTGTTCAGATAATAATAATTTTCAAAATATTTCTATCACTACTCCTTTAATAAGCTTAAATATTATTTTATTTCTCACATATGAAAAATCCAGAGTAAAAATGAAGAGTAAAGTAAAAGATAGAAAATGGGAAATAGGAAGACAAATCACTCTCAAAGGGGAAGGAGATCAGGAGAGGGTGGAGGGGGTAGGAGAGAAGGGAAAGGAATGAAAGAATTGGAGTGCAATATATAGATACATAATCTATTAATAAAAGTCATTTTAGAGATCTTTTTAGCAACATCATTTTATTAGTTGCCACTTTGAATTATTCTAGTTATGTCAAGTAATAGACCTGGATGCTTATATTCTATAAATCAGACTAAGACAAAAGGTTTCCCTTAAATTCTTCTTCTGAATTACTAAAATTAACTCTACATAAATTTTCCAGTGTTACTTGAAGTTTAAATTTGTGATTAAAATATTAGGAAGTAGAGATTTTTTCCTATTTTGTATAAATTTATGTATAATTTATATGAGATGAAACATAGACACATAGTTCATATTCATAAACTGTTAAATTCTCTTTAAATTTTGCAATCTGTTTTTTAAGCACTAGGGAATGAGCCAAAGATCTTTTCACTGAGTTATGTTCCTACCCTCTGTATAATTCTTTTTGAGACAGGGACTCACTAAATCACGAGGTTGACCAAGTTGAGCTCAGACCTGCCACCTTCCTGTTCCGGCCTCCCGGAATGCCGGGGTTACAGACACACACCATTACCTTCAAATTAAAATCTGCTTTCTATAACTTGGTCCATCTCAGGATTTCTCAACCTTCACATCGCTGACTTTATGGGCTAGTTGATCTTTTTTGGTTGTAGGGTGCTTTCCCAGTCATTGTAAGGCATTTGGAAGTATCTCTGGTCTTTACATACCACATGCTTTAGCACATCTGCTTTCATTTATGACAATCCAAAATGTCTCCAGATGTTACTAAATATCTCCCAACAAGGCTCTCACCCCCACAGTTAAGAACTTCAGAGTATTCCTCCTGTATTTTTAAACTAATTACACTTAGTCTAACTGTAGTTAGGTCCTCAGTTTAGAACATAGCGCTAATGAGTCCAAGGTCAGAGATTGATTGTTTGAGGCTTAATGCATTCATTCAACAAGCATGATACGCATGTGTGCAGTGACCTGTGATTGTGCTGTGCTGTGCACCGTGCCAAGAGGGATGTCAGAGAAACACGAAAAGCAGCAACGGCCTGCGGGAGGGACTCTGTGGTCCTGCACAGTGAGTACAGGATGGTCAATGAGTTGTGGAGTCAATCAGGCAGATCAAGGTGACATCGGCAACTGAGAAAAACCATGCCTGACTCTCGTCTTGAAGGGTAGCATGTGGATGGGCAGCAAAGAAAAGGGCTGGTTGTTCCCAGAAAAGATGATGACAGAATGCTTGTTTTGAGACCGCAAGTAGCAATGCACAAAAGCTAATTTAGTGTAGTTCCTACACTAATAATAAATAATGAATACTTTTTGGCACCTTACTCTCCTTATTGCTGTTTTATGTGAGTTGCTGGGGTTTGGAAACCCAGGTCAGCATAATTTCTGTCTGTGCACATTGCACTTCCTTTCCTCCCTGAGCCCTGGGCTCCTGTGTGGGCACAGTGGCAACTCTGTGTCCTTCCTGGTGTGCAGTGGGCTCCCTGATAAGCAGTTTGCACTATTTGCAAACAACAGGATCTGCTTACTGATTAGAAGCATTGAAAAGTATTCAGAGAATTTGAAAGCATTGATAAATTCATTTAAAGTGTGACAGAAAAGCCAGTGCAACTGGACTGCAAGAAAAGGGAGGGCAGAAGGAAATGAACTCTCCATGCGGAGGGGACAGGTAGGTGAGAGTCGAGTCATAGAAACCCTGGTAGGTGATGATAAGGAGCTTAGAGCTTTGAGACCAACAGGAAGCCCCTTGAAGGGTTTTAAATATAGTGGCAAAAGCAGATTGTCCCTCTGAAAAGATTACTTTGGATGTTCGAAGGATGAAGAATGACTGGGGTGTGACAAGCCTGGAAACAGCAAGGTGAAGATGCTAAGTAACAGGTACTGGTAGATGGTTCTAGAAGTGGGTGGTGAAGGCGGTAGGTGGAGAAGAAGTAGGCAAAGACAGTAATTGGTGAGGATGTTTCTGATTCTAGAATTGATAGTAGTTCAGTTAAGTGGAAACATCCAGGTATTCTTCTCTGAAGATGATACTTCTAACTCTATCACACAGGAATTTCCTTTCTAACACCGGTAACTGTAAGCCACCAGGTGCTAAGAGAGCAAGGATAACTGTATACATAAACCGGTGGTACATGCCCCAAAGGGGAAAAGCAATGGAAATTCCATGGCTTTTGGATTTTTTTGCACATAGTAAATGTCTATAGGAGAAAGGAATGAAGGATTTTGAGTGAGTTGTGTAACGTGCGTATGAAGGAAAGCATGGCTTACCTGGAGAGGGGTATGGACATCAATGTATCCCACTGACATTTAGCACTTGCCAGATTTGAACTGGAACAAGTTAAAATAAGTGTATATTTTAAAAATACACGGAGATGCTTTTGGTTTGATATCTAGTATGCTGCCATTTTAGAAAAAAGTGGTATTTGATAGATGCATTCTTATAAGCACATCTGTTTTGTTAATGTTTAATAAGTTTACTGATTGTGCAGTAAATCTATTTTTAACAAAATGAAAACAAGACAGAGCTGCTTTTAAGCAGTTTACATTCTAGGGAGGATACAAACAGGTAAACAACCAATCTCAATAAAATCAATTGTTGGTTTGGAGAAGTAAGTGTAGGGAGACAGAGGACTACCAGGACACCCAGCCTCTCTAGAAGAAGCTAATATTGAAGTGTAAGCCTGAGGATTATTAGAATTTGCCTGGCAAAAGAGAAATAAGAGCGAAGATATTCCACGTGAAGGTCAGAGTAGGCACGAGGGTCCAAAATGAATGTTACAGTCCTGTATTCCTAGGGCTGCAAATGTTTTCGAATGGCTTGAAGGAGAACTTCTCAAGTAGCAAACCCTCAGGAACAAGATCAGGAAGTAAGGTTTAGTTCATAATGGTTAGAATTCATCCAAATGGGAAGAAGATACTATAAAAGTATTTTAGGAATGTTATTGACATAATTGGGTATGAAGTTTAGAAACAGCTTTTTGGAGAATACAGAATGGAAGACAGAGGATAGAGGGTAGAGGTAGAAATCGACAGGTCACATAAAAAATAAACCAGAAATCACTTAGAAGTTTTATGTGTTGTTATAGGTTAGAAATTGTGAATTCTAAGAAAACTGTGATAATGGAGAGAAATGAGGAGATTTTTTAAAGTTTAGTTAGTTGAGAGAATGATAGCTCTTCGTGATTGGTTGGATTTGATGAGTGAGTTGAGGTCAAAGATATTTCCCAGGTTTCTGACTATGGGAATGCAGTGAACAGGGGTGCCAAGGAGATAGTTATAAATGACAAAGGTGAGATAATAAGATGTACCTTGGATATGTTGAGTTTCAACAATCTATCAATCACTGAAGTAGAGATGGCCAGCAGGTGACTAGATTCTGTGCTCATGAAGAGCTCTGTGCTAGACTGGGAGTTCTTGGCAGCATCAGCACACATATACCAGGGGAATGTGGATCAAGTGCAGTCCATGAACAGCAGAATCAGAGAAATGTGACAGGATCATGTGAATTAGCCCTTCATACTATCCTGGGGCCGGTGCAATTCCTCTCTATAATCAATGACTCTCCAAACAGACATTTTCCTGGGGCCATTTCAGTGACCTTGTCAGGTTTCCACTGATTTCTGTTTGCTGTGATTCAAACCTTCAGGCAATGTGCTAATCAATGCATTGAGTGCTCTACATGTGCTCAGCACAACTATCTGAATGCTCTTCAGGGTTTTGGATATGGTGACCGGGAATTGGAGGATCATGCAGAGTAAAGCTCAGTCTTCAACATAAAGAAGAACCGAGAGTCAATTGCTAAGATTCAAGCTAGTGTCTGAGAGTCAGGGTGGGAAAGAATCCAGGAGACAAAGCCAAGGGCCAAAAGCCACAGAGAGCAGACCGGAAGAAGTTCAAAGCCAGGAGGAGAACAGGAGGGGCCCACTCAGTTCAGGTCCTTGAGATCTGTAGCTTTACTTTCTGGTTAATCAAGCAGCTAGTTCTCGGATTTGCCAAACCCACTTAGAAAGGACAAGGGTGGCCACTAGTATTTATGCTTCTTTGTTTATGACACAGTTACAGAATTTTATTCTAGCCATTTTTGGTTAAGAAAATATTTTGCATGTGTGACAACTCCCCTATTGGCTAGATCCTTTAGAGGGTGCATGTAATAACCATAGTAGATGCCGCTTCCTAAATTCTTAATCTACATCACAGAATAGGCATTTTGCACATGGATTCCTTGCAGTCCTCAAAAAATTCTCAAAACTAAGTTTTGAACTTGTTTTTATAAATGAGGAAAATGAGTTTTGAGAAATTAATTAATTTGCTCATTTGAAAATATTGAATTTATGTAGATGTTTATCAACCTCAGGATAGATAAATTCTATATTCATAGTGGAGTACCATGTAATAATGAAAATGAATAAATAACTACCACAGGCAGCAATATAAAAATTTCATCAATGTAATGATGAGCAAAAGATCCTATATCCAAAAGCATGTGTAGCATATGATTCCACTCAAAAGTTTCAACACAGGCAAAATGAGTCGATTGTAGCAGAAGTCTGTATAGTGCATACTGAAGGGAGGAGGAAGTGGGATAACAGGAAAGGAGCAGGAGGGGTCTCCCTGATGTGGGTGGTGGTTGGAGGTACAGGTACAGTCTGTGGAGATGCACCAATCTGTCCATCTATGACTTGTGCACTTTTTGTCTGTATTATATTTCAACAAAAAGGTATTTATTTGGAGAATTATTCTTTTCTGTTCTTTTGGCAAGTAGTCCATAGAATACTAGTAATAAATATTATGGTACTAGTATTCATCTGCTATTTGATATTTATTGTAGCTATAAAAACAATGTTTTATGACTGGCTGGATGAGACTTTGTGAACACACATAACATAATGACCAATTGGCAAAAAGTTGTGGTAGTAGTGGAAGACTTAAAGCTCAGAATAGGGGGTGAGAGAGTAGTCCATTTTGTGCTTACTGTGTACCAGCTCAGTATTATGAGATTTAAATGTACAATCGGTTCCTTAAATCAATGTTCCCCAATTTTAAGTGCAGAGATTGAGGTTTCTATTGTTGATGCAAAGAAAACCTAACTCTGAAGGCCACCTGCAAGGCTATTCCTTCCAGCTTCTCTTTCCTCTGAGCACCTGCCCCTGCTTCCCCTCTTCTTGCAACAACCTGGCTTTACTGTAGTCAGCACCCCTGACTCTAGGGCCTTTGCCTATGTTTCTTCCTCAACCTTCATTTCTAGTCCCTTTTCCTCTTGGCTATACCTTGTTTCTCCATTGGATCACAGCTCCAAGGTTCACCTTGAAGAACTGTCCCTGCCTTCCTAATGCCAGTCCTGTCCCCTGCTAGTGCTGTAGGCATTTGAGTCCTTTTCTTATCAAGCCCTGAGCTCAGGATATAATTATTTCTCTATTAGCAGGATGCATTGCTCAAGATTTGCCTCCCTTCTCACACAGTGGGACCTATCATTTCTTTGTTGGCATTGGGAACCACTGCATGGTAGACATACACCACCTTATTCCCGCTGCTGAGGACAGTCTTGACACATAGTAAATATTCAGTAAATATCTGTCAAAAAATAAATACAGGAATAGGCCTGGGATGTAGCTCTGTGGTACAGCACATGCCTGCCAAGCATGAGGCCTTGAGTTTGATTCCCGGTACTAAATAAATACAGGAATAGGTTAAACCTCAAGTATAAACAGCTATTAAATCTATATTGATGTGATTTCATTGAAATCCTACAATAGCAGCATTAGTTTTGATTACTTTGTAAAACATGAAAATAAGGGATAGAGAAATTAAGTCATTTATCTAAGATCAAACCACTCATTTATTAATACCAAAATTACAGTCCAAAGCTCCTAGCTCCACATCCACTTTCTTTTAAAAACCTTAGTTCAGTTTTGCTTTCTCTTTGCCTTCCTTTAATAGTCTCTATTGTGATAACTTATATCGACTCCCCGACAGTAAACCCACATGCTTGCATTAATGTGAGCTCAAAGAACTAACCAGAAAAATGATCCACCATAAAGGTCTAAATTAATATACTAAAGCCATAACTAAAAATATCACTTCAGTCTGACAACTGTACTTATCATTTCTGTTCATGCAGGCTTCTTTATATACTGTGTATTTTCCTTCAAAGGAAATTGAGAACCTCTACTGAATCATACCAGAAAGAGTCATAGCTGTGCTGCGCATTCTACAAACATCCCTTTGAAAGCATGCATCATCTTGACATTATATTTAGATATATCTTTCCAAGAAGAAATTGCCTGCGCACCATCAGCTGATGGAAAGCAACTGCAGTTTCTCTTTAAAACCATTTGGGCCCCCGGAGGGGACCAACAATTCAAATCATAGCTATACAGCAACCGATTATGTATATGGCTTCCCTGTGGCAAAGTTCTTAGTTAAACCCATGGATCATATTATTCTGAGTCAGTTGATAACTCTTTGAATGCTATTGCCAGTGTTTTTAAAACTAAATTTAAAGGAGAGCCATTTCAGAGGTACTAGACAAACTCTTTCATTTTTTCTTGATTACTTCTATTCTCTCTGTTTGCCTTTCTTTTATGTTCTTACTTTGTCAAGTACAGACTATGAGCAGAAAGTTCTACAGCTAATAAATGAGAAATGTTTTCCATTGATGCAAAATGTGATAATGCTCTTGTGTTTTCTCAGGTTTTTTTCCTTGTTAATTCAACCAGATCTTCAAGTAATAACCCATGGAAAAATTCAGCTGAATATGGACCACACCAGTGTATCTCTCTCTTCTGCACAAAGGCAAATGACCAGGTCTAAAGTCAAAAGGGCATTCACTCAGGACTCTGCTCACAGAAGGGCAACACCCTTCTAACACTTTCCCAGTACTTACAAAGCACATGCCTTTTGGAAAAACAACAACAAAAAGTTGGGTGAGAATAGATCTGAAGTAATGATAATGAAGAGACCTTAACTTGGGACTCAGATGATATACAGAGTAAAAAATAAAAGGATAAATTGTCAAAACATTCCAGTGAACTTCAGGGAACAGAGGAGGCAGTATAATGAGAGACTGGGGATTAAGGAATGAGACTTGTCTCAAATATGTCTAGATTCATTGTTTCATTCCTTCCTTCTTCCATCCATCCATCCATCCATCCATCCATCCATTCTGTAATGGCAATGATTGAAAGCAGAAACATTGCAGCTAGCCTGTCTGGAACCAACTCTCAGCTTCACCATCAATAAGCCGTGGAGCCTTTGGGAGGCAACTTAACTGCTACTGTAAAATGGGTATGATAATGATACTTATTTCATAAGTAATATTTAATGAGTTAACATAGGTCAGATTCTTGGCATGTCATGAGTACTATGTGTGGTTTGCTCTCTCCTTTTGTGCATCTGCTTTATTTTGACTCCTACATGAGGTATTGTGTATTATGGAAAAGAATCAAGCAGATACCATCCCTCATTTCATAAACTATTCTACATACTGCGCTGGAATGGAGTGGAGAGTTAAGAGAGAAAACAGTGAAACCATGGCATGGTCTGATGCATTGAATGGTGATAAAATATCGAGTCTGGAAAATGTATCATTGGATCCAAATGTGAAGTTTGAGAAGAGGAGGAAGAATTGAGTTAGGTGTCTGAAGAAGACAAAGGAAATGAGAGTCAGAGGGCAAAGCACGGGCAAGGCCCTGGCTGACGCCTGTCCCCTGCATCTGAAAAGCCGATGTGAGGTGCCTACGTCAGACCCCCAGGAGTGGGAACACAGGAGGAGACGAGGCTGCAGGCATAAGTGTTGTGCCAAGCAAGCTGGTAGATCACCAAACACTGAGACAAATGACAAAGTTAAAACTGAAAGGAGTTTATTCACGCATGTGGACTCCACCCTCTAATAGGAGTGAAGCCCTGAGTCCGGGAACAGCACAGCTTTTATAGGTTGTTATAATAGCACAGCTTTTATAGGTTGTTATTTAAAGAAGTTCAAGGGGGTCAACATGTTTTCTTAATCAGTTGCAAAGTATTTTTCACAACTCAGCTATCTTGCTATCTTGTCAGGTTAGGACATTGTGTGGTTAGAGGGAGGCACCAGGCACCAACCTTTTCTGAGAAGTGATGAAGAAAGTTTATAGAAGGAGAGTGAGCGGTTACAAAAATGCGGGAAATTTCAGCACTCTGTAAGAGGAGGGCTACTAGGGGAGTTCACTCACAGGCCAAGATGGCATTTCTTAGGTTCACTTTGGTCTCGCAATAAGGTGGGGCCACACCACCAGCGCCAATTAGACTACCTTTCACTCTAAGAATAATGAGAAGCTATTGAACAAACCTATGCAGAGGAGGGATATATCTGTTTGTTAGTAGACTTCACTTTTACAACAGGTTTAGATTTACAGAAAATTAAACTCAAAGCACACAGCATTTCATATACTTCTCTCCCCACACCTACAGCACACGCTTTCCTCTACTATTAACTTCTTGCATTTCTGTAGCACACTTTGTACAATCAACAAACTACTGTTGATACATTATTATCAACTAAGGTCTGTAGTTTACAGTAGGGTTCATCTTTGTGTTGTATGGTTTCATTGGTCTTGACAAATGTCCTATATTCGCCATTATATTCTATCTTATGGAATAGATTCATCAAGCTATAAAATCTGTATTAAAAACAAACTGAATCTCAAATATGTGTGGAAAATGTGAGTTGGGTAGGGTGGTGATGGAAAACCAGTTAAGTCCCGTGGCTACAAACTTGACAAGGGAGGACTGAGGCCTGACAGTCAGAGGGATGGATATACTCAAGGTAGGTACTGGTAGTAATATGGTGGGGGTACATTAATCATGGCTGGCTAACTACTCTACACTTGAACTTCACAATCTCAGTGGCTTATCATAACAGAAGTGCACTTCTTGCTTATATTATATCTGATGCACATTAGCAGGAGGGTTTTGCCTCAAGCTATTGTCCAGGGAAACAACACTTAGACCACTGTTTAACCCCTGTCCCATCCGGTTCCTCAGAGTCCTCTCTGCTTCATAGGAAAGGAGCTGCAGTAAAGAACCACAAGAGAATGTTTATCTCTTTTGTGTATGTCCCATTGGCCAAGATTTATTTTTATATGTAGTGTGCATCTTACCAATACTATACTTCTTTCTTTGCACACAAACTCCAGCTTCCCATTGGGAAGATGACTCTCCCTTTCCTCAGACCATGTGTCCAAGCAAAGAACATAAGAACAGGGCTAAGGCAAGGAAGGCATTCAACTCTCCCAGTTGGAGTGATTGACCATGAGGTGGGCATTGAACAACTTCCCAAACCATGAGTATTCTAGAATTTGTGTGAAGCCCTTCAGGAAATGATTCTCCTTCTTTCTAGGGTTCCATCTAGGAAGATTCAAGAGTGACCAGATGCTTCCCCAAGAGTAGAGGCCCCACAGAGGATGCAAAGCTATAAAAGGAAGAAACATGTGTCCCCTATATGTGACACCTGGATTAAAAACTTCTGGAAGCTGCACCTTTCCTAAGACCATCCATTATAGAAATGCATGTCTTCCTTTTTAATTAATTAATTAATTTGAGCCCCTTTCCACTTGAGTCCTCTGTTGCTAGTACCAAATACACTTCTAACAGGGTCTCATATGGTCCTTTTAGACCTTCCTAATACAGCTGGTTTCTCCCTATTTTCATATCATTTCTTTTTTGTGTATTCTTATAGGATTGTTTTTCTGTATCTGACTTGTGGAATTTACTACTTTATATCCTCTACTACAGTTATTTACATATCTACTAATCTTCTTGATTAGAATTTAACCTTCTTAAAGAAAATGATCATTTCTAACTTGTCACTAAATTCCCCAAATACAATAATCCTTTTCTGGTTTTGTTTTTATGGTACTAGGATGAAACAGGGGCCTCTCATGTGTTAGGCAAATACTCACCACTGAGCTATACTCTTGGCCCCAGCCATAATTCTTATTAGATTGTTATTATTCTTATTCTTATTATATAGTAAATCTTAAATTAGAAAATATTTCAGTAAAATACACATTGACATTAATCCTCCTTTTCCTTTGAGCACATTTATTCCATGATGCTTTCCAATTTCTGAAGAATTTTTGGAAGTTCTATTTTATGAGTGTTGTTCATTATCCTGGTTGCCTCAATGTTCTGAATTGATTAAAAGCATTTACCCACAGGAGCCAGAAGTCACCTGGTGCCAGATGTGGTGAATAAGGTGAATGAGGACACACCAGAATGTTCACCCATTGGATGGCACTTGGCAGCAGAATTCACTGTATTTTTGTTCACACCCTGTAAAGACACTTACAAAAGACTTCTCAAATTGCTTCACAAAGTGACAAGAATGATGGTTAAGTGTGTTACAAGCAAGGAGTATTCTGAAGGGGATGACTGGCAATGCATTTTTACTGCAATAATTTTTTTTCAATTTGAACATTCACTGTATATTATAATCACTTTTTGGGAACCATTCTACATAATTTTGAGGAAAAATCACTTCACAAATAAATTACAGTTAGGGCTGTCTGAGGCCTCAATGGTCCTGTGATGCTGTCAGGCTCAAGGGCAGGATTACATCAGCTGAAGACATCCTGATTCTTTGAGAACCCAATAGAAAGGTTTCACCTGGGGAGGGAAAAATTCCTTATCAGCTTAACTCATTCCACCTCCTGTTGTAAGAACATCTTTGCTCCTCCTACCCTCCTAATCAACATAAGCTCCTCATTAACTAAGATCCTGAGCAGAATAAGATCCTCAAGATCATAGGATTACCAGCACCCTCTGAGTCATCTGATGCTTCCTCTGATTATAAGATCCTTGTCAATTTAGATTATCACCACCCTCTGAGTCATCTGTTACTCCCTACGAACCCAATAAATAGCAGCAAGCTTGGAGTGTCTGTCTTTGCTTCCCAGAGCAGCACTGATCAGGCCCAAAGCTCAGCTTCTTCTCTAAGTCTCATTTTCTGTCCTCATTCTTTAATTCACTTTGTGTTGTAGTGGCTCACAGGAGACCAGGACTCACTGCAGAGGTTCTGGTCATGTTTCTTTCCTGTTCCCTCCAATCACCTCTTATATATAACATCTTCAAACTCCCATGTCTGCCCATACCACACAATCTGGCCTCTTCCAGTCCATTCAGTCCCAATACTCTCACTCACATGCATACATGCAAACACATTTATACACATACTCACACTCATGACTATGGATGTGTGTGCATATCTGCTACTTCAGTATTGGATTACTGCAAGTGCCCTCTGTTTAATATCCATTTCCATCCTTATGTCCAAATAAGAAGCTGAGGCACAGAGAGCCTAATGTCCCCAAGGCCAAGATCAAGATCTAGAGTTAGCAAATTTATTCATTGTTATATAGTGATTACTGTAATGGTTTGAATTAGAATCGCATTATCTTTACTGACTTTGCTCTGATGGAAGAACATGACTGAATACAGTGATGTTTCAATCTACCATCTTTTTGCCCATTATCTTTTAATTTATAATTTGGGAAGTAATAGAACAATTTTTGAACCTGCAATTCGCTACGCTTGGGTGAGTATCCTTCTGTTGCCTACTTCTGACACTTCCAATGCTTTACCCAGTTTTGGTTGGTGACTTCATGTCTTTGTTTCTCACAGTAGTTGCCTTTAGGAATTGCTGGTTTATACGATTTCAATCAAAACTGTATACTAAAGGGACAGTGCCTATGCCTGAGTGAGAGAGGAGCCTGAAGCCCATTCCCTGCAGTGCAAGAATTCCTGTTATCCATCTGCAATGTACCACATTACCCCAGTGTTGAAGTATCAGGAGGTGCAGAAACAATTAAGTTCTACAAGTTTAATCTGATATAAGTGGCTGCTTGTCAGAATCTTGGAAATGCAGGTTGATTAGGCTCTGATCTTCCTCTGATAAAAAGCTTTGTTCTGATAAGACAAGAAGTGATGTCTGTCAAATCCTAATTCTTTTTTATTTCTCCATCCTCCCCTCTCCCTCTGAATATTACCCATCACTGGGAGCCTAAAGAAGCAATGAAATGATTATCTGAGTAATGGATATATTAATTAGCTTAATTCATTCATTTAAAATATATGCTTATATCTCAGTGTACATTGTGCCCCATAAATATAAACAATTTCCATTTTTCAATTAAAAATAAAGTCTTAAAAACATTGCTTTGTATATTATATATCCATTTTTGTAGTGAGAACATTTAAAATTTAATTTTTCATCAGATTTCAAACACATTACTATTACCTGTGTCAGTCAGCTTTCCACTGTTATGACAAAATAACTGACCAACAAGCTGAAAAAGAAAGCATTAGCCAGGCACGATGGTGCATGTCTTTAATCATAGTGACCTGGGAGGCTGCGGCAGGACTACAAGTTTAGCCTAGTCTGGGCAACTTAGTGATTCAGTGAGACCCTGTCTCAAAATAAGTAATAATTTTTAAAAAGGGCAAGGGATGTAGTTCATGCAAAGGCACTGGGTTCAATACTCAGTATTACTAAAAGGAAAAATTTATTTTGGGTCATGGTTTTAAGAGGTTTCAGTCCATGGTTAGCTGGCACATATGCTCATATGGAAAGAAGAGGGGGGGGGAGAGAGAGTGAGGAAACCACAAAGCCACATGCCCAGTGACCCACTTCCTCCTCTCTTATTGTCTCTACCACCTCCCACTGCATCCCACTAGCTGGGGTCCAAGCCTCTAACTCCTTAAAAGAGTGCATCCCGCTCCAACCTCTACCACCAAGCATAGTCACCACATTGTACAATAGATCTGCAAAACTCACTCCTGATGTCTTACTGAAACTTGACACCCTTTGACAAACTCATTTCCTATGCCTCCACACTAACCTCTGATAACTCCCATTCAACTTTTCTATGGATTTTTAGATTCTACATATAAAGGAGATCATGCAGTACTTGTCTTTTGTGCCTGGCTTGTCTTACTCAGAATAGTGTCCTCCACACTCATCCAAGATGTTGCCAATGACAGGACTTTTATGATCTACTAGATAAAACGTGCCCCAGAGTCACAACTAGGGAGAATATTAAAAGTGGGCTAGAAAGAGGAATGTTCCTTATGAATGAGAACTATCAAGTAGTAATTGAACTTGAGAGGACACTTAGCTGTCTGACGGCTGTCTCTCTCTTCCGCACTAGTGAAGCTGTGTGTCACTGAGCCACACTGAAGGATGTTGACACCATGCAGTGACCAAGGGTGTGGCTGCTTGTTCAAGTTAAGGTAGCACTGTGGGAGTTGACTTCCTTGGCTCAATCTTGAGTGTTAGTATGACCTAGAACAGCTACTGGACCTCTTTGTGTCTCACTGTTATCATCTTGAGAATATAGTTGAATATCTATCTCATAGGTTGATATCAAGTTGAATACACTAAAGAAAAGTACTGAGAATTGGACTTGACCAAAAAGGAAGAGGCAAGTAATGGAGAGAATGTGGAGAGAAGAAGACTCTTACACGTCGTTGAGGAGAATGTAAATTGGTATAACCATTGTGGAATACAGTATAGAATTCTTCAAAGGAATAGAACTACAATGTGATCTAGAAATTCCACTACTGAGTATATAGTCAAAGGGAATAAAATCACTGCCTTGAAGAGATAACTGAACTCCCGTATTCATTGTAGCACTATTCACAAAGGTCAAGATATGGAAAGAGTCTGTATTATTCAGTGATGAATAGATAAAGAAATTATTACATGTACATGCATACACACAGAGAAATATGTCAGGCCTTAAAAAGAATGTTTGCCATTTAATATAACTAGGATGAACTTGAGGAGTGCATTATGCCATGCAAAATAAGCCGGACACAAAAAGACAGATACTGTGTGATCTCACTTCTCTGTGTAGTATTTACACATATGTGATTATTGCTCCCAGAGCAGTAATGAGGTCTGATATTGGAAATGCCTGGGATGAGTTTTCACATATTCAATAATTTGTACTCTTGCTACTTGTGAACCATTTATACTGGAATTTAATTTGCTAAGGTACTGAGTTTTCCCCCAATCCCTCTTTCCAAACTACTAAAATATGCTAATTCTAGGACTTGCCAAGAGAGTGCCACAGAAACCGAGTTTCAAATCACAAATTTTATGGAAGAGAGGAAAAGGTGATAATAATAAGCAGCTAGAATTGTCATCCAGCCACTTTGCTAGTTATTTATCACATCTTGGGTTGAGGATCTGCAGTTTTAGCCCAGGTAAGAGCTTCAAACACATAAATGAATAATCTTTAGTTGTCTTATGTTTTATATTAATTTTCTGTTCTACTCTATGTAACATTCCATTCCTCACTACAAAAAATTCAAATAAAACCTGATACTCCAGAAATTTGAGCTTTGTCTATGACTTGAAACCCCTGCTTTTCCAAAACACTGCTGGACACAGAGCCTGTCTCAGGAGTCCTTGTACCATATTTTTAAAAGCAGGAACACTTATCCCTTCTCACTGTATATTATTTCTCTAGAACATTTCATTATTGAATATTTTTATTCCAAAAACCAACTATATGCTAATGAGTCCCAATTTTCTATCTTAAGCTTTGCACATACCTGTGAGTCCTAGACTTTTGTCTACCTGATTAATTCAAATATCCACTTAGTGTCTCAAATGTCGCAAAAGCAAGTCCTGCTATATATCAACAACTTCCATCTGGATTTAGAAACATCTGCCACCTTCAGTGCCTCAGCCTTCCAGCCTCATGAGACTTCTCTCCCAGTGAAGGACACCACCGGTTATCTGGTTGTGCAAGACAGAAGCCTGCAACTTCAATCCAGGAGGCCTTCATCATCTTGCATAATTAATGTGTCGCCAGGTTCAGTCAATTTAAGTTCCTAATTTTTCTTGAAGTTACCTACTTTTCTCCATCTTTACTGGTACTCTCTTGGTTCAAGCTACTATTAAGGCTTTCAGCCTTCTGGATGTATGAAGGCTCTAATCTGGTCTCCATTCAGCAATCTAAGCCAGACAACTACTTCAAAATTGCAAACCCAATTACGGCACATACTTATAACACACGGTAGCTTCTCTTTGCTTTCAGTAAAATGTCGATAGTTTTTACCAAGGCTTTTAACAGTCCATGGCTTTATAATCCACCAAAGACTAGTGTGTCACAGACTTGCTCATGCCACATGAGCCTTCTTCGGTTTCCCATACTGAATGACACCGTGTCTCCCAACTCAGAGCTTTTGCCTATTCTTTCTCATCTCCAGCTTCAGCCCCTTCTCTGTGCCTAATTCATGCTCATCCTTTGTGTCTCATGAAAACCTCACTTCCAGGCTCCTGCTGTGCTCTGCCGCAGTGGCACCCTGTCCCCAGGGACCTCCCTTCTTCCCGCTAAGCCCCACACCTTAAAGGTTCTGCCTCCTTCCAACAGGGACACAGGAGGGAGCAGCTCCTCCTTCCTCCCCCATTATGGCGCACACAGCACTCCGGATGGTAGAGAATCTACTATTTGGATCAGGGGGCAGCAAACTATAGCCTAGGGAGCCCATCCAGCTGGCAGTTTGTTTATGTAAATAAAGTTTTATTGGAACACAGGCACCCCCACTTGTGTATGGTTGTCTGTAGCGGTTTTTACACTGCAGTAGTAGAACTTAGTGGTTGAGAGAGATACAATATGATCTGTAAAACTCAAACTTAGCCCTCTACTGAAAAATTTTTGCCAATACCTAAACTATAGTATAGCCATTCATACACCAATTTCTTAAAGGAGCACTTCTGCTTTTAGTAGGCTACCTACTGAATTGTTTCATTGGAAAATAATAGCTAATGACAAAGAAATAGGCACTTTGGCTGACAGCTACTTTTCTCCTTAAACGTAGTGGACTTTGAATCAAAACTGGAAGTTTTCCTTTTTAATATAAACAGTTCTTAGGTCCCTTTGGTTCTTTGCTTTTTGTCTTTTTTGCAATTTCTATGCAAAATACCAGATAGCCCTTAAATCATTTCATGCACTTCTTTATTAACGTAAATGAAATTTTTCATTAAATTTCTGAAGGTTTTAGATATCAGCTAAGCTGCTGAAGAAGAGAAAAGAAGGAGAAGAAAGAACAGAAGAAACAAGGAACAATTAGAATCACACAGCAGGCCAAACTGGAAACTTGGCAACAACTTCTGGATTACAGAGCTCACAATTTAGGATTGACCATTCTTAGGTTTTAGCTCAATGCTAACTCTGTGGATCTTAGATAAAAACCTCACTAGTAACTTCATTAAAATAAAAGAGATTGAATTTTGTCACCAATAATAGCTTAATTTCAAAAAATTCACTTACAGCCTCTGAATTTCAATTTCCTTGCCTGCAATATGGAGATAATAAAAATATAGTTGTTGATAATATGTACATGCATGACACTTCGTGCTAGCTATAAATACAGTTTAAATCCCAAAAAGTATTTATAAGAAGTGAAGTAATTATACATATATAAGTATTATAAAATATTACAGACTATAAAAAGAATTATATTTATAAATATGTTAAGCTAAGTAATTATATATATTATATATATAACACTGTCAATACATTATTTATTTATGTGAGCTATCTATTGGTGGTTCATAATAAGTGTTCCATGCATACTTGTTGGACAAATGAGTAAATAAATGAATGAATGAAAATTATAATTTAGTATAAAAATGAGTAACATATTCACTGCTTTTGATTACACATTCTCTGAAGACCTTGGGAAACTGGAAGGGCAGAGAGTAACATACCAACAACTGACTTTGAAGGCTACCAGGTTAATCTTTAACTGTTGACAAAGACATGTGCAGTTTATTCTCCTATCTGTGTTTATGATCAGACATTCCCTGTGTATCCCTACACAGATGCTGACCTGGATTTTCTGAGTTCAGTTTCATAACCTAATCTAGGTGACACTAGTTTCTATAAGAAAAATAATCATCAGGTATATGACAGCGATCCTACAAATTTACAATAATCAGCCAGTCTTAGGGGCTCCAGTTACTCTGGGCAGCCCAGGTTAAAGGAAAGTTCATCTTTCTTATAAAATAGCTTTAGTTTCCAAACTCAACTTTTCACTGCTCATAAACGCTTGGTTTTGATGCTGTCCAATACATATGCCCTTCACTTGACAATAGTACCCTGGAGATCCTGGAAGGAAACCACTCAACTTCAGCAGAAATTATACCTATCACTGGGCACAGGAATGGGCATTTGAGCACCTCTGTCCGCTGAGTGGGTTAAGACACACTAACATCCAGTCCAGTGAGCACATTCCAAGCTTGTTGGTTACCATTCTCTTCTAAAATGGATCAGAGATACTGAGAAAAACTACTGTTTAAACAATGTATGTGCTGGGTGGTAGAAGATAGAGGAGATGGTGGGAATAAAGCAAAGATGGAACTGAAATGACTTGCATCATATGGTATAGAAGGATGCAAAGGATGAGAGGAGATGTTAGAAGAAAGTCAGCCTGAAGGAGTTCCTGCTGACCACATTGGATACAAATGGAGCAGCAAACAGTGATAAGTCATGGCCAACCAAATAAAACAGAAAACCATAAGTCCTGTACATCAATGAGAAAATTAAGACTAAATAAACACATGTTCAGATGAATAAAAGTTTGATAAACAATGGGATATTCAACCTCCCCACAGAATATTTATAAATCACACAAAAGAATACAGTAATTTTTACAATGAGAATCTTGACTGATATCATTTTAATCCATTCGTCAAAGGTATCATCAGTAGTGGGTCGAACCAATGTCATGAAATTCCTGATGAGATGCAATGAAAAACACAGGGCATCTTTCCCATGCTATCCCTGCCAAAGATGTGTAAAATGATTCTAGCCATAAAGTTACATCACATCAACCAAAAATGAGGGGCTCTCTACAAAGGTACTGGCCTGTAATGTTCAACAATATCAAGGTCATGAACATTAAGGAGACCAAAACATTGTTCCAGGTTGGAGGACACTAAATAAATATGACACCTACATGTGACACATTACTCTAGACTGGGTCCTTCTGCTATTAAGATATAATTGAGACATTTCGTGAAATTTTCATGAGTTATAAAGATTAGATGGTTCTATTACATCATTGTTAATCCCTCTGATTTTGATGGTTGTGTTTTGTTTATAAGCAGGAGAATATCTTGTGCATTGGAAATGTATATTAAATAATTCAAGGGTGAGAGGTATTGTATTGGAAACTCCCAAGTGGTTTAGGAAAGATATACTTTTTTCTATACTTACATCTCTCCTGTAAACTTGAGATGATTTCAAGATATAAAAATGCTGATTATCCATATGTAGGTCATGCTTGGTAGGATTCCCTGCAATGACATAGACCACAGGATGAGGCCAGGCAACAAGCTGGGATGAAATTTACTTTTTATCACTTACCTTTCACTGTTGAGATACTGTAAATGTAAACCTGCATGAATAACAATGGTTATGGAAACATTTGGATGAAAGAAACATGTAATACATACACGCTCATTATGAAAGTTGTGAAAATTACAAATATTAAGGCCTTGACCAGACCATCATTCTAATTTTTATGATTATTTATCATATTTTCCCTCTTGGTTTTAAACCTTATGACCCTATAGTCTTATAGTTGCATGCAATTTCAAAGTTTTTAAATAAGTGATTTTTTTACCTGTGTGACTTGAGGCTTTTAAATGTTAGAAAATGAGTGAATGACATTAATTCCTTCCTTCAGTGTATACCTCTACGTTACTTTATCATACATGCTAGCATCTACTACTACATGACAACATATAAAATTAATTCTTTTTCCTGTAGCCCCCAAAAGTTTAGAAACTTTGATGTTTCAATTCCTGTTCCATGGAAGTTCTTTCCTAGGCTCGGTGAATTAAGCCCTTATGATGTGCCCAGACTCAGTATCTACAGATGTTTTCTAATTTGATGATTCCTTGCTACAATGTGGCTCTGGAATGTCCCTCAAAGGCTCTGTGTTCAAGGCTTAGACCCCAGAGTGGTGGAGGAGGACCTGGAGGAGGGACCCAGAGGAGGACCCAGAGGAGGACCTGGAGGAGGGACTTGGAGGAGAGACCTGGAGGAGGACCTAGAGGAGGGACCTGGAGGAGGGACCCAGAGGAGGACCTGGTGGAGGACCTGGAGGAGGACCTGGAGGAGGGACCCAGAGGAGGGACCCGGTGGAGGACCTGGAGGAGGACCTGGTGGAGGACCTGGAGGAGGGACCTGGAGGAGGGACCCAGAGGAGGACCCGGAGGAGGACCTGGAGGAGGACCCGGAGGAGGGACCCAGAGGAGGACCTGGAGGAGGACCCGGAGGAGGGATCCAGAGGAGGACCTAGAGGAGGGACCTGAAGGAGGACATGGAGGAGGTGGGGCTTTCTGAGAGGTTGTGTTTCATTGGCAGTTCGCGCGTGAAGGGGATTACAGGACCCTGGTTCTTCCCTTGTCCCCTTTTCGCTTCCTGGCCATAAAACAAAAAAGCTTTGATCCTCACCATGATGGGCAGTGTCCCCAGGGGACCAAAAGCAAGAGGGTCAGTAATGGACTGAAACCTCTAAACTGTGACCCTAAATGAACCTTTTCTCTTTATAAGTTGATTATCTCAAGTATGTGCTCCAGTGACAGCTAACTGGCATTCCTCAGTAACCCTAAGGAGATGATTCACCAAGTACAATGTACAAATGAACTTTGTGAGGCTTAGAAATGAATGAACTCATTAAGACCACCTGGCTGGGCTTTGGAAACCTGAGGTTTCTCCTGGCCTGCCTGGCTCATGAGCTCTTCTCTGTCTGCACTGATACAGTGGCCATAGTGCCCGTGGCAGCCACATCAGCCATGGAAGGTCCTGCCCGGAGCAACCTCCTCGGTTCCAGGCTTCATGGCCTCCCCTCCAGGCTCCAGTGATGAATGCTAAGCTTTCCTCTCTGCTCCCCATTCATCTTAGAGTTACTCAGCAGATTATGCTCCCAAGAAAGCAGTGATGCCTCTATCTTGACCTGCCACCTTCCAGAACAGTTCTGGAGTCCACTTTCGTGATTGCCTTTAGTTGCACTATTGTGGATGCCTCAATGTGCTGAACTGTCATAAAACATTTACCTTTCATGGTCGTTTTGACTTTGGGGAAGAGCCAGAAGTGGCACTGGTGAATAAGGTGAATGAAAATACACCATAGTGCTTTGATTTGGCAGAAACTGACACAAACACTTAGAATCACTGAAAGACATTGAAGGAGCCATGAAAAGACACAGACAGAGAAAGACTTCCAGAACTCCTGTTAAAAGGTGGCAAGGGGGCCCAGGATTTAGCTCAGTGGTTCCGATGCCTGCCTCACAAGCACAAGGTCCCGAGTTCGATCCCTGGTACCAAAATAAAAAAAGTGGCGAGAGTTATGGGATAAGTGTGCTTGAAGGGAGAGGGAATATTTTGGAAGGGATTAATGACAATGTCTCTTTTACTGTAATAAATTTTTAAATTAAAATTAACTGTACATTTTGATCACCCTTTGTACCTTTTCTTCCATGCTGCCCTGATAATTCTATTTAACCCTGTTTTATCCAGTTTCACATAATGGAAGAGAGATGCTGCAGAATAATTGCCCAATGTGGGAAATAATACTTATAGTAGGCAGGAAAAGGACTGGATTTATAAAGTCTTACAATAGGCTACATACCATAATAAGCACATCTCAAATCACGCTCACTGCAGTGCTTTTGTGAGAAGACTGAGGCTTTCCAGTTTTGATAAATTCAACCAAGCTCACTCATTCAGAAAAGAAGAGCTAACAAAAATAAATGTGTTTTGTTTTGTTTTGTTTTGTTCTCCGGAGAAATTATTTTTGGCTACCTTAATTTTTTAATGTCATGCCACACCCAGGGATAGCTTCAGGATCAGCAACATGAAGAACAATTCCAGAAAATTAGAAGAAATTTAGCAGTTTTTTTTCCAGTTCTAAGTCCAGACCAAGTCAGATGGGAGCTGGATACAGGAGGGATATGTTGGAGCTTCACATACCTGCCTATACCTGCTCCTCTATTTTCCCCCCTTCTTGGTATAGGCAATTATATTTTGGAGGTTCACTCACTTATTTGACCCTGTGTAATCTCTTCTTTCACATCCACCACATTGTGTGGGTCATTTGCAGTGGAAAACTACACCAAAGAACATCTCCTGGTGTGCTAATGGACTCTACTGGACACTGTGCATCCAGACTTCAGATGTCAAATGACCACATGACCAGGGATGACCATCATAAACTGAATTCTTCCGGGCTGATTCACCAAGTCCTAAGTGCATGGGGGAACTATCCTAAGACAACATGGTGCATACAGGATTGGAACAGCAGATTCTGTAAGCTCTAAGAGGATGGGGTCCATTCCCTCAAGTCACCCACTACTATTGAACTGAGACCTATTCAACAGTTCACATCAATGGCCAGATGGTGGCGAAGGAAAGGGACAAGCTTAGTTCAGTGATGGTTTGGCTTGGTATGTGATTTGAAGCTGGAGATGAACTGCTGTGGACTGAAAGACCCCCACTGAAAATAGTCACACGGTAGATTTTCCCAATGAGCAGAGATCATTACACCCAGCCATCTCCTTTGTTCTAAAATAGAAGTTGCCCGAGGTTAAGAAAACTGTGGATCCATAGGCAAGCAAATGGAATAGCTGGTGGGTCAGAGGTGTGGAAAGAGGAGGATTGGAAGATTAGGTCCCTCTGGGTCTGGAGAGGAAGGATAATGATGTGGCCTATGTCAGTGAGAGGGAATGGGACCATCTTTTATTTGCAGGATATTACTGCCTATGACAGCTTCCATCATGCAAGAGACAATGACCAAAACATCACCTAGGTTGAGGCAAGAGACTAGGGGATGGCCGGCCATCAGGCAAGTGGGTGTGACCTGTCAGTCATGGAGCTCCAGGACACATGTGCTCAAACCCTGCACCAGGGACCAATCAGAGAACATCCTCTTCAGTTCTTTTGGTGTGAAATCAAGCAGGTTTTTGATAGGACAACTAATATAGCTTGTGTCTAGGTGTCCCTCCAAAGCCTCATGCAGTCATAGGTGGGGCTTCTTTTTCAGAGGTGGCTGAATCTAGAGTGTGTGATACTGGGATCAAGGATGTAATGCTGATATCAAAGGTGTGTGATTACTAAATTAGCCCACTGATTGGATTAAGGGTGCCCCACCCTGAGTGTGAGTGCTGCCCACCTTAAGGGTGGTAGCCTGAATGGAATACAAAGGACAGAGAGAGGGTACTCACTTGTCATTTTCTGCTTGCTGCTTCACTGCCTTATACCAACCATGAACTGTTTCTCCTCTGCCATCCACCCTGACTTGGAGCCAGTGAACTTTGAACTGAAACCTGTACAGATTGTGAGCTAAATAAATCTTTCCTCCTTTGACTTTAGGTGTCCAGTGTTTTGACTCAGCAGTGAGAAAAGTAACTAAGACAACAACCTAGATCTGACGTCAGAATGGAGGATACAAAAGGTGACATCATTAACTTCACAGTGAGCTCTTTCAGTGGCCTGCTTTTTCCCTACTTCTTTTCCCACTCTAATTGGTCTGCACTCACTCTACAAAGCATACTTCTTTTCCTATCTTCAATATCTTTAATAAATGTAAAACCTCACTCCCATTTGCATTTGTCTTGACTGATTCTTTGTTTGGGACAAGAATCTGGCTCCAGAAGGACCCTGTAGCACTCCAGAAGCCTAGTAACTGGTAACATCAGCTAGCCTTTGCTGCTGATATAATAATAAAATGGAAATATGCTTATCTCTAGATGGTTTTAGATAAGTAAGATATTTCTCGACTTCTGCTGGACTCCATATAGTGCCTTCTATCTATGTTCTACCTTACAACTCCCTGGGCTCTGTGCCTGTGGATTTCCTACCCAGCAAGTCAAGATCTGCAAGTTCCAGCCCTCCTATCTGGAACATATGGGATCTGCAGCCAGACAGACCTTTGTCCCTTTGTGTACAAAGGGTCTTGGACATGTTCATCTACCTCCATGGAACACGGGTAATACCCACCTGCAGGGACTCATAAGGATGAGTGAAATGATGTAAAAGGGCCAAGTGAAGTTTCTGTCACAGCTAATCCCAAGTGAGGGTTCGGTGCTGCCCCTGCACACAGAGCTCTGTTTCATCCAGAACTCCACCTCTAACCTTCCCTCAGACTTCCAGATACCTTTTTGTCTCAGTCTTTTCTGGTCACCACAACAAAATAGCATAAACAGGGCAGCTTATGAATAACAGTTCTGGGGACGGGAAATCAGATCCCTGTGCCCTCAGATGCAGTGTCCGGCAAGGACAGGTCTCTGGTTCACAGCACAGTCTTCCGATGTGTCCTTACATGGTCAGAGGAGCAAGGACCCCTCCAGGCCTCTTTTGTAAGAGCACGAATCCATTCACAGGGCTTCCACCCTCAAAATCTCATCACCCCCAGGCCTTACCTCCTAAAACCATCAGCTTTGGGGTCTGGGTTGAACATATGATTTTAGAGGACCCTGTGTTTTCAGAACTTAGCACTTTTTAAAAAATTATTTTACACTCAGAATGGCAAAAAGACTTCATCATCAAGATGCTTCCAGGGCCGGGGATTTAGCTCAGTGTTTCTGCTGCCGCCCACCTTGCAAGTGCAAGGTCCTGAGTTCGATCCCCGGAACCAAAAAATAAAAAAGATGCTTCCAAACTCCTGAGATGATTGAGAGGGACAGTTGGGATGGACCAAAAGGAGGCATTCGCTCCAGGGTAGCCCCCAACCTTGATTTTGACCTCATTTTCCTTTTTGACTCCCTGGAGTGCTCTAAAGATCCCCGGGTCAGAGGCAGTGAAATCTACTGGCCTGAAGCAATTGCTGCAAGCTGGTAACAAAAGACACATAGGGGAAGGTTGAGATGTATATCAATTAAGGAAGCAATTAAAGACGTTACCCAAGCCCAGGCCACAGGGGCCTGTGGACCACACCAGTAGGCTTAATAACATCCTGGGGACTCTGTGCCCACAGTCAGCACCCAGGTGTGATTAATAAAGCAACTGCTGAAACATGTGGAAAGATCGTGATACATTAACATATCCTGGCCAACAAGCTGCATTCTGCAAATTAACAAAACAAACACTTATTGTTTGAGCTAGCCCCCCATTCTCACAGTATTGGTTTATTGGTTTATTTTCCCCTCACAAGATGGAGAAAACAAACAAAAGCCAAAGTGATTCAAAACTCACATTCTATCTTTACCTCTGCTGCTAACTAGTGATAGTAAATGAAAATATTCTCAATGATAAGCAATTAAATATAAAAACTATTGTTAACGAGCTCTTCCACTAGTTCGAGGACAAACCATGTAACCTCTCTTTCCCAGGTTTTCATCTCAGTTTAAAGATGGGGGCTGAGGGAAACAAAAGGGCATTCGTTTCTGCAAGCTGATGTTCACAACACAGTTCTCCAATCTAGTAAAAGTATTTAAGCAATGTGGAAACAAAGAGAAAATCAAAACAAAGCCAGCGAGTAGTTGGCAAATGGAGTAACTCTCCTACAAACTGAATCAACAAATATGATGATGTATCTATTACTGGGGTTCAGAAACACAGTATCTACTAAGGGGTGTAAAGCAGGGTGTTTGCTAAATTAACTGGCCATTTACTTCCAATCCCCACATAAAGCTGGTCAGGTAGCTACACAGAGGAGTGAGGCAGGTCTGAAGGCAGGTTGACCATCCACTCAAGTGCTTTGTCACAGTAACAGAAGCTGCTGTGCAGACTGCACGCTGAGGTCAGTCCTGTCACCTATAAGGAGAGTACAGAGCAGGGTGGTCTCCAGCTGTCACTCAAGGGCCCAAGTCTCTGAATTGTCATCTCATCCTATGTCTCTAACACTGGAGTTCCATGCAGGACCATTCAGCCCCCTCTGAGCTATGTGGCACTTTACCCCTGACCAGCAAAAAGAATCCACTCTCCTCAAAGGTATGGATGATCTGTTGGGATAACTTGGATTGCATGGTAACCCTTAAATCGGTAATTGTTGTTAAGCGATTTCATGTTGTGGGATACGAAAGTCAAGAATGCCCATTCCTAGACTCCGGAATGGGCTATTTTCCTCTGTAGCATAAAGGTAAAGGAGGTCTATGGGAACAAAAGTAGAAGCTTTAGGAAGAGAAAGGGGGAAGCAGAGGCCTAATGAGTAACTAATCGGTCATTTACATTTGCCCAAAATCAAACAGTTGCCAAGTGATGGAGCCAGAAGTAAAGCAGTTAAATATCTTATAAAACCACAGACTAGTTTCTGCAGCTTAGAAAACCACTCGCCACACCACCAAGAAATTCTTTTCCCCACAATGCAACAAATCCGTCTTTACAACTACACCTCCAAAGATGCATGATAACCATATTTACTCAACAGAAAGAAAAAATCAAGTAACAGGGTCTAGAGAACAGTGCACTTGTTAGGATAACCTAATAAAACATCTGAAGTCCTGAAAGTCAGAGAGTACCAAAGAGGTATGAATACTGTGTCCACAGAAACCATTTTCTGTGAATGGGAGTCAACTGAGTTATAAATACATGATAACAGTATCTGCACAATAATAAATATGGATATGCCAATTTAGCCTGACTCGGTATGATTGATAGTTGATCATCAGAAAGCAACACTGTTTAAAAATTGCTAAAGGTATAGAAAGCAGTTACAACTTTTAAATGACTAGTCATAAACAAAATACCTCTGCCTGATAAGCTTTCTTTAATTTCTTCTGGCTACTCCTGATAATGGTCTGTACATAATGCTGCCCCAGTGTCTGGTGTCTCTAAAATATTTAACACTGGGACAAAGATGAGATGGCTGGGGACAGGTCTCTTTTTAGTTGAGATCTTGGGCCCCAAATATTTACTCCTCATCTAGGGTTACACCAGGACCATAAAGATAAATATTCTCTTTATACAAAGAGTTTTGTCCCCTGGGAGAAAAAGATGGGGAGTTGCAGCCCAGGATAGCACATTGGCCCAGAGGCTTAGCTTCTGCTATGCAGAAGGAAAGAAGCCAGGAAAACCAACCTCTGGAATCCCTCCAGTCTCTCCCTCTGCTTGGGTCAGTGCCTGGGACTCCCATCGGGGCCACTATCCCTGTCAGGGTCCCCTCCACCACTAGATAAACACGATCCCTTCCCACTTACTTCTGAATCAATGTGCAGTTAAGTCTTCAGTGAATAAATGATATTAATTTAAAAAAACACTTTTTTTTTGAGCTAAAATGTCAAAATGAGACACTCTGAAACAGAGAATGGCCACGTTTATAGTTGCCTTTCTCACTACTATGGTTTTCCCGTCCTTTTCTATTCCTCCTGTGCCTGTGGCCAGCCAGTCTTATCACCTGCACCTTGAATGTCAGGGACTGTTGCCTTTGCCGTCACCAATCCAACTGTGAGTTTAGTTCTGTAAATATCTCCTTGCTCACTGCCTCCCTGCTCAGAAACAACCATCACAATCCCATTGCATGCAATTGACATTCTCCACCAGGGACTGGCAACCGTTCTGTATGAGAGATCAGACAGTACACAGCCTTGGCTTGGGCAGCCAAATGGCCTCTGCAGCAGCCACCAGGGGAGATACCTGAACAAGTGGGTTCACTCAGCTCACATCTAAATCTGTGTATGAATGTCCCATGTTGTCTTCAGATGTTCTCCTTTCGATCTTTTTTTTCACAACCACTTAAAATTTAAAAACCTTTCTTAGGTAATGAACCATCTTAAAGAAGGTGCGGACTAGATTTGACTGTAGTTTGCAAACTTCCAGGTCTAAAGCCCTTTAGATCAAAATCAATCCATGTGCATGATCCAACCAGGCCCTTCCTCGCAGGTTCTCACTCACCCCAGCACATCACCAACATGCCGCCATTCCTGCTAAGTGCAGCCACTTCCTTCTATGGATATACTGTGAATCCACTGTCTCAGCTCCTTTGCTCATATCCTTCCTTCAGTCCAGCTTCAAAGTCTCAGTTTAAGTGTTGCTTCTTTCACGAAACTTTTCCTAATGATCTGAGCTTAAAATAATGTCTTCATTCTTTATAACTGCAACTTCTGCCTAACTTTGAATCAAGCAATTTGTGTATAATACGCCCTTTAAGTCTTAGACAGTGAAATGGTGTTACTGGAATCTTTTTACAAATAGGATATTGAGATTCAGCATGATTACATACTCATTGTCATAATAAATGGACAAGCCAGGATTCTGAGATATTTTAGAACCTCAAGGCCCATGCACTGCCTTTTAAAATCCAAATACTCTACATTTGCTAGCATTTTATTTGTACTTCTATTATGATGCTGATTTCATTTCTAATCACTATTAGGACTATTTGTGTGGGTTTCTTCATCTTTTTTCTATAGTCTGGGATTTTTGAGGGCATAGTCTGTCTTATTAATATTTGTATCCTCAGAGGAATTTGCATAGAATAGATACTTAATACATTTTTTGTTGAGAGAATGAACACCATTCAATATATACTTGTAGCAATGAATTCCTATTATTAACTTTTGTACTTGATTTCCTGTAATCAATACCCTTGATGAAAGAGAATGAACCCTCCCTTTTTTTCAGAAAGTAAACTCAGAAATAAACAGAAAATAAAAACTAGTTCCCATTAGTATGTATGGAAAGATATCATTTGTCCTCAAGTAAAAGCAGCACAGCTACAAATATGAAATGCTTTTGGCCAATTGTTTTGGATTTTAGCACTTTCTTTTGGAAAAAAAGAAAAGGTTCAGAACTATTGTTGTTAATGAGTTCCATTAGCATGTGCACACTGAGTTTGGCATGGTCTTTCTTGGGCCACAGACTGCCTTTGACATCAACAACAGCTGGCACCATTGGTCAGTCGGTGGCTCACTCTCAGCCTGGCACATGGCAAGGTCTGCCTCTGTTGCTATGGCACACTGGGGACGTTTAGAATGGAACTTTTATCTGTCCATGGCATTTGGCAACCAAGACAGGCAGAACAATCAATAACTGCCATTCTTTTTGCAATTCAACTGCCAAATCTAAAAAGTGACTGATTCTCCCATCTCTGAGGTTAAGTTTGAGAAATCTTTTGGTCCTTAGATGTGATACCTATTAGGTCATTAAGTAAGAAATTAATGCATTGAGAAGCAGCCTGGCACAATGGAGCAGAGCCTTAGCTAAGCAGTACCTATTCCCTTACTGTGTCGCTTTCCATGTTTCATACCATGTATCTGACTTCTGTTTTCTTTGCTTGGAAAGTGCAGAATAATAATCTTATCTTCAAGACATTTTTTATAAGGGAGACAGCATTTCCAATGTCCCTGGTGCAGGGTCTGGCACATAGTAGGTACTCAGTAACCAAAGATCCATACTCCATCTTTCCATCCTACAATACTATTTTTGGAGACAAGGACTAATACTTAGTCCATTAGTGAGTTTTACTACTGTGGGGCTTTGCTGTTTCGTTCTGTTTCCCATTGCTAGGTTGCTATTTCAGGAACATAGGAGTTAAAATTAGACTTGCAGATTATGCCATAATTAGAGTCTGTCTCAAATGAACACTGATTCTAAAAGTTAGGACCCCAGGTTTAAAACTGATGTCTGGAGAGCAGAGAACAGGCTGCGTTGTGGATGTACTGAAAGCTTGCGGCTTACTGACATCACCGGCATAAGTGGAGTTTCCAAGAGAAAGACCACTGTGTGCTGCAGTTCTGTGAGGCCTGGGGCCTCGGATGTCCCCACTCTGGAGTCTCCTGCTCACCATGCCCTGTTATAGTGTGCAAATCTATTCCCTGGGAGGGTGGTTTTCCCAGTCGTGACTTCTTTCTCTCCCTGTAAGGATAAATCACCCAAACGAGATGCCCCTTTTTCCTCTCAACTTTTGTCCTCTAGATATAGTGACGTTAGTATTAGCCCAGGTAAAATTTTTTCTTACAAAACAATATGCATTCCCCTTAGATGATTTTTGTCCCCCCTTCTTCATATTTTATTTAATTATATTAAGAACTTCAATCTCCTTTCCCATGCTGTTACTTTTCTGAACATCCAAGCACCCTAACTTCTTAAGCTATGTGGTCTATTAAACGGAGAAAGTATTTGTATAGAACAGTAAGTCTTACTGTAAAGCAAATACAATTTTCCAGTGTCATCAACATCTGAAACGCATAAATATGCTCAGAAGGCCCTCTTAGAAATCTTCTGTATTTTCCAAGTTTATTATTTGAGTAAACAAATTCAATTATTCAGACAAATGAGGTTATATTTCTTCATCAAGGCTTCATATTTGGTATTATTTAGTTGTTAGAGTATTGCACTGAGTTTTAAATTAGCTGATTCATCCTTGTAGCTATAGTATTTCTGTTTACAGTATATTTAGGCAGGTTTATGGCTTAAATAGGATATTTAACCAAAATTCACAATAATATTTACACAAGTACAAGATGTTCAATTTTAAGAGACCCACATATAATTGCATATTTAGAAGTTAGGTTATGTGAATGATAGTTGTTACTGGATATAAACTATAGTAAGCCCTTTGTATCCTTAGGTTCCACATCAAGAGATTCAGGCAACAAAGGATAAAAAATATTCAAAGTAAAAATGTGTCTGTCTTGAATATGTGCATTTTTCTTGTCATTATTCCCTAAATAATACAGTACAATAATATTTGCATCTCACATTCTGCTAGTCATAAGGAACATAGAGATGATATGAAATACATGGAGGTTATGTGTAGGCTTTATGTAAATATTACACCATTTTATATAACAGATGAGCATCTACATGTCCTTATATCCACTGATTTCCTGGAACCAATCCCAATGAATGCCAAGGGATGATTACATTTATTGATTGTACAAAAATTTGTAGCTTACTTATAGTATAAGTTACATAGTTTGTTGTTTTCCTTATTTCTTGGAAAACATTTGGATTACGTTTGCATACTAGAACTCCTGGGATCTTCAGCTTCGTGAAGTTCTTAGGGAATGTGAAGCTCATACCGTTACCAGCTTCGGCCAGCGTGAGCATTCACAATTCAGAGGTGACTGTGTACAGATGAGTGGCCACCATCACATGGTGGGACAAGGTGAGCACAGTGCATAGGTCGGTGTATAGGTCTCTTCCCTGCGTCTTCATTATCTACCGCGTTCTCACAGACACGCTGGCCCCTGGACAAATTGGTAGATATTTATGTTATTAGTGAAACAGTAAAAACAATAATTTCATAAATTGCACAAGCTTGATAATGTCTCTGTTTTGTGCTCTTTTATACACTCTAACAAATGCACTGGATGAAAGATTATCTTGAGACAGGTCTATAATCGTCCAAAAATAGAATTCAACCAACCTCTAGTAGAGATTAAGTGTCAGCTAACAGTTCTGGATGTAATACCAAGGCCCTGTTCTGAAGTAGAACAATTTTATCTGATTTTTACCCTGTGCTCATACGGTAGCAGAGACCTTATATCTATCTGACCAATCTATGTATTGTGGACCAACTAATTTCACCAAGTTAGAAACAATATTTAATGTCCATTATTCTACTTAATAAATCCTCTGATATGGATCATTCATAAAGTTGAATCTGTTCTGTAACCACTTTATTAAGAAATGACAAACATATAAGAAGGTGCATATTCAATGTACTGTATACACTTTGATGCAGATGGAGGTGAGTATATACCAGTGGAACTATCACTGCAATGCCATAACGTAGCTTTATATTAGCAACAATAATCCATGGGCATTCAATTACTCTTTCAAAGGCTAAATTAGAATGTGTGTTGCCAAGGAGGAAGCTGCAAAGTTTCATTAAGTAGAATGAGACTGACACACGCACACACACACACACACACACACACACCACCACCACCACCAATAAATTACATAAATTTTAAAAACTTTAGAATTCCAGATTCCAAAATGTTAAGATTTTACGGATTCTTATCTTATCACACAAGGGGTCTGACACAGCTGCACGACATGTGGGAGATGGGAGTGGGTTGAGCACGTGAACCCGAGTAGGAATGAAGCCCAAAGCACCCATGAGAGACATTGCTCTAGGTGTATGGAAGGGAAACACTGAAGGTTCTTAGAAGGAGCTAAACAATGCTAAAACTCTGTACTTTCTGGAAGGTCATAAAAGAAGAGGCCCAGGATTGCAGCCCATAGCAAACACAGGAAAAGAATAGTTAACCGACATGATCTGAAATTAAGAAAGCCATACTATGCATGGACCTGTTTTCCTGCAGTGTGGTATTCTTTTAAAAATATGTCATCTGTCCCTTAAGAAAACCAAATAAGTAAAAGAGCAACTGTACATAATCAACAATCTTGACTGGATTTTATTTATTGTTTTAAGGGAATTTATACTTCTAGTTTCCAAGATGTCAATTTAAGATTGGGTCACACAATTAATATAAAATACACAAGGGGCTTGAGTGTTTATATTTAGGATTAAATTACCCTAAAAATTAGTTTAAGATGGTATGAATATCTGAAATAAAGCTGCCTGGCTTAATTATTTCATGTATTTGATTAGTCAAAAAATTCAGTCATCAAACATAATTTAATAATTATCATGCATTAAAATAAATTAGAAATATTTAATCACTCATAATTATTTTAAAATTCAATCAGTGAAGCTTTTTTGTTTATGTGTTTTTTTGTTAGCTGCACAGTCTGAGATCTGGACAGAAAGAGATTACACCTTTAGAATATGGTGGGCTGGGTGCAGCTCAGTGGTAAAGCTTTTGTGTAGAATGCTTGAGGCCCTAGGTCCAACCTACAGGAACTCAAAAACAAATGTAAACAAAATAAAGTAAAATAAAATGTGATGCTAATTACCCTTGATCTATTTATAAACTGGGCACAAGCAGTGTTTCAAAAGATAAAGATGCATTTTTATCATCCAAATCTCAAAAGTTTTCTCTAATATCACTGCCCTGGGTGGCCTGGCTTAATCTGAAGCTGTTCCGTGATAGGTTTCTCATTGTGTTCCAAGGCCCCTAGTTGCAGTGTTCAAGGGCTCTGAGGATGGTGGACTACACTCCATGGGTTTTGTTCAGCAATGTGTACTCAGGAACTTCTGTTTTCAGGCACTGTGGTGAGCTCAGGGCCCCAGCAAGAAGCAAACAAGGCAGCTTGTTTTGCCTCTCTGAGGCTTGCATTATTACTGTGGGTAAGAATAAAGATACATACCTGAGCTATCTAATCTGGATCAGAAGAAATACAGTCTGTCAAACAACAGATAAGCAGGCGAAAAACAGAATGGTCACGGGGACTTATGGTGTTGATTGAACATCTAGAGAAAGTCTGTGATTCACCTAGAGACTGCGGAGAGGCCTGAAATGTCACAGGGAACAACAAATGCAGAAACCTTAAGCAGCAAGGGCCGGGAGAATTCAGGGAAACCAGCACAGTGTCGTGCTGGGGCAACATTTGTGAGGACCAACCCTGGGAAACCAGGCAGCACAACAGGAGTAAGCTGGAGGGATTAGTGTGAGAAATGCAAGTGGGGCTCAAAGAAGCCCTAAATGGTGAACTTCTAGGAAGTTAAAAATCTGTCCTCACGTGTCAGAAAGTCCCTCCTTACCTACCAGCTCTCTTCTCTTGCCCTCTGTGTTTGGGATTACTCTGCCATCTTGTTGCTTCTCCTTTGAGTAGCTCCCCAGTCTGTAATGGGGCCTTTAACGGTAGAACAATCACTGGTGGTCAGCAAAGAGCAGTCTGCATTTGAGTGAGAATGTGCTGTCTCACGACCCTCAGTTGCGGCCGGAAAGCATTTGTTCTAGATGAGCATGGTTGGCTGCCTACTGAGCATCTCCCCCAATAGACACAGGACTTCCTAGAAGCTGTAACTTGCTCTTGACACAACTGGAAGCCAGAGCCTCTCATCTACTCATTTTACGTGTAGTTGAACAGCTTCGCATAGAGTTGGTGTCAGTTGAATATTTATAGATAAATAAACTGAAGCACAGAAAAGTCAAGCCTTTGCCCACAGTCAAAAAGCTAGAAAACAGAAGAGCTAAGATGTGACCCAAAGCGAGCAGTCTGCCTGGCTAGCCTGCTTCTGACCCCATGCAATACAGCTGAAATTGTTGCTTGATGGTCTTGACTCTTTCCCCACTAGACTCTAAACTCCCCTGCAGCTATGTCATATTCATCATTGCATCCATTACATCTAGCTGAGCGCCTGGCAAATTGGGATCTCATTGTTGAACAGATGGGAGTTTGAGAAAGTTTTATTTGGCTTTTGATCGTGTTGAAATGAATCAAGCTGAGGCCATAATTGATGGTGTTTGCAGAAAAATTGGATTTCATATCTATTGATCAACATTAGAGCAGGAGTAATATATTCAGCGTAGCATTCAGATAGGACAGAATTAACCCCCTCTTCCTAGGAACACAAAGATACCCAGGGCTTTTCTGGACCTAGGGGAGTGGGAGTACAGGCTAAATCTCTGATAGGCCAATTTGCTGCAAGATCATTAGGTGAAGTAGGGGAGATGATACAGTTAAACCAAGCCCCTGAACAAGACAGATATCTCAAAGGACACCTGAGCAACAGAGATAGATAGGTTGTTGGTGGAGCAGGGCAATCATTTTTAGTTTTCAAGGACAGGAGAATAGATTTTTGTTTGATCTCATCACTCTACATTAAGCAACAAGTCAATGTGACATAGTAAAACAATTCACGAAGGTCTTAGAATCCAAGAACCTAACTCAATCTCTGGTTCCTATCTGCTTTGAGTTTTCTGTTTTGTAAAACAGGATAAAACATTTTCCCTTCCTGGCTGCAGTGGTTACCATGAGAATTTAATGAAATGATGGATATGACATTGATATACCAAACAAACCTGCCTCATGAAATAGAATGAGATTATAAGTTTATTTTTATTTTCCATGACTTCTAATTAAACTCATTACACGGGATTGGTTGTTCTAGCACTTGATGAAAACTTGATTGGTCTCATGGCATTTCTGCCCACTTGAAGCCAAAAATGTCAGTTCAGTTGCTAAAAGTGTCTCATCTATTCAATAATCACAGCATCAAGCTTCATCCAAAAGTAAATCTTTTGTGCATCCCCACAACTAAACTCTTTGTCAGAAGGTCTCCAAAACTAGTCCATGATTTTGCTTACTTGATGGGAAGATCCACAGGATTCAACGTTTAATTGTACTCATGGCTCTGCTTTATTATAGCAAAAGAAAAATAAAACTACAAAACAAAATCAGCAAAGGGAAAGACTCCTAGGCAAAGTCTTGAGAATTTAGACACAAATATTCATAGTCCTCTTCTAACAGATTTACACAGGATAAGCTTAATGTGCCCCCCCCTCAGCTATGAGCCCTAACAGCACATTTTAGATGCTGACAGCCAGGGAGGCTTGGGAGTGAAACAGTACCCGGTCTTATCACACAGGCATACCCCACTTTGCAGGTGCCTTATGCCCAGATTCCAGGAAGGAAAGCAGGGGTTTAGGGTAAAACACCCTGCCTGCGTAAGGAGGTTAGGAGCAGTGAGTTACCCTCATTAGTCAGGGAGATGAGAACACTCCCTCAGTCCATGTTTCCAGACTGCAGCCACAGGCCAATGTCCTGAGCAGGACGTGTGAGGACCAGCTCTCAGGTCACCCTATGTCCTCTAGAGACTGGCGTCTTCAAAGCAAAAAAGTGTATGTCCCATTCTGCACCTGTTCCTAGACACCTACTCTCCTCAAACATGGAGGAAAGAGGTAAGATCAGAGGAGCAAGGACTTTCTTACGAAACCTCACTGCACAATTTGGTTCCCCTGGTGTTTAAAGATCTGTGTCTAATTGGCATTCCCATGGGTTCTTCAGACTTCTCTGGATTTGGCAGGACTTTCTGTGAGACCAAGACATTTTCCTCCACCAAAGAGGCCCTGACTCCTGGCTTTTCAGGAGATCACTTCACAGACTCTTTTATACTGCCATATTGCAGGATTTAAAAGAGCTACATGTAATCTCTTACCTGTGCACAGCGCACATGTGGCTCACGGAGAACCCTGGAGATTTCCACTAGTGATACTCTGGGAATCAGTGTCCTGTGCAGTTACTTCTCTCTGGCCACAGTGGGCTGAGACACTGCCCAGCTCTTCCTCCAGCTGTGGGGATGGAGATCACTCTGTGTGAGTGGTCCAGCTGAGGCATCTTTTTTTGGCTTGATATAAAATGTAGAACACTTTCTTCACTCACCTTGGTACTGGGAGGAAGGAGGACAGGGAGGAGGAGTAGGAGTAGCTTATGGAACAGAGCAGCTCTTTCCAGAAATCACCCCTTTAGCTACTCCAGGAACTTATCCCAAAGCTCATTTTGATATATAAAAGTCAGGTGTTTTTACACCTGGCTTCGAACACATTGATTCCATCATCCTTGACACTTTCTGAAGCAGCTCTGGAAGTCCTCCTTTGTGAATGCCTTAGTTGTGTGATTATGACTGCCTTGATGTCCTGAACCAATTCAAAATGTTTACCATTTATGGTCATTTTGGGAAAAGCCAGAAGTCACCCTGACAGGTCTGGTGAATAAGATGGCTGAGGATACACTGTAATGTTTTTTATACACTGTAATGTTTTTTATGAGCTTGCCTTTACGTTAGCTAGCATGCGACACTAGAATTCACTGTGTTTTCATCATACTTTGTAAAGCTATTCATAAAGGGGATTTTCAGAACTGCTTCAGAAAGTGGCAAGAATGATGGCATAAATGTGTTTGAAGGGAAGGAGGAGTATGTGCCTTCTATTATAATTAAAAAAAAAAAAAATCTAAGTATTCACCATATTTTTGATCATACCTCTTATACAGTAAAGAAGATCAATCTTTCCCCAAATTATATAAACTTCAGGATCCTTAAAACTTAGAGTCCTTACTATAAAACTTATAGTCCTTTACTATAATAAATATTTTTATTTAAAAACACACCCTATTCTTTGATCAGCCCTGTGTATGTGTGTGTGTGTGTGTGTGTATGTGTGTGTGAGGCAAAAAATATTAATGAATATCTATTTGAAATAAGATAATATTAAAAATAAGAGTTTTAAAAGCTTATGAATACTGTATTATAAAACTCGTAAAAATAATATTTATGGGCATTCCCCGTGATACCTTTTCCTATATTTTTGGTTGTAGATTCTCTGACCTTCTCTGGATATGACAACTTCATAATATTTTCAACAGTGTGAACAGAAGGATAATCTAGTCTTTTGTCTAGCATAGTTGTTCAGAATTTATTTTTATTATTGAGCATGACATAATTTTCTTTCAACATTGCAACACATCATTGGTAATGTCATGTAAATGTCGAGGATTGTTGTCAAAACTGAGAAAATCTCCATCAGTTTCTCTCATATATTAATTTTAAGATCTGGAAGAAATACCCATAGATGGACATAAATCTCCATCGGTTCTAATATTTCTTCTGGCCCTCTCACCTGTTTCTGAGGTAGGATCAGTTGCCCTAGTTGTACACCTGTCTGAGCTGGCACATAGGGAAGCCCAAGTATTCGTGGAAAGCACACCACACTGGTGTGGCTAGCAATAATGTGAACTATGACACAAATGTGATCTTGCAGTACAGGATTCTATTCCAGCCAAAGCTGGAAAAGTATCCATACATCAACTCCCTGCTGGTTCAGTGGTTCTCTATGGCAGGACCTTTAATTTTATCTTCCACCAGAAGTGTCAAGAGTGTGGGATTGGAAAGGCTTGTAAGCTGACCTTGCTTCCTGGATCTCCAAAAAGCACCCATTATCACCCTAATGCCACAGCTACTCCAGGGAGCATGACAGAAGGAAAATTCAGAGTGGAAGTAGATTGTGGGCCGGGCTATTGCAAAATACCTTCAGCTAGAATATCTTCTTTGCAAATTTTGCAAAACCACAAGAGCATATCATCACACTCCCTGGGCTCTCCCCGGGCCTGGAGGTGGCCCTGCTACAGAGGGCTTGAGAAGCCTCAGTTCCATCACTTCTGAAGTGAATCCACTTCTACTAATCTAATATAGCTAACCTTCTCACTCCCATTCTCACTGAAACAGAGGCAATAGATGGAGATACCTGGGTCAGCACTGTTACACTTGGAATAAGAAGAAAATTTTTAAATATATCTTTGTAAGATTAGCATATCATCTCAATTTTACAAAGCCTAAAGCAGAAAAAGGCAGCAAACTGACCTCCAGCAGGCTGAGCCTTGGCCTGCTGATGTGCTTTGCTGATTCTCTCAGGATTTCACATGTTTTGAATGAATTGGAAATTTCTCATAGTTATGACATCTACTATAAACCCTCGATTTCAGGCGATGGAAAAATCCAGTAGCACTGTGTTCCCACTCCCTCCTGGCAAGAGAGGAGCTGTTTTTCCTGGGTGTTCTCAGACCCCACTTGGCTAGGGATCTGAATCTGTAAAACTGTCCATGGTATCCAGCAGCCACTCTGCACAAAGATTGGGGCAGATATGAAGGAGCACCATCGGCATCATCAGCATTTGCTCTGAAATTTTCCATTTCAGCCTCTTCTTAATGCTGCACAAACATTGCCTTATTGATCATGAGTCATTTTACTTTTCTTGGAGAATCATAAGGTGTGTACTTGGACTCACATAATTTCTGCAATTTGTCACATGCTGGACCTCTTATGAAAATGCAAAATGTGGAGAGGGAAAAAGAGTGTTCTCTCTATGCAGGCCAGCGAGGTGAACCGAGGGATGGCGGGCATCAAAGAGACTTGCAGTCAGTTCCTGCAGGACAGCTGTGCTTTGAAGAAGCCACAAGCTAGAGCAGATAGAATGCCATGAATTCAAAGGCCAAAGATCAATAGATCACGTGAAAGTTATGAGCAACATAAAAGGCATAGAATAATAATGGGAATACAAAAATTACAAGGGGCCAAGACTGGATGATTTTCTAATTTGGTAATAGAAAGTGCTACCTGCTGACATTTAGCAGAAAGTGTAAGTGAACTCTTTTTGAAACCAAGCAAGTTTTCAGGTCCGTGCACAAGCCACTCATGATTGCTAAGCAAGAGTAAGGTTGTATATTAGGTGCCAAGCATCAGAAGAGGTGGAAGTATTTGAATATCCTTTGTTCCACTACCCTGGACCTTACCATTTGAGTTGTTTCTAAAGATACTACTTTAATTTTAGTTGGAAATAACGAGATCCAGCTTTCTCATTTTTTGTTGAAGCAAGTTAGATCCAGACTTACTTGGAGACTGACAGTGATGTTCAATACGATGTCCAATTGGCTGGATCACAGAGACCTAATGTGTACTGAGAAAGTATTCTGAATGTTTCTGAGACAGTAGCTTGGATGAGATCAACACTCGGATCTGTGTATGCTGAGTAACACAGGATTGCTCTCTGTCATGCACAAGGGCGGCCCCATCCAAGGGGCCCCCTGTAGGCTTCATCTGAAACCTATAGACCAATGCTCAAAGAGAAGAAACTACCCGTCTTTCCTGAGCAAGATGAAACTGCAGATGGCCTTTGAACTTGAACTTCAGGATTGATTTATCCCTGGTTTCCAGTCTCTTGCCCATTCTGCACATTTTGAACTTGTCAACCTTCATAGTGGCATGCACCACTTTCTTAAATTAAATCTCTATCTCCATATTTAAGCACACTTCTTACTGGTTCTGTTTTTCTGGAAGACTCTGGCTGATACACTGCCCAAGAAGAGCATGATAGACTAGAACTCATGCCCTGGGCCCTCCCATCCAGCATCCTTTGACTACAGATGCCCCTGAAGGAAGTTGTTAAGTAGGCATATGGTTCTCTTGGGAGGGAAGTGTCACTGTAGGCAGCGAGGTTAAAAATTAATAGGCAGTCAGAGAGGGGTCGGCCCTTGAGGAAGTAAGCACAAAATATGAAGTACGTTGAAACTGTCGGGGCAGGCGAATTTGAGAAGAGCCAGGCTTACAAGTGTCCCTAAGGTAAACAGCAGCCTGAGATTCTCTGTGACAAGCACCACCTGGCCCAGGGAGCCCAGATGGGCACCAGACACTGGATGGGGACAGAACACCCTGACTCACACCCCATGCCTTTCCAGGATGACTTTGTTCTTTCATGTCACAAGTTATAGATAAGCGGAAGTTAATGATGCTTGCCATATATCCTTGCTGCGTGCCTGCTCACTTCCCTGCTGGACTAATACTGATGTAGGAAAAGTATAATTCCCAACCTGCTAGGTGTCACATATGCCAAATTCGTGTCTCCAGAAATAGAAGAATGAATTCCAAGGAACAGCAGAGGTAAAGAGTAGGACGATTTATTGAGAGACAGCTCCTGAGAGACAGGAAGAGTCTGAAAAGCGGGTTTGGCACTGAGGTCATTTCTCTAAGAATGATTTATAGAGCAAACTCATGAGGTGGGTACAGAATAGCAAAACGAGCACAGTGTGGGTCAAACTACAATCAGCCGGTAAGATTACAAGCGCAGCCACTTAGGCAATGTTGATCCAGTAGGGAAGCAGGTCACGAAGCAAGGGGAATGGAGAGAACAGAGGCATCTTGGGAAGGGGTGGGTCCCGATACTCTGGTCACCCACCTGGGTGACTGATGTCTATCTGGACTTCCTAGACCAGGTGATAGCAATTATGGTACAATTCCCAGTTACGGCTTATCCTCAGGGAGGCCTGCAGGACTGGCTGTTGCATTTTATTCTGAGGCCTGGTCTTCTTCAGATCACCTCCAGCCACAATTCTGATGTCTTTATTCTCTCTGACTATTTATTAATTTCTATCTAACGTAGATGCCTATAATAATATTAGCTAAGCAACTACACTTGTAATCCTGTCTGTCGAGTGTAGTTTGCTATATAAAGTATAGCAAATACTTTATATATTGGACATGGAGCCTCAGGACATGGAGCCTCAGGGCCACCACTAGGGCTCTCCTGGAAATCCAGGAGCTGTTCTTATTATTTCCAATAAAACTCTCCTAACCTCCTGCTTTGGTTTGTGACTTCATTCCTGGGTGTTGTGAGACCAGAAGCTCGGTACACACTGAACAGTGTCAGCTCCACTTGTTCAGCTCCATTGTAACAAATGCTTTCCAGACCCTTCACTTCAGGAATAAGAGGGCCCAGGTTGGGGCAGGAGCCAAGCCCAAGAGCTGCTGTGGGGTCAAGGCAGGAAGCAGGTAGGCAGTGCTCTCCCAGAGAGCGGACAGACTCAGCAATTTTGACTGGTTTCTGTGAATTTATTTAGAAGGCCTTGCTGCAAATAAGAGGAGGACACTTTTGAAGAAGTGCTAACAATCGTTTGAAGGGACAGCAGCAGCTCCCTCTTCCCCCAGCCACAGCACAAGTGATGGCCCCTAAAAGTCCCTGTCTAGCCAGAAATGGAAAGACACTAAAATGAACAAAGTGCTGCTCACAGATAGGGCAGTTTGAGAAATATTCACCAAGAATATTAGCGACTTTTGCAACTTGTTTTTCTATACTAGAAAATAGATAAAAAAGATTGCTGACTTGCATTAAGCGATCAGACTGGAGCAAATAAATGTAATTCACAGGCACACATCATTCACACATCCGACAACTACCGTTTCCCTCCACCCACACTCCGTTCTGTACTCATGCAGTCTGAGCAGGTTCTTCCATCCATGGCTTCATTCCACAAGACAGGCAGCCTGTACCAGAGCTTGGGCTAGGCTCTGTGGATGTGGCTCCTGCCCTTCCTGTCCACTGCAAGGGAAAAGCAATGAGCACAGCTTGAACCGGAGTGAGCTTTATGACCTGGGAACCCAGCAGGGTGGGAAAGGCACTTGGTGCCATAAGAATAGAGCTGGCCAAGCTCAGCCCAGTCCGGGTGTTGGGGGAAATTCAACCAGGAGAGCCGGCATCTTTAGGCGAGAGGCAAGGTCTTCTTTTCAGAGCCATGGAAACGCCTTGTTACTCTTTTCCATCCCATGTTTCATCTCTGTCAGACATGAAGGCAGCAAGAAGAGGGTTGAGATCATTAAATTTGATGTCAGCGTGATGGATAGAAGTGCCAGGATCCTTCTGATGATGTTACCTGAATATCACTCACACTGTGTGTGCAACTCTCCCACGGTCCTGTAAGAGTTTCATAAATCCTCCCCCAAAACTGGCAGCTTTAGCTTTTCATCAGGTGACAAACAATCAAACAGCTCAGCTTCAGTAAGTCACTGACCCCAGCAGTTAGGGAAAAAACAAAGCCAAGAGCAGGAAGCCCACATACATCCCTGTTTATGACTCCAAGGCTGGATTCGTGGTTCAGGGATGTTTGTTTATGAGATTTCCTTAGAGGACCAACCTATTTGTCAATTTTCAAGCCGCTCATCTTCAGGTAGATAAGAAAATGAGGTTCACTCTGTAGCGGAGACACATTTGCTTACCTCTGCAGATGCGGTCAGTGAGCATGTTGACTGCCCACCGTGAAGCGGCTCTGGTGCTGCTGACACACAGGGCAGGGAGACCAAGCTGCGCATAAACAGACACATAAACCAGGAAGCGCAAGTCCAGAGGCTCGGACTAAATGCTTGGAGGGGAAAGGGTGAGCATAGCCCAGAGGCGAGCTACTGTCTCAGCTGCCCAGGAAGGCCAGGCAGGGGCAGGAGGAGAGTGGGGCAGAGGAGGTGGCCCGCCAGGCACAGAGCGGCTTCAAGGCCCAGAAGTGGAAAAGTGCTTGGCCCTTTGGGAGCCCAGGCTGCTCGCCTGCCCTTCAGGTCAACTTCCGGAGGGTGGGGGAGTGGCCATCAGTGGGAAGGGCTCAGGGAATGCAATGGAGAGAAGGGTGGGCTTTCTCTGGAGGCCAAAGCAATCCGTGAAAAATGTTCAGGCCCAGTGATGCTGCGATTGGATTTGTGTTTCAGAAACAACACCCTGGAAACCGTGTGAAGGATGAACTAGAGTGAAGAGAGCCAGAGCCAGAGTGGGAAGATGCACCTGGAGGCCACAGGACAGGCTTTGGCCTGAGAGAAGCTGCTCCATTTTATTACCAGTCTCCCAGAGCCTTTGTCCTCAGCATAAATCCCTGCCCCAGGAGCATGCTTTTTGCCTGAAGTTGTTATATTTATTTGTCTTTATTTCTAACTTCTCTCCAGTGATTCAGCACTATGTATACCAAACTGGGCAAGAGTTGGAAAGGAGGATTTGAAAGCTTTAAAAGCATATGTTCCAGATTCCTGTTTGTGCCTCCCTGCCTTTGTCTTAGACGGTATCCTATCCCTGACCATTGATAATCCTTGCTGTAGATTTGGGTCTCTGTTAGCCCTTAGATACCCTCTGATACAACTCCATGGAAATGTTTTCTGGGATGTGGATGACATGTAATTTACACACTGGATTTTACAGGGGAAATAGAATCAGTGAAAGATAAGTGAAGGGGCTTGGCCCGGATGATCACACGTAGTTAATGGCAAGGTCTAAACCATTGCTGACAGGGCAGATGGGTGTCATAGTCAACCGTAGATGTTTAAAAAGCAGCATGTCAGTAAGGAATTGAATTAATAAACTGGCCCATCCAGACCATGGAATATTATTGAGCCATAAAAGGAAATAAACTATCAAGCCATGGAAAAACATGGAGGAAACTTAAATGTACATTAACAGAAAGAAGTCAATCTAAGGCTAAATACTGTATGATTCAGACTATCTGACTTTCTGGAAAAGGCAAAACTATGGAGACAATAAAAACATCCAAGGGTTGTCAAAAGTTGGCAGGGGAGGGAGGGGTAGGTGGAGCACAGAGGATATTTAGAACAGGAAACCTGCTCTGCGTGATGCTGTAAGAATGGATTCACATCATTACATATTTTTCAAATTATAGGATACACAATCCCAAGAGTGACACCTAATGTAAAACATGGGCCCTGCGCAATATGGATGTGTCAATGTGTGCTCATTATTGTAGCAGATGTCCCACTATAATGCAGAGTATTGATAAGAGGGGACCCTCTACAGGTGGAGGGAGGAGGGTTAGAGGGAGAATTTCTGTACCTTCTGCTCAGTTTCTCTATGTTCCTAAAACTAATCTAAGTTTAAAGTCATTTAAAGATAACATGTCACTAACAATAGTGGTTATCTTGTGTTCTGCAGTGTCCTCTGGAGTTGATAAGAAAAACATAGAGATAGAGGGTAAAGGACATCAAGCCCAGGAGTTATTTGTCTTAGCTGTACAGCCATGTACTCGGCGTCTGTTCCATGAGGACACTTGGTGACTCATGGTGCAAGCCTAGCTTCAGTCAGGTTTAGCTTAGACACAGTGGGAAAAAGATTGGAAGTTTTATTTAAATGCACAAAAGGCTGAGCTTCGGGCAGCCTTAAGAACAATGGGAGGCACAGCATAGCAGGACACCTGTGTGTCTCCATTTCTGCTTCTCTGTCCCACAACAGGGGCAGCTTCAGCCTCTCAGACTCTCTTCATCTTTCTGGCAGAGTTAAAAATAGATGAAATAAGATGACCAGACACCCCAAGGCCTAACCTCTTACCACTTTACCCACACAGTGACTGGGTCCTCCCCTGAAAGGCAGGGTACAATCAGAGCAAATCAACCCACTGAGTTCCCGCACTGGAAGCTACCACAAGACTCATAGTTGAAGGTGCAGGAGGTTTGTTTTCTCAGATGAAAAAAGAAGAGATCTCAGAAAAATTATCCAGGTGGAGGTATTCTTTTACAACTAGATTATCTAATATAGTGAATACTAATAATTATAGAACTTTATTTTCCCCCAAATATTTTGTAGGTGTCATCATTGTAAGACTATTATATTCTCTTTACATGAATACAGTCTATCCTATACTTCTCTCTAGTGAATATACTCATTTCTATTTAATGCACACAAAGACTGTTCCACAAATGAAATTTGAATGTGAATCAAATGTAACTCGAGGTACATTTTTCTTATTCCCTCACAGGCTCTTGCATTCACTCATTGTGTGTTTATAGCACCTGAGCTGTGCTTATCCAGTGCTAGGTGTAGTATTTTAAAAGAGGCAAGACAGGAAGAGGTTTTGAGGAGAGGAGAAGGTACGTAAGAGCGGGTGACTTCTGATTGTGGGAGCCAATCCAAGATCATTCGTCAGATTCTGTGTTGGAAGAACATGTAAGACAAAGACAGGGCCTATTTCCTCATTAGCATGGAACATGAAGAACAAGGCTGCGGGCTGAGTAACCAGAAAACTGCCATGCAAACCATCCTGGATAGGAGCAAAAGGGAGGAATGGTTCGCCCCAACTGGGATTGCTGAGAAAAGCTTTGTAGTTCACTGAGCTGCTAACAACTCCTTGAAGAATGAACACAAGGTTTCTAGGTAATGAAGAAAGAAAGGCAAAAATGTCAAAGGGATTGCCGTATCCAAAGAAATGGCACAAGGAAGTATGGCGTGTATACATGAAAGGTGATGTGGTTGTCAGGAAAGTAAGCCCATGCAAGCTGAGCAAAAAAGGAAAGGAGAGAGGAAGAGAGGGAGGGGAGAGGAAAGAAAGCAAAAGACAGAGAATCTGAAAGCATAGAGCCCAGCCTCCAGGGATCCAGAAACAGGGGCTGCTGCACAGGTGGGGGACACTGTGGGGTCTTCCTGTGTGACAGTGTGGCCACTCCCTGTCTGTCACGCCCAAGTAAAAGCTCCCGCCCTGCCTCCTTTTGCACCATCTCTGCCTTTTTGCATGCATCTAGTCTGCTCCACTTTTGCTCAAAAGCACTCTCCACTGCTCATCTGCCTGCACAGGGCTTAGAATAACCATATACCCCGGCCCCAGCCCCTTTACTCCGTACAACCTTCCTCTTAAAAGACACACAGCTCTCTGAGAAGTAGTCACTGTGTCCCTCTGAAAGTTAGAAAAGAAAGACCAGTTGTGTGGTGGCTACTTTGTTGTATATCTTTCTCAGACTGAGCTGTGTCCTTTGACCATGTAGTGGAGCCCCTTGAAAAGGCCTGTCCAGGGCCCATTATAGTAGAGGGGTGGTCCTCTGGGAGGTGAATTCAAAACCACACGCCCACGAAAGGCAAGGAGCATGGAGCGGCTGGAGCACAGGTCACAGCCTCACTCAGCTGCTGTTCTGCTTTAGGAGAATCAAAGCCACAACAAGCAGCATCAGCACCAGCACCTGTGAGACAGCAGTGGGACCACATCCTTGTCTAAGAAGCATGGTGACTGTTGACAGCAGAGGACAGCATGAGACCATGAAGGAGATGCTGGGAGCCCAGGAGAGGTGAAGCCCAAGCTGAGGGGTAAATGCTACTGGATCTGCCAGATTAGCAACAGCACTGTGACCAGGGTCACGTTCATCCAGGTGAAGTCTGTCTCATCCTGGGAATGACCGGTGGCACATCAGTGGTTACTGCTACCAGCGTGCTCCCTATTCCCGGTGGAAACTCATTCCTTTAGCCTGAATGCAATCCCTGGTCATTTCAACACTTTCTGGGGCTCTGCCAGACCACGGTGGCCTTGCTCAAATCTGATCTCGTGTCACAGGACATATCCTCCCTGTCCATGTTGCGTAACTGGTGTTTAATGGGTAGAGGAAAAGAGGAAATCTTTTCTTTATATAGAGGCATAAATAGAAATTCTAAATAAGAAAAATAGATGTCTTATGAATGTATTCTTCTAGAAAAATATGGCCCTAGGAATCGGCTCACAGTCAGCTGTCTGCCCATGTTTCCTGGCCTTATTCAAACTGGTAGAGTAGAGGAGAAGAAAGTCAGAAATAAGCTTCTTTAGCACTGCAATCTGTACAATGTTCCTCTCACCTTTGCTGGGAGCTAAATTTAAATTAAGACTTTTCTGTACTTTCTGTCCATTTGTTAACTTGGGGGCTGAGCGATTGTTTGTTTGTTTAAGGCAGAGTTGAGAAGAGACCTGGGAAAGAGATGAAAAGCACACAGGTCTCTCTGCAGTGGATTTTCTAATGCAGGAGCAGACATCAGCTGGACTGGATTGGAGGTGGTAAGCGGCACATTAACTCTTAAAGTGTTTAAAGGTAGCAAATCCATCTTGTCCTAGCCAGTTGTTTTCATTGGTGTTCATTTTTGAGTTGAGTGTCTTGGCTCCGTCTACTCATGGGAAATCCTCAGATTAGAGAAGATAAGCGAGTACCCATTTATCTCAGGATGCAGCAAAGAAACAAGGCAGAGAGCCCATTCGTCCTTACACTCCTCCTCATCCTCACCCTCACCATCCTCTTCATCCTCAGCACTTCATCATTACTATTGAGCTCCTCCTGTGTGCCTGTCCGCCCCCCAAGCTTTCTGACTGTGTCACCTTGTACGGGAGACAGCCGGTGGCTGGGCGGTTATAAATTGGATATTATTACTGTTCCCTATTTTGCAGTTGAGGAAATTGAGTTATAAATTACATAAAGCTACATAGGGGCTGAGACTGAAATCCAGAGGCCAAAGTTTATTCCACATTTTGTATCCTCAGTGAGGATGTCACACGTATTCTAAGGAATCTAAGTGCTGGGAGTGTTCAACTTCTGGCTGAGAGAATCCACTCCTGAACAGAGAGCGCTGGTCTGAGAGTTCTTAGGTGGCGTATGGGGGCTTTATAAAGAAAGGTCAAAATCTGTCTAGTAAATTGTGCAGAAGTTATGTTCAGACATTGTGTTTAACCTTCTCCCACATCCGGCAGGAGCTGCCATTCCCAGGTCCTTAGTCCAGGCCTCGAGGCTCCACGGGATCCAGAAGGCTAAAGCCTGGAAAGAATAAGCATGCTTACTTTTATAATCACATTCTTCCCTCATGAAAAGATCCACTAAATGAAACCTTTAAATAGCAATCTTTTTTAGCACATTTGGAAGTAATTCAATTTACTTCTTTAGAATCACAGCTACCATACCAAAGAAGACCTACCTTTATCTCCAACCAGAGCTTTGAATATTTATCAGTCTAATAGAAGTAGGGACATTTTGTTCTTAAAAGGGAAAAGATATGAATTCACTGATTGCGAGCATATTTATTGCTGGCCTGTTAAGCACTGAGCTCTCGGCTAGGTATTGGGAAAACAAGTGTAAGATTGGTGTGGCAATCTTCTGCACTGAATTTTAAAGTCTACTATATTGGTAAATATTTGAAGATGTTATAACTTAAATAGAATGCATGCTATGATCGGAGGAGTGTAAGTTTATAGATTCTCCAAGTGTGGACATGTCATAAAGACCTCCTGGGAGAAATGATACTTGTATTAAGACCTGAGATCAGAAAGAGATAGGTGAGGGGATGTGGGTGTATGACAGGGTGAGACCATTCCAGCAAAAGGAAAAAGCAAGTCCACAGCTTCTTAGTCTGAAACTTGAGTGGTTTAGAATAAACAATGTCTGGGGTCCCTTTCAGCTATGGAATTCAACCCAATAGCTAAAGACAGAGAACAGCACTGGGGAAATATCTTTACCTGAACTTCTGAGGAAAAGTACAGAAATCAATTTGGGATGAAATCATTTGTTTATTCAATAGTTATTTTTTTCACTGCTTACCATGTTCCAGTTACAAAATCAGACTGAAGTGATCATTAATAAATAATTATTAAAATAATACATATATAATATATTTAAATAATCATATAGTTAAAAATAATTATTAAGTCCAATTTTACCAAGTGATAGGGAGGAAATAAGGTCCTGATAAAGCTATCCATCACAAAACTACTGAGGGCACCACACCCCATGATAAAACGTTAGGAACCCAGCAGGAATAAGCCAGTGGGACTCTGTCCACATTATAACTCAGATGCTGGTCAGTGCAACTCAGAAAGGGTAAAGATCAGAAAGAAAGAAAACTGTTGCTTTTATCAGACAATAAGATAATCTAAATTTAAAAAGCTTAGAATATCTCAAACCATTGGGATTAATAAGAAATTACACAAAAATTAAGGAAAAGGTTGATGTAGAAATAAACAATTACCATGTTACACAATTGTACAAATAGTTACATCAGAGAAATTGAAAGCTTAAAATGTACTTTAAAAATAATTCTGCCAAGATCTGAAAGATCTTTAAGCCAAAATTTGCAAAACTTTAGAGTTATTGTATTTTTAAAAATATAAATAAGTTAGCAATAACCCTATTTATAAAAGGAGAAACAGAATTTTATACCAAAGCCAGTTCTCTTCAAATTGATCTGTAGATTATATGCAATTCCAATCAAAATCACAAAGGATATTTCCAAAACATGGCAGACTATTTCTAATATTTATTTGTAAAATGAAAACATCAAAAACATCCAAGATAAATATCATTTATAGGGTATTACAGTTTATGATGAATTTGTTAAATTAGAAGTATATGACAGTAGCCTATTAACAGATAAAAATAACCAATGAACAAAGGAAAGACATCGGAGATAGATTCACCACCATTTAATGCTTGCATAGGACAAATCAGTGGGGAAAATGAACTACATGATATAGGAAACTGGGGAAATCAGTTACCTATCTTAAAATTTGAAATAAGGCCTCTGTATTGGGCTGGGGATTTAGCTCAGTGGTTTCGCCGCCTACTGCACAAGCACAAGGACCTGAGTTTGATCCTTGGTACCAAAAAAACCCACAAAACTCTGTATAGCATCTTACTCCAAACAATTTCACAAGAATTGAAAACCTAAATGTGAAGAAATAAAATCTGTTATACAAAAATACATAACAAGTTTTGCATAATCTGTTATACAAAAATACATAACAAGTTTTGCATAGAGTATAATTTCTTGAAAAGGACAAAAAGTGCCCAAACTGTAAAAGATTTTATATTTACCTAAAGTAGAGTTTAAAAGTTCTGCTTTATAAGACACCATACTTGAAAAGAAAATAAGTATCAGACAAAGTATGCATGTATGTGATAAATTATTAGTATACAAAAGGCACAAATAATTATTTCCAATCAATCCAATGAAGCAAATGGCCTAAGGAAAAAATTGTGTAAAATTAAAAAAACAAGTCACAGAGGTAGAAATATAAATGACAAAAAAACACAAATAATGTTTAATTTCTCTATAAATGATAAAACAATGCTATAACATGTAACTAGTATCAGCCTAAAGGAAGAAAGGAAAGAAAGAACGCCTGGTATTACAAAATGTTGGTGAGGGTGTGAAGAAATGGTATTTCCTATATAATAAGAGGACAGTTTAAACTAGCAAACCGTTTTGGAGGCTATTTTGATAATATCTAGAAAGTTAAAGATTACTCTGAGCCCTAGAGAAACTCTGGGCCATGGAGTTAAGGATTGGTCTGCAACGATGAGAATGCAGAAATATTAACAAGTGTAAAAAATCAGAAACAACCGACATGTCCCAAAGGAAATCATGACGTGGTAGTACAAGGAATAAAAGACAATGTGAATGCTTTAGTGCTACCCATGGCAACACAGGTAAATCTAAAGATAGATAAAGCTTCACTCACCAAAAGCAAGCTGCAAAAATATATCATTTTATAAATTTTAGTAAACTCTGCCAAGGAGTAGTAAAGATATATGAGTAGATACAGTAAAAGCATAAAAACATGCATGGAGATGATAAACATAACATTTTTTAAATGACTACCTCTGGAGAGGTGAGAAGACTGGGATGGATTAGACACTTGAATTTTATAAAAATAGAGTAATATTTGAAGGAAAGGAAGAGATTTTCAAGCTTTGTGTTGAGAGCTACTGAAAGCCTGAGCAGAGGCAAGACTGAAAGTGGAGGATCCGCAGGATCCCCCCACAGGTGACACGGGGAGTTTAGGAGGTATTTTCTGTCTTTCAGAGTGCAGCTCTATGAACATGCTGGTCACTGATGACCTAGTATCATGCACTCCCAAAGTTAGCAGCTTTGAGTAACAGATTATCACACTGGCAGTTTCACAGGGTCAGGATTTCAGGAATGATACCACTGAATCATTGTGGTCCCAGCTTGGGATTTTTCTGGGGTTGCAGTCAAGACGTGGGCTTGGGTTCCAGGGACTGCAGGCTTGCGTGATTCCAGAGGTTGGCGGGGCCTCAGTTTCCCAGCTCCTGAGCCTGTCCAGGGTGCTGGTGACACAACAGCTGCTTCCTTCCTGAGACAGTAATTTTAAAGAGAACAAGCAATAAGTCCCAGTGACTTTTATGACTTAACCCTAGTATTGCATATTTCCTGCTTTGTTTTGTTCAAACGGAGCAAGTCGCAAAGTATAGACTACTCACAAGAGGAGACAAATTAGATTCCACCCCTTGAAGGAGAGAGTGTCAAAGAATCCACGGATCTATAGTAGTCCCCCTTGTCTACAGGAATGGGTTCCAAGATCCCTGAAGCCACAGACCTTACATATACTGAGTTTTCCTATACATTTATACTTATGATAAAACTTAATTTATAAATGAAGCACAGGAGTGGATTTATATGATAAGTAATAAAATGGAATAATTTTAACAATGTATTTCAAAAAAAGTTATGTGAATGTGTCTGTCCTCCAAGCATCTCACTTACTTGGCACTTTTTAAAAGTTTCTCTTTATCATAAACAAATTCAAACAGTGAAGAATTCCTTTTAACATTTTTTTCAAAATTGGCTTCTCAAACTTATTTTGCCTCGGCAGGCTTTCTATTCTAGTATTAACGATGATAGTCATAATGTTTGTGGCACTGTGCCGAGAACTGTGTGACAGAGGCAATAGCCCTCACAAGAACCCTATGAGGGGATGTCCTTACTGTTTTCATGTATCAATGAGGAAACTGAGGCACGGAGGTGTTAGATGACAGGTCTCAGGAAATAACTAGGAAATAGCCAAGCCAGGATTTGAACCCTGGTCGAGATGGATCTTGAGCCCATGATTTAACACGAGGTGAGCCAGACCATCCTGGGGAAAATCTTAGGGGAATCAGTCCTGACTTCTCTTCCAGTGGCCCCTTTTTCTTCCCTACCTAGTGGCCTGATGATGCACCCCCTCTTTCTCATCCTAGTGCTCTCGCTGCATTCTTTCCCCGGGCCTTCCTGGCTTAAGGTTGGCTCTGTACAAATTGTCCGTGTGGGTGCCTCGCAGCCCATGCTCTTCATGCTGCTGATAACCCTTCCTCAGAAAAACCACAGGTACATATGTGCTTTTGCTGCCAAGTCAATATTTGTAGAGATATTGCTCCAAGTAAAAATGTTTTATATTTACTATGAATATTAAATGTGATAGGTCTCCCACCACCTCAGCAGCTATTATGTATAGTAGCTGCCCTCTTCCTATGGTGCCTTACCCCTCCCCTGTGTGATGTCATGCCAAGATGGTTGCTCCCACCAAAGAATAAACCCTTCCTCCCAACATGACCCTGTTCCCGCCTAGAAAGTAACCTAATACTCGCTCACCTCCTACCATCTAGTGACATCATGGGCTCCTCCATTCCCTTGTCACTACCTCACTCAACCCCACCTCTGCCCCTACAAACCCCACCCCAGTCTCTATAAAAGACTCTCCCTGCCCCAGCCATATTGCTTTTGTCTCTCCTTTGTTCAGAGACAGCCCGGCAGATCTATTCCCCTAATAAAGGCTTGTTGTGGCCTGGTCTGGTCTTGGTCTTTGGCACTTTTACCTGACAAAATGCATTTTAGATATATGTATATTAAAATGTACATTAAATTGAAATTTATTATAAAATATTTCATATAACATATTTAACAAAATGTTTTATATTTTTCTCCTAAAATTTGCTTAAAAAGTCTGCAGAGTTTCTTAACTGTTTCCAAGACTTTCAATCGCCTACATTTTAGAAGGGCCCTCCATACTCTCTGGCTGATTAATTAATGTCCACTTAGACCACAACTGGAATAAGATGACAAGCCCCTGTATGAGCAGTGCTCAGGGGAAGAGGAATTCACACGCTCTTCCTTGCTGCCGAAACAGGGGAAGGACCAGGGGCTTCACACAGAGGACCCCAAACGGCCCGGAGAAGGGGCCAGGTGGGCTTTCAAAGCAGAGAGAGCTAAGCGCCAGGCTGATGGCCTGAGGCAGTCACCAGAGGAACCTGTGTGCAGAAGGGACTATAGGGGTCTGCACTAAAGACGAGCTGCATGTGATGCGGTTCGTCCACTTCAAGGGGGGTAAGGTGCAGATTAGTGCGAGCACTGCAAGGATTTGGTGCCAGCCACAGCGGGTTTCTCCTGGTGAGTCACGACCTGAACACTTCTGTCCATGCCTGAAAATGTCCAAGGCCTCTCACAGCTGCTCAAGGCATGGAGTGGTCAAGGCACTTCTGCATATCTGCGCCGGGACGGAGACAGAAGTGGGGAGACTGGGGGACTCTTTGTGCACCCACAGACACATCCATCACCACGTCACGTGGTCAGAATGGCCGCTGCCAAACCTCGGCTCCCTCCTGTTCTGTTCACAAGAAGGGACGGAACATGGACCGTGCCTGGCTTTACACGCAGATCTGAGGCAGTGGGCAGCAGTGAGCTGGGTAACGATTATGCAGGCCTTCCAGCCTGCTCACCACATCTGCCTACCTAGAGGAGATGCTCGCTCACCTTGGAATCCCTGGTGTCCCGTCTCCAGAAAAAGCCTGTCAGCCGAAGCCTGAGAAATCGCTGCAGATGACCTGGAGCATTGGGGCTAATAAAGAAAGGCGATGTGAAATATTAATGTCCCTCGTGCATGTGAACTTTTGACTGTGTCAAAGCCCTCACGGCCTTCACCACATGGTCCTGCGTTCTCTGCTTTATTGTTATTGATATTATTCAGCCCGATCTTAGACTGCTCTAAGAGTGCTGTTACTCCCACCAGAAAGGCATTTGTGTGCATCTCATGGCCTTGGAGATGATTAAGGGATGATTTCTATTCCCCTCCAGGCATTTGTCATTTTGCCTTGGATCATAAAAGTCCAGGGTAAGTTTCCAGGGAGATTTAATCAAGTGACTGGAGTGGAATTTTACAATGCATCTGTCCAGAAATAAAGGGAACGGATAAAGGATGAGGTGCACTGACACCCTGAGTTTGCTCCACTTTACAGCAAAGAGACCCTGACCAAGCCGCTCTGTGTCGGGAACGCACCATCTGGGGACCCAGGGGTGCGGCAGGCCCTGGTGTGGCCGCTCAGAGGTCTCTGTGAATTTTCTTCTCCCTTCATTTTTTTTCCCCCGTTAAGTTTATTAGTTCATTTTAGGTATACAATGCAGTTACATTCATCATTGGGATCTTGTACCATTACATGAGTCTCTTGGTTCTTATTTTTTTCCCCTTCCCCTGCTCTCCCTTCATCCCCTCCACCCTTCCCTATTTGCAAAGACTTTGTTTCCATTTTTTTCCTTTTCTCATATTTTTTCTTTTCCCTTCTTTCCTTTCCCTTACCCCTCCCACTTCCCCTGCTCCTTTAGACCTTTACTTCCTATTACACAATATCAATTATACATTTTTAAAATTAAAATTCAAGACCTAGGAGACATTACCACAGATTTTACAGAATTTAAAAGGATATAGAAAGCATGTTACAAAAATCTGTTTTGAAATAAATCTGACAACTTCTAAGAAGTACCTTGGAAGTACAAATTAATGAAACTAACTCTGGAGAAAATATATTGTTGTCATATAGGTAGGTTTTCAAGCTAGGAATATACTTTCTTTAATAGGTGCTATTCAAATTTTATATTTCCTCCCTTCACTTTTAAAGACAGATATGGGTGCTGTCACTGGAGGGCGTCTCCCAGGTGGGAAAAGTCTGCTTCCCTCAGAGACACAGCCTGGGACATCCCAAAAGGCCAAGGGGGGCGTGCGAAGGTGGGCAGCCCTGGAGTTGTCCAACATCTCTTTGAGGGTTGTGCTCGCTGTGTCCTGCAGGAGAACAGTTCATGTACAGGTGGAGTAAGGTGACCTCCTGCATCTCTGGAAATTATCCCCACCAGAGTCTCCACAGCCCCACAGACACTGCAGAGCTCCAGGGTATCTCAGCCTCTGGCCACTGTGACCACTGTGACCAGGGGGAGGCTGCGCACTGACCTACCTGGGTCTCCGCTGGTCCTGGGGGCACGCAGGAAGGAGCTGACCCCCTCCAGTAGCAGCTCAGGGCAGGAGGGTGGGGAATGGCAAGAGGTGTGAGGCACAGCCCTGTGGGAACACGGATCTTTTCACAGTGTGTCGGCGGGGGGGTCTCCTACTGGGAAAGCAGGGCAAGGAAGGCCTGAAACCCTTGTGACTTGGGAACAGGCCTGCAGAGTGGAGCAGGCGGACAGACAGAGAGCTGCCCAGATAGAGGGAGAGAGCGCAAGAGCCCAAAAGGGCAAGGTGAAGGGCGGGGAGGATGGGAAGAGGCTGAGCCAGGTAAGAAGACAGGAAACCAAGGGTCCAGCAAAAGCTTTCCTCGGGGCCCTGCAGCAGAGCGGCCCAGTCTTACCTCTGTCCCAAAGCCCACTACAAGCTCCTCATCCTCCAGTCTGCGCAAGTAGTTTCTGCTCTCATGAAACCCTCCACCTAACATTGTATTGTTCTTCAGCATTTATGCAGCACTTCCCCTTCATTATGGTAGTTATCACTTAAATGAGCAATAAAGCAAAGCTTCTACTACAGCGTTGTATCCATTAATGCCCTTTGATTGGAAATAAGAGAAACAGGAGAATTGAAGAGATAACCCAGGAATCAGCTGCCAGAAGGCCAGGGGTGTGGAAGAATGCTGTCGCTGGAGGACGGACGCTTTCTCTGCACATGAGGCGCTCTGTAATATAAGCTTTCGTTTTCTCTGCCCTTCTTCCACCTCTTACAGCCAGTGCGTCTGATCTGCCGCCTGCAGGCCACGTGACAGCTTGCAACGTGGCTCGACGGGACATAGGCTTCCGACGTTATTAAGCAACGCTTTCATGACTCGATCGTGTGCTGCTTGAGAGGGCACTGCGTGGTGGCCTCAGCAAAGGCCACGAAGGGCAGGGTGCACGGCCGGGCTAACCCCGCCTCTGCCTCCACCTCCACCGCTGGCCACACCCGGTCCAGGCAAAGCCCATGGATATGACAGGTGCTCTTGTACCGTGGCCAGTGAAATTCATCAATAATAGTATTTCAGCCTACCCGCACGCATGCACGCCGGGAGACAGGTGTGCACTGTTATCAAGCAGACATGTAAGTGTTCTCCGTTTTTAAGTTGGGGCTTGTTCTAATCTTTCCCAAAATAATTTAAGAAGTTAAAATATTTTTTTAAAAAGCACCTGGGAATGGTGGGGCACTCCTTTAATTCCAGCTACTTCAGAGACTAAGGCAGGAGAATCACAAATTCAGGACCAGCCTGACCAGCTTAGAGAGCCCCTACCTCAGAGTGAAAACTAGAATGGGCTGGGGTATAGCTCAGTGGTAAAGTGCCCTGGCTTCCATTACCAGCACTACCAAAAATATATAAATAGATAGGAAGGAAGGAAGGAAAGGAGGGAAGGAAGGAGGAAGAAAATTTCATTACTTACATGTATTAACTGCATTATATATTTGATATGTGGCCCAAGATAATTCTTCACTCTGACCTAGGCAAGCCAAAAGGTTGGACACCCATCTCTTAAAGTATTTTAAACATAAAGGCAAATACGGAAAATAACATAACAAACAACTGTACTTCTATCACCTAGCACAACCAAATCATCACATATTTGTATTTCTTTAAATAATATATAAAAATACAACTGAAGGTGCCACATACTCTCATTTTGTATGTCTAGATTCTTCCCTCCCAAGGGTCATGACTCCATCCCAATGGTCATGATGCTTCTGTCATTTTATTGTGTACTTGATGTGCATGAAAGTGATTATATCGTTGTATGACTTGACCTTTTTTTGCTTGATATTTTGAATTTCAGCTTAATGATTTACTCTGGTCTAATTCACTCATTTTCACCAAACAGTAATAGTCTATTAACTAAATATTCACTTTCTTCCTTTCTTCCTCCTTCTCCTCCTCACCTTACCTCACTCTTTTTCTCTGTGTCTCATGTGGACTTCCCTGGCTGCACCACACCGCCTGCCCTGTCCCCTGGGTCCTCTGGGCCAGTGATGACCTTCAGAGTCGCCCCATTGGCATGAGAGGACCAGGCCTCAGTATTAGCAGACCACCCAGGCCACAGCCACTGTGTCTGGGAGGGCACCTAGCTCCGGTGGGTCAGCTGTCAGTGGGCAAGGACAGCTCCCAGGAGGTGCACAGCATAGCGCTTGCCCTGGAAACCCAAGCCCTAAGGAAGGGCAGCCAGCTCTAAGGCAGGGCCTGGCCAGACCGCCCTAGGACCCACCATGGGCTGATAGGGAGGTTGACACTCAGTGTTTATCTACCCTTCTTCTAGTGTGGCTTCTGGCAACTCAAAGCCCTTGAAAGCTCACAGCTGGATTTCTTGTCCCTCTTTAGAAGTAGGTGTATCCTAGGTGTCTCTTAGGTGTGGTCAGGCAGAGGCCCCTGCTGATATTTGCAAGAAGGAAGTGAAATTGAAGCTGTATTTGTGCTCCATCTGCATTTCTGCTGACAACAGGGGCCTGGCAGACCTCTAGTGTCTAGGTCTAGCATCTAGGTCAGCAGTAGCAATCCTGTGGCGTGCCTGTTACTGTGTTTTTCTTTCAAGACAAAAGATGTTAATGTATGAGTTGTCTTTTCTAAACCAAAACCTCAGTGTTCAGGTTCAATTGTGGTGTTGGCGCTCTGCGATGAATAAGTGGGTTCAGGGTTGCAGTTTGGCCCTGAGTCTCTAAAATGTTCACCATCAGTGATCTAGATGCTAGTTTTCTGGATGGTGAGAAACAACTAATGGGGCATCCATTTTGCTTGGACATATCCCAGAAGAGCCTCATCTCTCTGGAATCAGTAAATACACCTCTAACTTGACATCTTGCTGGTTGTAGCCATGATGAAGTGGTTCTGGAGACAGAGGTTTGCCGATCATAGAAGAAGCAGCACTTCTTTGGGGGACTCAGTTCTGAGTGTGACTCTGTAGGCTACCTCTAGACTCTGAAATCCCTGGTCTACTTATTCAGAATTTCTTCTAGTGATTCTCCTAGTCACTTAGACTCTCTAAGTCACTTCCAGACTGATCTAAAGGTCCTGCATTTGGAAACTGGTTTGTATCAGTTATTTACAATTTTTATTTAACAACTTCTATCAGATATTTAGATAATTTTCTACTCTGTGATATTGTGAGCTATTGTGGTTTAGATCTCAAATGTCCACCGGAAGTCTCACATATTCATAAGTGGGGCTTTTGGAAGGTGGCTGGATTATGGGATTGCTATGCTCCTCAGTGGATTCATCCTCTGATGAGTTCCTGACTGAATGTGCTGTTAGGAGGTGGGGCTGGTCAGAAGAGGCAGGTCTCTGGGTTCAAGATGTGGAAGGGTATATCTTGTTCTGGCTTTTCCCTTCTACCTCTGCTTTCTGGCTGCCATGAGGTGCACAACTTTCCTCCACCATGCCCTTCCACTATGCTCCTTCTGCCTTGGAACCAGTAAACCACTGACTGAATTCTCCAAACAATGAGTCAAATTAGACCTCTCCTCCTTCATGTTCTGTGTGTAGGATATTTTGCTCCAGCAATGGGACAGCTGACTAATACACAAGCAATGTTACAACAAATATCTCTCTCTCTCTTCCCTCTCTCTCTCTCTCTCTCTCGTATATGAAAGACTTTTTCTTGGATATAAAGGTATGCCTTCAGCATTACTGGATCATGCCAAAGATTTATTTCATTACTTCATGACTTCTAGTTAAGTATGAGAGTTTGATTTCTCTACATCATCACCAACTCTTAGAATTCTTATACATTTTTATTTTTGCCAGTCAGTGTAAAGTGATATGTCTTTGCTGTTTAAAATGTACTTTTCCTACTAATTAGTGAGACTGAGCATTTTTTTTCATAAGTTTATCCATCGTTCATGTTTCCTCTTCTATGATATCCTTAGTGAATTGTTCTCCTTAGTTGTTCTTTCTCTTATTGATTTAGGAATCTATTTATGTATCCTAGACTCTAACCCTTTGTTGGCTATGTGTGTTGGAAACATAATCTCCTGATCTATAAATTATCTTTTAATTTTTTATAATGTCTTTCAATTATATGGAAATTTTAATTTTTTCAGGTGGTTCAGAGTTATCATCTCACCATGATAACTGACAAATCTCAGAAAGTTGAGGAGTCAGACTGCAAACTTGCAGCCACTGACATCTGTGGTTTCAGCCATTCAGTCAATAGAATGAATATCTATTTGAGCCAAGTAGTACAACTTAGGTTATCTTTTTTCTTAGTATTTAATGTAGTTTATCATTGGTTTATGCTGAGGATATATGAAAATGTAAACTGCCAATTTTCAGTCTTTGATTTACTCCACACAAGATTCCAAATTGAGGTGGGGTGGGGAAAGAAAGAACAGATCATCAAACGAGTGCTGATTGAATCATATCCTCATTCTTGCTTCACAGGTAATTGGTCATCTTTTTTGAGTTTTCCCAGTGACATTATGAGAGATCATCAAACCAAAGTTCCAATGCAGGCTTCAGATATAAGACAGCAGGTCCTGGCCAGGCAAAGAAATGTGTGTACACTACAAATGTTTGGCAGGATGAATATTAAATAATGGATACTGATTTCTTAGCTGTAGAAATAGAATTTTACTTTGCATAAAAAGGAGAAAGCTCAAGTCAGATCAAGAAGATAGACAAGGATTCAGAGGAAGTAATGCTTCCACCAAAGAGAAGGAGAAGCAACAGATACAAAATCCAAAAAATATAATAAGAAAGTGTGAGAGTTTGGATCTAAAACCTCCTCCAAAAGCCTCGTGTGTTCAGAGGTGGAGCTTTCGGTGGACACTTGGATGTGAGGGCTCCCACCTCTTTGTGGGATCAATCCCTGGACGACTTCACAGCTGAAAGGGCTGGTGGGTACTGGGGGATGAGTCACCAGGGCTTTGCCTTTGAAGGCTGAGTCTTTGCTCTGGCTTTTACCCTTTGTTCTGTTTCCTGGCTGCTATGAAGTGAGTGGCTTTCTTCTGCACAGTTGCTTCTGCTTTGGAGCCAGCTGAATATGCACTGAAACTTCTGAAACTGTGAGCCAAAATCAATCTTTCCTCCTTTAAGTTGCAGGTCTCAGAGATCTTGTCTCATCAAGAGTCAGGTGACAAACACAGCAATCCATAACCAGAGACCTTCAACCCATTTAGTGTGGCAGATGTGTGATTGGCAAGGAAGGAGTTTTATAGGTAAAGCCAACAGGAATAACGTGTCTGTAATCATTGACTAATAGATGTCTTCAGGAGAAATAAAAGAGTGTGGGAAGTTATTTTAATGATGGAAGCCAAAATAAGAATATTGAAATGTAGGTGTTAAAAATATCTCAAGTTTCCTGGAGATTAGCACACTGTTTCTCAGTCATTTAAGGTACCACTGTCAGAGAAAAACATTAGCCGGGTGGCTGTGAGGTGTAGCTCCTTTTCTGTTCTTGCATTAAGTTGACGGATCTCCATATTCAGTGATACACCAACAAATGGTAAGGTTATAAAAGTACAAGAAAGTCACAAGCACGAAGAATGCAGAAATCCAAATGAGAAAACCCAGGCTTCTTCAAAGATTATTTCCTCAGGGATATTTCTGAGTAAACTCTAACCTGGATGGTTGGAAGAGAGTTACAAAATGATAGGTGTTGCTGCCTCTAATCTCTGGTTTTACTAAACAGGGCATTTATTCTTGAACCCTTTTAACTGAGCCACACAAGCCCACAGAGAGATTTATAATACTTAGATGTGTTTTACAATCTTCTCTGAGTTTCTTTTCTAATAGCTGGGACAAAATACCTGACACCCACAAGTTAAAGGAGGAGAGGTTCATTTCAGCTCCCAGTTTGTAGAGCTTTAAGTTCGTAGTTGGCTGTCGCCAAGGCAGGGTGGCATGGCAGAGGAGCATCACAAAGGAGAAACAGCCCATGGCATAAGAGACAGGAAGCTGCTCAGAGTTCAAGGGAGAGGAGGGATATATAACACTTCCAGGCCACATCCACAGAGATGCACCCCCTTACCACCAGGCTTCACTGCCCAACATCACACCTAGCTATAAACCCTTCAGTGGATCAATCCAGAATCACAAACCCATGATCCAGTCACCCCCCAAATGTCCCACCTATGAGCACATGAGGCTTTGCAGGAACATCTAAATACAGGCCATAACAAATCTTTATTTGAAATATCATGTTGTAGTTATCCAAAGCACATCTTGATTTTCCCTCAGAACACATGGACATCTTAGAAGCAGATATGCCTACAGTGAATGAAAACAGGTGTCAGCTGCCCTGTGGAACCACCCGGACTCTGCCCCTTACCAACTGTATAACTTTGGTCTTCTCCAAACTTGAATTTTCACACTTGTGAAATGATAATTAAAGGAACCACAGACTCTACCAATACACAAAGCAGACACAAACTGAACCAAGTTCTGTGCACCTACATACAGTAGTTGGTTAAGAGACCTAATTACACAGCATGCTTTAAAAAAAACTACATGAAAATATGAGCTGATCTTGGTTTTGAAGTTACACAATGTCAGTAGGTTAAAAGTCAGTTAAGTTTGGGCCAGGGATTTATCTCAGTAGCTGCTTTGCACTGTGCCTACTTTGCATGGTGTTCAATCCCCAGTACCACAAAAATAAAAACACAAACAAAAATCAGTTGAGGTAATTTTAACCATGATTTAAAAAATTAAAACAGTGAAAACTTGTAATAGACTGGTACAGTATAGAACAAACTAGACTCAAATAGAAAATACTACAGTCATACCATAGCAAGAAAACAATATTTTAAAAAATATGTGATTATGTGTTTCTCAGGATGTGTGTGATTTATCAGGTAAAAATAATTAGCTTAAATTTAAAATAAATAATTTTGAATAAGATGATCTCAGTTTTAAAGTAGGACTTTGGACCTCAAGTGTAGTTGTCTTGCTGACAGAAGATATCTGCCCAGTATAGGGAAGGGCTGGATGCTGTAGGAGTCTGTAGTGGACATGAATCCTGAGTCATGGGATGAATGATGAAAGTAACCCAGGGGCTGAGCATTCCCAGGGATTAAAGTCTGGATGGGAAGAGCGGGTATCCCAGAGAGTAGCGAAGGGCTATTAGTAAGATCTCGGCTGAGTCACTGGGGGATCCAAATCACTGGCCACAACTGCCCTCACAGGAAGAGCAAATGAAGACTCACTGCCCAGAAACTTCCTCTTCTATAGGTCCTGGACTAGTGTAGCTCAGTTAAAAGGCAGAGTTCAAGAGTAAATGTCCTGTTTAGTAAAGGCTGGGGCAGAAATGCGTATTATTTTGTGATTCTCTTAGACTAGAGCTCACCATAGAAAGTTCTGTGAAAAAAATTATGTTTGAAGAAAACTCAGTTTTCTCATTTGGAACCAAAGTCTAAATTTTCATTCTATTTAACATCCTATGAGCTGAGTCACAATTTTTGCCAACAGAGTCATTATGAAATTTTGACATAAGAATGTGGTAGTCTTGGAGCTTTAACTTTAATTCATTTATTTAATTAATTATATCTTAAGAAATAGTGTATTGTGCTCCCATTATGTTTTGGCAACAGATAAACTGAGAAAATGGAGTAGACAAGAGAGATAGTGCATTGAGCTTATAAAAGACTGAAAGCAAGGTGCTATGAGAAGACAAGGGGAGGTCACACAGTAGTGCCATCTCTTCTGGCCTGAGAGTTCATGGGAGACTTGTTTAAAGAAGTAACATTTAAATTAAGGGTGCTTGTTAGGAATGAGTTTATTAAAGTCACAGGGTAGGGGTTGGATTTGTTCCAGGTAAAGGGTTAATATATTTGAAGGATACAAAAAAAAAAATAGAAGGAAAGGAAAGGAGGAAGGAAGGAAGGAAGAAAGAAAGGAAGGAAAAGAAAGAAAAAAAGAAAGAAAGAAAGAAAGAAAGAAAGAAAGAAAGAAAGAAAGAAAGAAAGAAAGAAAGAGAAAGAGAGAAAGAAAGAAAGAAAAAGAAAGAGCAACCCATGGGCACAACTAGGAGGTCTGCGATACTGGTATTCCAAGGAGCGACCTCCTAGATTCTCTGTTCCCCACCTTAACTCATGCCCCACAATACTGCCTTGTAACACTCCCCGAACCAGGGCTCCAACCACAATCGTTAATCTGTTTATCAATTGTGTGTTGCTGAAGGTTGGCTGACCTAAGCAGGATTCATCTGAGGGTTTCTGCCTCAAGCCAGGGCCACGGAGATTTGGCTCCTTGCTAGGTTTGGACTCAAGCCCACTCCACTTGAATCTGTGCACTTTCACATGCAGTCAAATGTGCTTCAGCTACGTGGGGAGGCCACTCCCAGAGAGCAAGAAGAGGCACAGAGTGTCTCTCAAAGAACCTTAACCATGGGCCATCACCACTTCTTCCTTTGTTGGGGAAAAATATATAGCATAAAATTAATAAACTTTAAGTTCTCTGACTGATTTATCTTACCATAAGGTCTTTTAGTGTCATCCGTGTTGTAGTATATGCCAGAATTTTCTTTCTTTTAAGGGCCAAGTAATTTCCATTCTATGTATATATCACATTTTATTTATCATATATATTCATTAGTAAATACCCACATTGCTTCCACTTTTTGACAATCACAAATAATATTTCTATGAATAAGGGCTACAAAGGCCCCATGAGTTTGAGTCCCTACTTTAAGTCTTTGGGCTAAATCCCCAGAAGGAAAATTGCAAGATCATATTGTATTTCTTGTTTAATGTTTTGAAGAACTACCGTACCATTTTCAAGTGTGGCTATACTATTTTACATTCTTACCATTGATGCACAAGTGTTCCAAGTACTCTCTGTTTATGACAAAATTTTTTATCTTCTACTTTTACAGTAAAAATCACACTAATGGATTTGAAGTAATATCTCATTGTGATTTGGTTTGCATTTTTCTACTAATTAATGATTTCAAACATTTTTCATGTGCTTCCTGGACATTTGAATGTCTTCTTTGGAGAAAGGCCTCTTTAATCACTTTTGCTAATCTTTAAATTGGGAGGTTTGTTTTTCTTGCTGTTGAGCTGGAGTTCTTTATATATTTTGGACATTAATCTTTTATCAGAGATATGATTTGCAAATATTTTCTCCCATGTCACTCTGTAACTGTGTACTTCAGTATACAAAAGTTTTTCATCTTCACAGTCTGATTGAGCCATTTTTTTCTTTTGTTGCCTGTAGTTTTGGTGTCACAGCCAAGAAATCATTACAAACCCAGCCGGCCGACGGTTCACCTCTTTTAAGGAAAGAACGACAGTGTTATAGGGTGAATAACTGGCATCAGAGAAGCAGTCTGGCTGAAAGTCATCCTACCGTGTCTCCCTTTCCATTTCAATCACTCCCTATTGGATTCCCTTTCCAGTTCTGCCACTCACTTCTGCTCTTAGAACAGGAGATCAGTCATTTCAGAGGTGATTGTGACTAAGACTTGCCCGAAGGAATGACAACTCCCAAGAATTTTTGCATTTTCAGTTGGAAGGAAATCCTAAACCAAGAGTAAGAGGTCTTGCCTGTGAAATTTGGCTCATCTCAAAGAACATGACAGAAACCTTCTCAGATGCTTAAGCTACAAATGAGAAAGCCAGCTCAGTTCTGCAGTTGTCAACCTTTTTTATTGAAGTTATTGAAGACTTAAAAGCATCAAGCTGCTCTGTTAATAGAAGTTATCAGGATTCTGCTACACATAGGCCATGGTGGTGGGGTTACTTTTAAACCAAGTTGACCTCATTTGTGCAATAAGCAAAATTTTTATTAGCCTCCCTTGTAAACACTGATCTCCTCTTCAAGGAGATCACCACCCCTGTGTGATGGCAGATAACTGCTTCACTTTCTTTCAAAGCTGTTTTCAAGTCATATTTATCCTGTCTATTGGTGACATAAAACTGAAAAAGATATTTTCTTAAAGCCTTCTTCATGTTTTGTCAAGCCCTTTTTATATAGTGTAATTGATAAAATAAAACAAAGGGGTTTTCCCAATCTGCTAAGTGTAAAATCATGTTCCTGAAGATGTTCTGTCAGAGCATTCTCCCTTACAGGAGATGCTGACACACACACACAAATGCACAACTAATGCAAAGAAAAGTTTATGTGAATGTGAGGGACAGGGAAAAGGGATTGGAGAGAGCCATGAGCCAAACTGGCTGCAGGAGGGCGCTAGAGATCTGGAGAGAATGGAGAAGATTGGTAGAGGTATTTACTGCCGATACAAACTGAAGAAAAAGGTGGTAGAGGGGCCCCGGAGGGCGGGTCAGTGCCATCCACCATGCCTAAGTCCATGTCAGCCCACCCACTGGCATCCACTGTGGACACCCAGGCGTAGGCACAAATACAGTGGCCCTTCCTGTGGCCTTCCTGATAAAAATTCCAGGGAGACTTAGGGATAAAGTAGAGAGGCAAAAAAATATGCATGACGGAGGTTAGAGGAAAGGCTTTCTATGCCTAATTTGTTGCAGAAATTATTCAAGACCAAGTCAACTGTGAAAATATGGCCCCTGAGACCCTGCTGAGGTCAGTGTGCACCATTAGGATCTGCTGAGCAAATACTAGCCATGTCATCGAAAGCTGCTTGGTTGAAGCTCTAACTGATATACCAATTTTTCTAACCCCCACTTTTAATAAGGGAATGGATTGGGCACCAGCTAAGGTGAACACCGTTGCAGGTAATTCTGCCGAGCAGGATGAAAGCGCACTGGGTCTCTGGGACAGAGAAATGATTTCTGTTGTTGCCTCTTTCCCCCCCTCTCTCCCTCAGTAGCTGGGCATTCACCTCAGATCCCACAGGGAATGACAGGAAGACACAGCTTCCGGTGGGATTTTACTAGGGGTCTGGGAGCAGAACTGTTTTCATTCAAATTGGCCAATCCTTGGCTGGATACAGGGACATAAATAAGAGCTAAACGAAGCCTGAAAAACAGAAAAAAGAGATGGTAGGGCAGGGAGCCCAGTGATCTCATGGGCTAGCAATAAATCAGTGCCACCAGAAGAAAAGGTTGTTTGATAATTCAGAGAATATTCTACCAAGGGTGTATTTCACACTGTCCCTAGATTTATAAATATGCTCACTACCCACCAATAGAAATCTCTCCCCGGATTTTACTCTCTAATGGCCACATAATAAAATGTAATATATAATCTTGTTCTAAGCAATAAATAGGAAAGACTCGGCAGCACTATCTTCCTCCGGAAATCTTGAGTCTTCGGGGATGCATATTCATTCACACAATAAGGAGACACAAATCAACATGGTGGCTGAGCAGGCACTGTGAGTGATGATCTCAGCTCCTAATGAAACCAAACCATGAAAGGCATTGGAAAGATTGATTGAAGTTAAGTTAGCTACCAGTGTTAGCTGGGGTACCCCAGGCTGTAATGAAACTGCCAGGGGTTATTTATGGAGACACAGGGTTTGGGGTGTAAGTTATGTCCAGCAGGCCATTCTTACAGACACACACGCTTTGTGTGCCACAGTGAACAAAGCAGCAGACACCTGGTCGCGCTGGTCCCCTCTGTCCCTGGGAGGGATGATGTGCTTTCCCAAGCATCTGCACCACAGAGCCCAAAGGCAGGCTCTGGACCGGAAGGAAAATTTGTCTCAGTAAACGTATTGTTTGAAAATGTTGACTGGGCAGGCCAAGAGAAGGTGTCAAAATCAGCACTGCTTTAAAAACAAAATAAAACAAACGTGTGCAAAAACGATGCCTTTAAACCAGCATACAAGGTATGTTTATTTTCAATGTTTGTTAATCTCTTCTGGCCATGGGTTCTTTCATAAGACCCAGGAAGGAGTAAGGCAGAAGGAAAACCAGTATTAATTGCATGCCCTCGAAGCACACTCCCCTTGGTTGTGTTTGTCTGTTTGTTGGTTGGTTGGTTGTTTTGTTCAGTACAATGCTAGGAATTGAGCCCATTGCCTTCACATTGAGTTATATCCCCAGGCAATTTTTTTTTAAAAGAGACAGGATCTCACCAAGCTACTAAATTGTCCAGGATGCAGTTGAACTTGCAATCCTCCTGCCTAGAAGAGTACTGGCATTATTAGCTGGGCACCACCATGCCTGGCTGGAATGCCCATTTAATGGATGCAAAAAATAAGTAATTTTTTTTTAGGGAATGCTGCTAGAAAATAGTGTGGTTTTTATACTTGCATTAATCAGTGTTCTAGAAGGAAATAAATAGCACCCTCAAAATAGTTTTACATAAGAATTTTATGAACACCTGTGTTAGTCAGGTTTTCATGGCTGTGAAAAAATACCTGAGAAAAACAACTTAAAGGAGGAAAGATTTGTTTTGACTCAGAGATTTGGAGGCTTTGGTCCATGGTCAGCTGGCTCCATGGCTGTGGGCCTGAGTAGAAGCAGGTGAGGTAACATCATGGCAGAAGGCAATAGTGAAGAAAAGCTGCTCACTTCAGGCAGCTAGGAGGCACAGAGGCTGAGAGTCAGAGACAAGGGAGTGAGGACAAGTTACAGTTGCTAAGATCATGCCTCCATGAACCACTCATTTCAATGAGCCCCCTCTTCTGGTAGCCCATTTACCTATGAACTCATCCATGGACTAATCCAATGGATGCATGATTAATCCAATGGCTTAATCACTGACAAGTTTAGCAACATCATGATGCAATCAACGCTCTAGGCTTCAACTCTCCACACTGCTACATTGGAGATAAAGCCTCAGTGCATGTGTCTTTAGAGGACACGTCATAGTTAAATCACAACAATGTCCTTTACATCACAGAGGAAGACAGATGTAGGGGAATTAGGTACTCACATATAGAAAGTAGTTAAAGCAGTGACAACCCCTGTGCTTGAAGGTCTGTTGTATGGACCCAATCAGATGCTAGAGAGAAGTGAGCTTGGATAATTTGGTACACATGTGTGGCCTCCCAAGGCACTAGAGCCAGGCAGAGAATGGTGGAGAGTAAATCTGAATGAGGAAATAGAACAGCTAGCAAACTGTCACATTCTTCAATCCAGCTCTATCTGCTGTACAATTTTGACTTTAAGATGAATGAGGGAAATAGGATGGAAGTAACCTGAAAGACAAGACTTTTCACTAGGAATACAATTTTGTGAACTATAGCATAGTCAAGAGCTGGAAAGGACCTGGGATTTAGCTGAGTGGCCCTGGACCTGCCTTGCAAATGCAAGGCCCTGAGTTTGATCCCAGGTACTGGGGGGAAAAAAAAAAAGAGCTGGGAATGTCACCCAATCAGAAAGTGTCTTTAATTTCCTGCCTGGCAGGCTCGAACAAAGGAAATGGGAAAATGGTGCACAGGTTTTGCTGTCTACATTTGACTCCTCAGAAGTGCCTCTCTTAATTTGTCACCTTGAATTCTGCAAGAGTTTTGTTAAATGATGCCCAGGGTCCTGGATAACGAGGGATAGGCCAGCAGGCACAGCAATAGCAGTGAAGACCCCAGCAGCTCTTGTCTACAGAGAGGGGAGAAAGAGGCTCAGGAGAGAGTGGAGAGCAGATCAGGCAGGGTCCGTGCTGTGTGGTCTCATCAGAGCCTCCCAAGACAGGCACTGAGACAGGGGCTTGGCCTTGAGGTTTGCATGGGAGCTGATAACAATGGGAAGACACAAATAAAATGAGGTCAGTGAAAGATATGAGTGAAAACCGCACAGAGGACATTTCAGAATTAACCCACTAGGCAAAAAAGAGAACAGAGCCCTGACTTGTCTGGTCGTCTTCTCCATTATGTCACAGTAGTTCTCATGGGCATTCCCAGGCTGCTGCTCCACGTCTTAGAACAAGTTTTGAGATGCCAGAGGAGCAGCAGAGAGGACAACACAGGGCTGCTTCCAGAACTGGGGGTGAGCTAAGGTGGGCTGAGGAACCAACTCATTATGGCTCAGATTGTTCCAGTGTGGTGACCTAAGGACACTGCATCTGAAGACCAGCCAAGCATGGCCTTCCAGATGAGACCAGTGAGAACCAGAACCAACTGTGCACACTCAGGGTGAAAACTTATGAATCTTTGCTAATGTCATTTGACTTTTCCAGGAGCTCTTTCCTGGGATGATGAAAAAACTTTCCCCAGGAATGCAATAGGCTAAGAAATGTCTTCCTATATTTTCTGAGGCTGCAGTAACTGCTACAAACTGTCACTTAAAAAACAGACATCTATTTTCTTACAGTTCTAAAGTCCAGTAGTCCAAAATCAAGGTAGTAGCAGAGCCATAGGGGCTTGGATTCTCTAAGGAAAGAACCTCCTTTACCTCTTCCTGGCTTCTCCTGGTCACCAGCAATCCTTGGCATTTATTGGCTTATAGACACCACACTCTGATCTCTTCCTCCATTGTTACAGGGTGTTTTCTCCACGTGTTCCTTTGCCTCTGTATTTTCTTCCTATCAGGGTACCAATCATTGGATTAGCCTCTCCCCAGTGCAGTGTGACCTCATCCTAACTAGTTACTTCTGCAGAGACCTTCTTCTAAATAAGGTCCTACCCTGAGATTTTTGTTAGACAGGGATTTGGGGAGCGATGCTATTGAATTCACTGCCCAAAGACATCCATGTGATATCCCTGAAACCTGTGAGTGCGACCTTGTATGGAAAGAGTGGATACTAATTTATGGGGCAAAATATGTAAGTAATTAATGATTTTGAGATGAAAGCTCATCCCACATCACCTGTGTAGACCTCCCACAGGGATCCCCATAAATTATAGAGAGCACCGGGTTGGAGGAGCGCACACACTCAGAGGAAGGCAGTGGGGTGATGGGCAGACAGAGAGGCTGCCACAAGCCCAAGATGCCACCAGCTACTCAAAGCTGAAAGAGGCGAGGCATGGGAGAGATAAGGACTGCAACCTGACAAAACCTCGAATTCAGACTTCCATCCTCCAGGGCGATGAGGATATAGATTGCTGTTCACTGAAGCCACTCAGTTTGTGGTATTTTGCTTTAAAAAAAACTCAGGAATCCAGTGTAGGAAATTGTCTTGAAATTCATTTGTTTGATGCTAGGGTACTGGATTTATTCTTATTAAAGAACTCTTCTTGATGCTACGAATAGCATCTAATGACTTTCTTCTTAAGAATTATTTTGGTACCTTCATACTAGGCTCTGGCCACCAATTCTGGACTATTATGATGCAAAATGTCTACATAAAGCCCCTGCATCAATGCCCTGCATTTAAATGGGCTCCAATATTCTCATAAATGGCTCCTTTTTTGTTTCTTTTCTTCAATAAATCTACTATCGTTCTGTTGAAGTAGGGATCCTCTTCACTCTACTATGTTGGGGAAGCCCGCTTTCAGCCCTGGTGACTATGGTGTAGTTCTTGGACACATAATTCATTTTTCAAAATCTAACTGATAATAAGATGGAGAGAAAGGTACAGAGATTTGATATATACTCCTACCTTACACTTGTATATCCTCCCCCATTATCAGCATTCCTGATTCTCCTGTTCATCTCTCCTGTCTTCTCCCAATCCCTGTCAACCCCTGATCTTTTCATTGTCTCCATAGTTTTTCCTATGTCAGAATGTCATATATGAAATCATATAGTATGTAGCATTTTCTGATGCCTTCTTTAATTTAGTAGTATCCAGATAAGATTATTCCATGTCTTTTCAGGTTTGATCACTCATTTCTTTGTTGAGTGATTAGTATTCCATTGTTTGGATGTATCACAGTTCACTCATTCATCTACGGCAGAACATTGTGTTTCTTCCAAGTTTTGGCAATTACTCATGAAGTTGTTACAAACATCTGTATACAGGTTTTTGTGCCGGTATGTTTTCAATTGCTGTGGATAAATGCCAAAAAGTACAAAAAGGATGGTATTAGTATGTTAGGCTTTGTAAAAGAACAAAACAAAACAAAAAAATGTGAAGCTGTTTTCCAAAGTGGTTGTGCCATTTTACATTTCCATCAGTGATAAGTAAGACCTCCTGCTGCTTCACAACCTCACCAGCATTTGACATTGTCAGTGTTTTGGATTTTTGCCCTGCTAGATGTTCAGTGTTATCTTGTCACTTAAATTCACATTTATCCGATGATACAATTTGGAGAATTTTTTCATACATTTGTGTGTCATCTGTATGTCTTCTTTAGTAAAGGGCCTATTCAGGACTTTGGCATTATTTTTAATTAGTGTTTTATTATTATTGAGTTTTAAGAGTTCTTTGTGTATTTTGAATGACAGTCTTTTATCAGCTACGTCTCTTGAAAATATGTTCTCCCCATCAGTGACTTGTCTTTTCATTCTTTTGACAATTTCTCTTGCAAGACAGAAAATTTTAATTTTAATGATCTACCTTATCAATTCTCTTTTCTAAGTCATGTCTTAGCTTTGATTATATCTAGAAATTATCACCAAACTCATGGTCATCTAGTTATCTTCTAGGCAATTTATTGTTTTTTAGTTCACATTTAGGTTTGTGATCCATCCTAAATTAATGTTTGTGGAAGATTTAAATGTTCATCTAGATTCTTTTTTGTTGTTTGTTTTTGGTACCTCCTAACCAACTCAGAGTTAAGCCCAGCCGGGATCATGGGGTACAGCCTTAGAGGCTGACAAAGCAAAGCAGAGCTTTGGGGCTCCTCCAAGAAATCCAGGGCCTGCACAGTGGAGAACTTCAGCTTCCATTTTGTGGAGCAGTGACCTCCAATGTTTTGACTGTGCATTTGCTGGTAATTTTTTCTTTTTAATTGCATATATCTAAGATAAATCTCTAGGCATATATATTAAGTATATGTGATTTTGTATTTAAGTATTTATAAACTGTTTTGTATGTTTTAAAAATCATAGACAAAAGTATAAATGGAAATGCTTAAATTGAAATAAAGTTTAAAAATAAAACATTCTTTAAAATAATTTTAAATTTACTTACTAGCATCGCCAAAATCTTTGGATACATCACTAAAATGGCATTACTAATATTTTTGTGAAAATGCAGCAGCAGGAAATTATGACAGAAGTTGAGCTGTGCAGATTTCCAGGCCTTGGAGCAGAGGAATGCAGGTCGTGCCCTAGTGCAGTCTCAGGGTTATTTCAGCAGAAAGGATGCCTCTGCTTGTTGCTGATTAGGCTCCGATTGGGAAATGATGAAAATTTAAATTATTTTTGCTCTTAGAAATGCAAGTAAATGTTCTCTAATAGAAATATAATTGATTTCTGCCCTGTAGAAAAGAAAAACATAGTTTTTTGTCCGACAGGATATCACTCACTTTTGCAACTATTAACAAATTAATTTTAGCTTTCCTGATTCACCGTAAATATGTCTACTCTTCTTATTTTCCTTTAATCATCTTACAGGGTTTCTCATCAATTAATAAACTGGATTCAATGATAAATATTCATTTGAAATACATGTATAAACAGCCATGATTTTTCTTTCAAATTAACCACTAACAAATGAAAACAAATGTGTATGTTCTTTAAAATATTTGTTTAAACTTTTATCATTCAGCATTTTAAGTGTGTGTTTCCATGGCAAGTTACCTTTGATAGTCGGTTGTATAATGGATTTGATAGCTGAAAAATACATTTCATAGGGGTAAATTATCCCAAATTGAAATTCTAATGGTCATTTTTCAATTATGTAAATTTTTTATTTACAAACTGTCTTCTTTGTTGTTATTCCATTATTGTTAAACATGATGTATTTTATGTATAACAATGTATATTGTGTATATATATATACATATATATAATCAAATGGGTACATATGTCACTAAAGCTTTATTTTTACTTATTTATTTATTTTATTTATTTATTTTTTTTGTACCAGGGATTGAACTTGGGTCCTTGCGCTTCCACAGCAGGCGGCAAAACCACTGAGCTAAATCCGTGGCCCCAAAGCTTTATTTTTAAAAGATTTTAAAATGAGTTAAAAATTGTCTTTCCCAGTTTTATATATGCATATATGAAAAGTACCATAGTTCTAACACTTAAGTCAATTTTGAAGGAAAAAATAATGCTGAAGATATTTTCAGACATTGATTTTTAAATGCTCTTTCCATAGCACAAATTTCATTTGAAAAATAGTTATTTTTTCTACCATAATTAAACCATCATTTTTACCTTGAAGGAACCGCTTAAGTATATTAACATCTTTTAAAAAATATTTGCTGTGCAATATAATTTTGACTACCACTTTTCATCACAAACAATTTTGCAAAAGGAAAAATACGTGTCACAGGCTGAATTGTGTCATCCACAAATTTGTAAAGGATGAAGTCTCAATCCCCCAGTACTTCAGAATGCAACCTTATAGGAGCCAAAGTTTTAAAAGAGGCTGCAGGCTAAGGCCTAATCCCACAGGCCTGGTGTCCTACAAGAAGATGAACCATCACTGCAGGGCATGCTCACTACAGCACAGGACAAAGGCCTCTCCACCGCTCCCAACACTTTAGTCTTGGACCACAAACCTCCGGAAATAAACTTCGGTGGTTTAAGCCACTCAGTTGCTGGTATTTTGTTATGGAAGCCCTAAAATCCAACACCATGCATAGCTCATCTTTAACTTTGCCAATACTTTTTAATTCTTTGTTATGAGAAAACCACTAAACATCTTGTTTAATGTTTTTTCTCTATGTCTTGTTGTGGAGATCACATTATTTAGAATCTTTCATATAACCTATAAATCTCCCAAACAAGGTGGATATAAACTACATAACATAACACGTAAACTCCAGTATGCAGCGGTCTACTGAGTGCCAATAATAAGTGGGTCACCACTGTCAGATCTCTTTGTTGTAGAATTACTATTTTTTCATCTCTGACATGGTGATTGACCTAAGGTGAGAACTCCAAACTCCCAGAGTCAAGCCATAGAATTAATAAACCTCAATGTCTTTCTTTGTCTTAAACATAAAAAGGAAATATAAATAAAAGTTTCCATACCCCATAGAATTATCTTTGGCATTCCTACAATGCTTGCCTTTTGCCCTCGAGATTTTACTACAGACTGTGGGCCCTCTTGAAACACTTAAGTAAAGAAGACTTGATTTAAAATAACTGCAATGTTGGCTCTGTGGAAAATGGAGTATGGATATGAAAGAGAATGAAGGGAGGGAAGCCAGTTGAGAAAGAAGTGATGCAACATTCCAACAGAAATGACACAAGTGTGAAATGAAGAGCTCTTAGGAGACCAGAAAGATGAAGGTTCCCAACCTATCAGAGGGTAATGTTCACTGGAGTTAAGGAGCAGCTTAGTTGTGAAGTGGGAAAAGAAAATGTATTAACACTAAAAAAGTATTAACATTTGGAATCAGGATTTTTGAGTGTGAGGAATGACGTGAATGGTGAGACCATTAAAAAGATAAAAAATGTCAGACAAGAAATATATTTGAAGAAAAGGAAAATCATGATCTCCACTTTATTCATGCTGAGTTGGAAGCACTTTAGAATGTCTAGCTAAAACTGTCCACCAGGAAGTAGGATATTTGGTTCTGCAGCTCATACAGGAAGGAGAACCACAGTTAATTTCTTATTGATTAGGGCGATGATGGAGTGCAGAGGTAAGAAAATATCACATAAAGCTGAGGGTAAATCTTCATTATTCTGGTGTCCATTTAATCTTGTCCTTACTCTTGTCAATCCACCGAGGCAAAACTGAGCCTTTACACAGAACCAGCTTGGTCTACAAACGCGCTCCCCCTTGCCCTGGCAAAGCAAGAAAAAGAAAGGAGTCTCGCTTCTGTGTGTGTTGGGGGGGTGGGGTGGGGGGCTGTGCAGCAACCTTGATATCTTCTCCTGAACCCCACAGAATCATCTGTGCATGTCCTGGTGTGCCTGACCCGAAGTTAACTTGTCCCTGGATGAAAAGGGGGTGATTCTCCATACCAGTAAAGCAAAAGCCACTGGAATGTATGAAAAAGAATTTTAGGATTTTGAAATGGGATTCATTCTGTTTCATTTCAGCTGAGACCCTGAGATAAGAGAAGCCAACAATTCTCACATTCCAAAGCAAAGTGAGAGGCCAATTAAATAGGAATTGTGCAAAAAGTTCCAAAAAATGGTTAGTAATGCCATGTCTAAGATCTCTCTTTGGGTATAAAAGAACTGAAGTTGAAAAGCCTAAGACAGTTTTCTCAGGAGACAATTGGAGTGTTCTATCGAGCATTTCATCACTTTCCCCTAAAGAGCACAGAGTCTAATGGGAAAATAATCTTCAAAGAAACCACTTAGAGAGCTTAATAGGTGTTCTTTAGAGGCTGGGGGACGTGGTAGACTGGTGCCTGACAGACCCCAGGAATCTGCAGGTCAGAAGCTGCACTACCAGCTTAGGCATCAGGGCAGAGTGAGAAATCAGCAGCATAGGGAGTTAGCCGGGTAATGCAACAACAGCAACAACAAATTCAGCAAATGTTTCAATTTAAAAATATTTATTACAGGCTGGAGATGTAGCTCAGGGGCGCCACACCTGCCTGACAAGTGCAAGATCCTGAGTTCAATCTCCAGTACCAGGGGAAAATAAATAAATAAATAAAAATATTTATTACAGGTAAAGACACACGTCCATTAATCCCCTTCCCTTCAAGCACATCCCATCATTCCTGCCACTTTCTGAAGCAGATCTGGAAGTCCTCTTTCACACACTGTCTTAGCTGCCTCAATGTCCTGAATCAATTCAAAAAATCACCTTTCCTGGTTATTTTGACTTTGGGAGAAAAGCCAGAAGCTGCACAACCAGTGAATGAGAGAGATGAGCACATGCTGCCATGTTTTTATTTGACAGAAATTGCCAAAAAACATTTTGAATCAATTCAGAACATCAGGCAGCCATGAAAAGACACTAATAAAAGAGAATTTCCAGAACTGCTTCAGAAAGTCACAAAAGCAATGATATAAGTGTGTTTAAAGTAAGGGGGATTAATGGCAGTGTGTCTTTTACTGCCATTTTTATTTAAGCATTTACCATTTTTTTGGGGGGGGGGTCGTATTACATGTATTTCTACAAAGAGTAAGAATGGGATGCCCCAGCATTTCTTAGGGATGAAAAGAAGGCCACGTGGAAAATAGATGTCTCATCCTACAACCATTTTGAATCCTCCCTAAGGAAACCACTCAGAAGGGTGGTGTGAGCCCAGTCAGAGAGAAGGCCCAGCAGGACAACTGGTGATAACCAACGTGCTATGGTCAGCCAGAGTTGTGCAGCAAGCTGCTGGAAGTGAGGTGGGACAGTCCTGGTGGTGGAATGTCCAAGGACACATCATAGCGACAGTCAACACAGCCCAGCTCAAATCCAGGTTTTGTGTCAGCCCTACACAAGGAAGCCTTTTTTATCTCTTCACCCACAGTGGTGAGGAAGTCAGGAGACGGAGAGGGAGAGGCAGGAGACAGCAGGGAGGAGGGCGGCTGGGAAAGGCAGGGTGTGGTTGTTCAGTAAAGAGGCAGGAAGTAGGATAACTCTCTGCGGTGTAGACTTTTATTCTGCAGGAGGACCTCTGTGAAGGGAAGGGAGAAATTATTACTTCAAACATCGCATGAAGTTCTGATCGTTTCTACTGGTCGTGCTAATCACTCAAGTGAGAACTGATGACTAAAGGTGGCCAGAGGACTTTCAGAAGAGCTGTAGGATTAACTCTGAATTCCCCAGGATCTGGAGAAACAAGCTCCAGAGAGGAAACGGGAAAGGACCAGGGCAGAAGTGGCAGCCTCTTTGCTTCCACACCAAGGAAGTCCACCCCATCCAGGGAATGGTGGGAGAGATGAGAGAGAAAGAACAGGAAGTGTCCAAGGGTGGGACCGCCCAGCACCTCGCAATCTGAGGTGGAGCAGAAGGGGAGCAAAGGTGGAGGAAGAACGGGGAGGCAAGTGGGTGCAGTACCTGGAACCAGTGTGTCAGAGAGGTGCCTGCCTTTCTGTTTAATACCACTGAGCTTTCCTGTACACACACACACACACACACACACACACACACACACACACGGCCATCCCAGGACATCTGAAAGCCACTGGGAACTGAACAAACAGAATGGCCCTGCAAATTCTTATAGCACTATGGGTGACAGACACAGATCAGGGTGTGTGCCTGTGGACAACTAAGTGGATCAAGTATTAGCTGGATCTGGTGAACGCATTCTGGTTTTCATCATACCTTCATCTTAGGTCACATGGTCAGTAAGGCAGCATACCACACCTCATAGGGAACACAGGTGTGCTCTCCCCACTGGGCACACAAAGGTGATGGGTTTAAAACAGCTTACCAGCTATGGACAGCTAGGATGAGCAGGATTCCTGAATCTTAGGGACTTTTGAAGAACATATTGATCTATCCTTAAAATGCTCTGTTATTTGACAATGCCTTTATTTGTATGATCCTTTAAATTGATAAAGTATGTTCACTCAATTCGCTCAAAATTATTCCACCTTGTTCAAGGGCTTGGCTTCTACCTTGGGGACATTGTTATTTACCATCACAGGGACACCTCGCTCTCTTGTCATCTAAATCATGAGTCTACCCCTACCCAAGATCAGCAGGAAGACAAAGTGCTTGACTTAGTTACTAGGGCATCAAAACAAGTTTCAGGCAAATCCTCAGTCCAAAGCCATTCTAAATATTTCTGCCCCTGACTTAATTGCCATAATAAATACCATGTAAAGAGCTGAGGCTAAATTCCAAATGTATAAACCAGCTGGAAATCAGCAAAAGAATGGGCATTAGGCCCTTCTCTCTGGTGCCTAGAGGAGCTCACCTGTTCCTCTTTTTCTACCAGGCACCAAAATAGGAGTATTCTTTGAGGTATATATCTCAGCCACAGATATATATATATATATATATATATATATATATATAATTTGAAGTGTCCTTCATCTAAGAACCTCTCAGAGTACTTTTAAATATCAACTTATACTATACAGATCAGCAGGAGTTGGTATATAATAACAGAGCTAGCATGAGATACAGAAAATTCTACCTGTTTCCAATGCTGATACAGCGTAAGGAACTATGCTAGCATTTTCGTGAATATTCACCCAATGACACTCAGAACATTGATGAGAAGATGATGTTATGTTAGATAGTGGAAAAGCTGAGATCCTGGAAAGTATTTTAGACACTGGGAAACAGAAACCAAAAGGTTAAGGACTAACAATAACGTGTATAGTCAGTAGCCAGGTAACTTTCAAACCCAACTTTCTGGCCCCATGGTCTATGACTTTAATACTACAGCGTGGTTGCCTTGGTCTTCTGTAGCACTTCTTGAATAGTTCCCTGATGCAGTCACAACATTCTGGGCTTTCAGGAGTGTATGCTAGGGCTCTATGAGAATCCTGCCATCCATTCTTTGTAGGTTATTATCTGTGCAATGAAGTTCACCTGAAGTCAATGTTGTCAAATAGATCTAAGTGGGAATTATTTCTTTCATTGTAAATTTAGGAAGGAACTGAGTCTCGCATCACATGAGCCCTTTCTCATTGAATGCTGGAGTGGCCCCTCACTTGGAGTTTGACGGCAGTTTGATTCAGTCCAACCCTCAAATTTTATCATTGAAGAAGCTGAGTCCCAGAAACAGTAAGGGACCCATTGAAAGGCAGCTTGCTGAAAGTCTTCAGAGAATTATTGCCTTCATTCTCTGCCATATGCTGTTCTATAATTATATTGCAAAATAAAACAGCCTGTGATTTGCCCAACTGCACCTGACAGTAAATCACAGCTTGGATTCTACCACAGTTCTATGGGCACAGGCTCTGTCTTCTCCCACCATTCCATCCCTGCATCTTGGGCCTCTCATGAGTGAGGAAAAGTAGTACCTTATTAAAGCAATGTTCATAAAGCTCCAGACTTGTTCTGCATATTCGGATACTCTCTAACTCCAGTGCCAATCCGTTCTTAACATCCTTCAAATGCACATCACTTCATTGCTTCATATCTGGATCACAGTCTCAGAGTTTGAACCTAGTACAGCAAAAGTTCCTTGTGTGTGTCCCTTCTCCTATTCCAGCCAAGTTGAAATAATTATATTTCATGTGGTTAATTTGTAGTTTCTGCTCAGCAAACATATCCTTCCAGGCAGCCTAGAGCAGCAGTGTCTTGGGGGACAGAGGAGAGAAGATGAACTTGAATTCTCAGTGAACCAAAAGGAGCAGAAGAAAACAAACAAAGATGAGGGGAAAGGAGGAAGAACCCTAGAGCCTTCCCAGTTGTTTCCAGATGTGTCCTTGCCAGATACAACAGCTAAGCACCTGAATCTTCTCTTGTAACGGCTTCACAGCTACTGGTGAGCAAGAGAGGCATTGTGAAACCCTCTAACTATGTATCCCACAGGCACTGGCAGACTTAAACTTTAAAACCTGCAATTTTTAAAATATATAAGGGTCGAGTCTCTTGGGTAGCAAATCAACATCCATCCAAGTCTCCAATAGTCTTTATATCACTCTCTTAGCCATCATTGCTTGCTCTAAAATATATATACTGAGTGCTGATATAGGTGTGTCCTGTGTGACCTGCTGTAAATACAATAGAGATTGCAGCCCAGTGTGCTTACTGGTGCTTACTATGCAAGCTGCACTATGCTGAGCACTGCGCATGCACTATTACATTCAATTCCCTGACTCCTATGGTGTTGTCATCCCCATTTCAGAGAGAGTACAAGGGTACTGTGTGCCTGACTTTTCATCAGTTTGTGATTATTTCTGTGCAACTTACTGCTCTGATCCTGCTGTTTGCTGCTCATGAGTAAAAATGTTGTACGTGTTCTATGAAATCTCTACTGTCTCTTCAGTGCCAACTTTCTATTTCCTTGTGGCACTTCACTCATGTTTCAAGTTGTAACCCTCTCCAAATTTTATTCCATAACCTAATAGCTGAGCACCGAACAGCACGTCTTTCTGTGACAATGTGATGTATCCAACTGTGTTGAGTGTACATGTTTGTGTATTGATGGCAAAAAATAAGAGTCACACACTGACCTATATTTGGCAGTGCATCTGCATCTGTGATAACTACTCCTTGGTCCATGTTTTAGCTAACTATTGCTGAGTAATAAACCATTTCAAAACAGCAGCCAGCTACTGAGTTCACAGTTCTCTGGATTAAAAAACAAACAAACAACCTCCCCGCAAATGTGAGCTGTGCTCGGCTGGACAGTTCTGGTCTCTACTGGTCTGATCTCTACTGGTCTGATCCAGGATCGCTCGGGGCTGTGCAATCAGTTTGTAGGTCAGTGAGTGATTGCTGGGTCTAGGATGCTCCAAATTGGAATGACTTGTCTTTCTGCTGTCTTCTTAAGGTGTCATCTCCTCCTTCTGCTTGGAGGTACTGGTACCCCCTCATTTTAAAAAAATCCATAATATTCTTAGTGAGGGTGGAACGATTTCAATCACAGTGACCTCCTTCTTATTCTTGACCCAGAAATAAACACACTACCTTGGTCCAGCTAGACAAGACTCTTCTCTCTTTGGTCAGTGTTTGGAAGAAAGTATGGATATGTGATCCAACTATGACCAATTATAAATCTTCCTTGGACCCAGGCATGGTAGTGCACACCTGTCATCCCAGCACTCAGGAGGCTGAGGCAGGAAGATCACTGCTAGCTCAAGGCCAGCATTGGCTACATAATAAGGGCAAGACTAACCTGTAATACATAGTGAGACTCTGTCTCAAAAAGGCAAAACCAACTTCCTTGGAGAGAGAGAGAGAAAATATTTAATAAGAAGGAAGATTGTTCTCTCTTCTGAGTTGGTAACTTCAATAATATAAGCCTGGAACAGGCACTAGTCATATCCTTCTCTCTCACCGAAGAGAACTCTGGGCTGTAGAACAGAGAAGAACCAAGGCAGAGAAAGAAGAGATTGAGAAACAACTCCCTTCACACATTTTTGGCATAAAGCTAGCTCCACATTGGCCCATCTGTGACTTTGGTTTCATAACAACATAATACATAAGAGTCAAGTTTGGGATTTTTCCATTTGTCATGAATTCTTATATACCCAACAGTAAAGAATCAGAACAAAACCTGTGAAGTTGCCCACGCCCGTCTGAGGAATGTGAATATAACAGCCCCTTTTATTGACCTTTCCAGTTTCTTTAAGAGGTCAGAGAGAGTCTATGTGCAAGAAAGGAAGTCTGTCTTTCAGAAAAAGAGTAACAATAATTTCTTCTTATTACTTGCATGGTGGGGGAGAACTTTCAACTCTCGTCTCTAAACTGCTTCATACAAGCTAGAGTTGCACAAAACATAATGGAATGTCCACTCCACCTCCTTTCAGGACCTAGGGATTTTTCAGAGAAAGCTTCTGCCTACTAAGCTGAACAAGACCACTGATGCTGGGATACTGAAAAGGAGAAAATCTAGAAGGTCAAGAAAAGAAAGCCAGAGCAACATGACTTTCAATTGGCAGAAAGAAATGACAGTCTTTGGGTAGAGTTGACACAACAGCAGTTGTCAGAGCTTAAGCTACCTAGCCTGTTTCCTCCAAGAAGGCAGCACCCCAGCCTGGGAATCCAGGTAGCAGGAGGCTGTCGGTTTGGACACCATTGGAGGTGCCCAAGCTGGAAAGTGACTGAACCTTAAATAAGGAAGAAAGTGACTGGTGGTGGAGGCCCCATGGGATCATCCCCAAAATGTAGTCCAGGTGTGGAGTGAAGAATCCAGGCCAGAGCAGTAGCAGTAGTCAAAGGAAACAGGCCATGGAAAAACAGCCAGGAACAGCCACATATGGAACTCCTTTTCTGCCTCTTTCCTCTCCATTTCCAAGACCAGAGAAGCAAGGGCAGGACAGTGAAAGGAGTAAGAAAAAGCCCAGCCACAGATTCACCTGTGCTAGAAAGAGGCTGGAGTTTCCAAGTGGAAGAGAATAATTCTTAGTCCTTGAAAGTGACCAAGAAGCTATAAAATCTGGCTAGAAAGTCACTAAGTAGGTGACCTTATAATTTATTGCAAATTCCAGGACACTAATGAGAGTCAAAGGGTACACTATTTATAATTGCTTTGAGACAAAAGGTGTAAACCAGGCAAGCCAGCACATGTGTCACTATGCCCTTGCAGACAGCAGCTTCAGTAGGGCACAGCTGTTAACAGATTTTCAAAAAATAAGAGTGCTTCAGGCTTATACTAAAAATTCAGTTAGGAAGTCAATTAATGTCCACTTAAAATTTTTAAATGCATTAACGTTACTTTGAGATAGATTTCTGTCACAACTGAAAGGCTTCTGACTAACCATGTGCAAATATAGAAACAATTAAGAAGTGAGTGCTAAGACAGAGGTAAGCATTGAATGCTATGGGGGTGAGGATGACAAGCCTGTACCCCACATCTGAGGGTCTAGAAAGACTTTCCAAAGCAAGAAACCCCAGGTTACACCTTTAAGTAAAAGTAGAAAACACCACAATGGATGGAAAGGATGAGTAAGTTGGAGAGAGGAAGCGAAGCAAGCAGCATGTGAAGATAAATGTGAGTGCTACGGGATTTTCATGTAGAAGGGACATCGAGGCCTTTTCCCAGGAAGAGCTTTACTGGAGCTTTACTCCAGCTGGCTCTGACTCAGCACAGTCCTATCCAAAGTCTGAGTGCCGAACATGGCAGAGTTGCACTCTGTTATACAAGTTTTTTGTCTCTGTCTCCCTTATATGGGCATACACTAACATTGTACGGTCAAGTCATTTTACAGTGGGTGCACGAACACTCTAAGGCCTGGCTGGGAATGATGTATGTTACAGAGTTACATCAGAAGTACACATGCGTACAGAGGCTGATATTGCTACATTGTAAACCGCCCCCCCCAACAGGTCAGAAGGGGCCCTACTGCATTCTCCCCTTCCATGCTCGGACCCCATCCTATTTGGGGTCAAAGAGCATCATCCTGGTTCAGAAGTTTATATTTCCATAACCTCTGCTTTTCATCATGTGTGTGGTCCTTTTCTTTTAGCCATCATCTCAGTGAGGCTGGAGACAGAACAAATAACCAAGGGAGCCAGAAGAGGCAGCACCAAACAGGTTCCCAAGTCAGGAGTGTGATACCTATGAGAGTTTTGAATCCCCTAAGAGGTGGAAACCATCCCCAAACAGTCCCGGGGTCCCGGTCTTTCCAGGTCTGAGTTGGAACACGGGCAATTTTCCTCATTTGTTCTGTAATATCCTCTATGGCCTCTTCCTCATCATTTATTTGTAAGCAGCAGTTGCTTAGGTTAATTTTTTTTTTTTTTTAGGTTAAATTTTCAACAAACTACTCCCTCAGAGGCAAGCAGACAATCCCAGGCCAAACGATTTTGATAGATAACAGTGTGAATTTTGGTCTGTTGTTGGGCTAACAAGTTAAGAGCTTTGGCAGTTTCATTAGTTATAATTTCCACAACTGCTTGCAGTCTATGTGGTTTAGCATATAAATGGGGATGAGGTACCCCCAGGACCCATCCTCTGCCCAGTTGGCAGGACCATAATGCTGAATTATGTGTTCAGGGGGCCATTTGTCATCTTTCCAATTGCTAACATGCAGGGTACATTGTTTTCTATGTTTCCCCCATCTTCATACACTTGGACCCCCAGATGCTCTCCCTTGGCAAGTGGGAGTAGAAAAAAAGACGGGTGGATCATCCCTAATACATAAGACCCTGACCAGTATGGGGGAAGTACAGTATACACAGTTCCTCCACATACCCAATACAGTCCATCTGGGGTCCACCATTCCATGTCTCCATAGACATTGTCCCAGGGCCCCCTTAGATAAGAAAAGTTGGACAAGGGATGAGGGTTTGATTGAAAGTATCCAGGGGACCTGCACCATAGAGTCTTCTGGTTGAGTGAGTTGTAGGACCTTTGACCCAGACATATTAGGCTCCCCAGCAAGACACTGAACTATCCTCCTCACGGGGAAATACAGTTCCTTCCAATTATTGAGGTCTTGAGAAGCCAAACTCCTGAGGTAGAGCTGAAATACCCTGTGTGAGTATAATGTTCTTGAGATCTAACTCTCTAGCTTCCCATGGCCACTGACCCCCCCCCTCATGTTGGTTCCCTTGCATACATAGCAAGAAGAGACCTTCACAGTGTGTGCTAGGGCTCTGGCAAAAGGCAGCGCTAGAGACCCAAATACAATTAAGAGCAAGGCGTGGCAATACAATGGTGTTCCTGAGGTCTCAATCTACTTCCAGATCATCAGCTTACATGGCACCAGTGAGTCAGGGATGCACTCCCAGTTCTGAGATGCTGGTTTTACTCTGCTGTGGTGAAACCAGGGGACTATCTCATCCACTTTATTGCAGTGGGGGTGGAGAGAATAATAGTGAATGGGCCCCTCCAGGGGGTTTCAGAGGTGGTACCTTCCCTTCTTCTACTCACACAGCATCTCGTCCCCTGGCTTGAAAGAGTGAGCATCTGTGATCAAACTCGCTGGCAATTGTTCCTTAACCCATTGGTGTAGGGTGACAAAGGCTGAAACTAATGCCTGGCATTTGTTGTCTCAGAATGAGGTTCCCAAGCTCCTCTAAATCCCCCTATACCCTTAATAAGAGGAGGGGAGGCCATAGAGGATTTCAAAAGGGGAAAGGCCGAAGTGTTCCTGCACAGTATTGCTAAAGGTGGCTGGGGGCACAGGGAACCAAATGTCCTTGATACAAGGTGTTCCCGGAGTCCAAGCCACTGAGGTTCCTTGTAACTGTAACAACTGCAACCCCATTGTGTGTAGTGGAGGAGAGCAGCCTAGGGTGCAGTGAAGTTTAAGATGGAGGCTCTCTTGTTCAGATCTTTGAATAGAAAAGACATGGCCACAGTTTCTCACAATTCCCCCACTCATATCTTTGTTCTCTTTTTCTTCAAACTCTGTGGGCAGACGTTCATTCTCTCTGTTGTGTTCCTTCATCTGCAGCAAGTTAGCTGGATAAGGTGGAGGAGACAGTTTGGTAAGGGCAGTCTCTAGGCAAGAACAGGTAAACCTAAAGCACATATGACCAAAGCGTGAACAGGATGACTGTAACCAACTGGCTCTGAGACCTGTCTCCCGGTGTGGCTGGAAACTGCCAGCAGGGGTTATCAATTGGAACCCCCTGTTTATGTCTAGTTTACATTACTATAGCTTTTATATCTTTGGTTATACTTTTCTGGTGGGTATTTAAGACTAACTTAAAGTGAGAATAGTATTAATCATTAACCATTTTTTGCCAAATGTCAAAGTCAGTTAAAGCTTCCCAGGGATCATTTGCGGGACCACCTGTAGCCCAGCTCTCTCCAGCCTCCTCAGCTCTTCTGTCAGCATTGGCTACCAGGATGGGTCAGTTTCTTGCTTGACCATGTAACTTCCTGTGGAAGCATAACTGGGGGTCCCCAGCATGATAAGATGTGTTTCTCAAGTCCTGGATCTTAAAAAGGCCTATACACCCGGGGAAAACATAAAGGTGTTTAATATACCATGAGGTTAGCATTTCTCTATTTAGTGACTCCTTTTTAGCACACCATACCTTGGTTAATCCTCTTCTTGGGGGTCCAGCAATCTCCTTGCTCAGGAGGTGGTTGACTTACCAAAGTTGTAGAACCTTGCAGGATAATTCCCCTCCTATCCTAGGTCCTTGTTGACCCTGGAGGGCCAGGGCCAAAACATTGGCTGTACTCTTAGCTCAGTTACCTTTTTGGCTTTGGTCCCAAAGCCTCCATTGTTGAGCACCCAAGAGATCAGTTAAACCAGTATTGCAGTGAGAGCAGTAGATTTAATCTTACAATCTTATCTAGCTATTTTATCAATCTTATCTAGATATGCCCAGGGAACTGTTATTTCTTACCAATCATGGTTGTGTTAGAAGTTGCATCCCTGCCAATTATTAACAGATAATAGTTTAAAGTTTTGCAGAGACAATTTGAGACTGAGGACAACATAACATATTATCACAACAATGATGATGACATCTTTATATTAGAGCCATTAGGGTTTTTTAAATTATTTCTGAAACACATTTAAGTTTTATTTTAGTATAAAATAATTTTTTATTCAGGTATCTTTACCTAATTACAAGATATTAAGTGACATACAGAAACCTTTCTCTAATTTGTTATCTTTTAACCACTTTTTGTTACCAGACTGATATTTAAGCAGAATGCGCTTGCTTGTTTTGTAGATATACTTTACAGGTTATTAACATTATTAATGCCTAATCTCTAATCGTTATAATGCCATTGTTGCAACTGTACAAGGTGTAGGCATAACACGATGATATAACAATCACATAAACATAAACCTGAAAAAGTCATCATGAACAATTGTAGTTTGGGGGTCACCAGCATGATAAGATCTTTCTCAATTCCTGCATCTTAAAAAGACCTACACACTTGGGGAAACCATAAAGGTATTTAATATACCATGAGGTTAGCAATAATTAGTATCACAGCTACATAGAAATCTTTACATATATTTACTTAGTTTTTAACTCTTAAGCCAAAATTTGATTTTTTAACAGGTTAAGACAGAATTCTTGTGAATTCTGTATTGACAGGAATTAAAGGACATCTTTAGAACTCTTATAAATGTAGGAAACAGTGTTAATGACCACATGTGGACTTATTAACCATTACAGGTGCATCTCATTTATACAATAACAAAATGTTTATTTAATCAAAGCCAATAGATGTAAATTTAACTAAGAGCATCTGAATCAGAAAACCTTATTTCTCCTTGCATGATCTTGGCTCTGCTTACCCTCCAGGTTTGACTCACCACTCGCACCCACCCCCAACCTCCCTTCACCTGGGAGTGTGCAGGCTGTTCCGGGATGCCTAGGGCTGCAGTGCTGGTATTCTCTGCCCTGCCTCTCGGGTAATGTTGGCCAGGCCACAGCTCCAGAGGTGGACAGGAAAGTAGCAGGGCTGATATTCCAGCACCAGCCAGGCCAAGAGCAGAGAGGACTCCAGGAGCACTCGGTGACTCGGCTGTTCCGCAGAGAAAGAAGGGTCCTGGAGAGGCTTATCTGGGCCTTGAAATCTGCTCCAGGACCTGGTTCCAGATACCAGAGAAATCTCTCTTCCACCTTCCCTTCCTTTCTGCCCCTGGCCAATGCAGTTTCTACTTTCTAAACTCTGCCTGCAGCCGCTCAGGGTGTCTGTTCATCTATAACCATATCTCTTTGGATCATGGAGCTCCAGATTCCAGGACACTGGCCAGGCTCTCAAGGTGTTCTTGTTTAGGCCACTGCCTCCAGGCTGTCCAGGCCACACTCAGGCTCCAGCAGTCCTCCCAGTCTTGAGAGAGGGGCAGACAAAGAAAGGCTCTGGCTTCCGGGTCCCCAGCTCTGCTCCCTACCCCTGCTTCCCCCTGTCTTCCCTGTAGGGTGCCACTTCTGCCTAGACTCAAAGCCTGGGCATCTGAGGACACTCAAGGACAAGGCTCTGCCCTCAGAGACATGCACACAATGGGCTGCAGTTACCTAAGACTGATCTAACATACTCAACCATGCGTGCATGGTTGGCCAAGGTTGTGGAACAGGTGTTTTGTCTAAGTGGGTAAGACACTGTTAGTCCCCTGAACTAACGAACACTGTAACCTTTTAGTAGCTGTGTTAGCTATGTAGCTGTTTTGTTGTTTTTGCTGAAGCAATGAAGACACAGGCAGGCTTGGGCTCTGATGCTGCCCTGATGCTGGTCATTGGCTCTGCACGTGTGGTTCTCACTGAGGAATTAATTAACTCACTCACGAAGGACTCTGTGGACCAAACGGACCCCTCTCCAGGTGCCTCCTGGGGAGGCTCTACCCCACACCCCCAGGAAGTTCTTCACAATGTCTGACCCATCTTTATTTATACCTTCAATCAGTAGATGTAGAAAGTAGCTCACTCTCACAGAAGAGCTGAATCAGTTCCCTTCTTCTCTCTTCCTCTTTCCTTTTTGAATTCTCTATGAAAGAAATGAACCCTCTCCTCGTCCCACCAGGAAAAACATGCGATCTCTTTCCCTCCCCAGTCGCATCTTGCCCTCACTCTGCCTGCCCCTCAGGTATGGAAAGGAAACAGGCTAGGACACCCTCACCAATGGCCCCACACGCGGGCAGGGAAAGGACACAGCCTGCTGCTGACAGCCAGATTTCCCAGGCTGGGCCTGGCCACCCTTTCCCATCCTGTGCCTCTCTGGGCCCGTGATCCTCCGCGGCCGGTGCTGTTATTGGCCCTGCCCAGCTCCAGGGTCTGGTGGCATGGGGCTGGGGAACCATCTGTTCCTGCTCCAGGTCTCCCGCCTTGGCAGCTTCCCCAAGGGAGACAATGGGGCTGTGAGCCGAAAATAGCAGGGGCAAAGGAGGCCGCTGGATCCCGGCCAGAGCGCGCCCTGGGCCCACCAGAGTCCGGCCCTGCGACATTTCCCGGGGTTGCGGCCTCGCCTGGCCTGTTCTCACTGGAAGCCAGGAGCTGGTGGAGGGGGAGGATCAATCACCAGGCCCCAGAAAGAGCACTGCGATGCGGGGTGTAGCTGGGGGCTGAAGCAGGGCAGGGCGGGGGAGGCCAAGCGGGAGGTGCTACGGGAGCCAGATGCTGCCTCTGCAGACCCTGAGAGCGCCCCCTAGCCTGGACCTCCTTCCTGTCTGGCAGAAACCGCCCTAGCCAGTAGAGGGAGAGGAGTGACACCCCACCCCAGGCTGCCTTGGCTGCTCCCACCAGCTCTGAGCTCTCCATTTAACTTAAATTTGATCAAAAAAGGACTAAGAGTTCATCTGCTCAAATATTCTCAAATGGTGAAGCAGAAGTCCAGCAACAGCCCTGAGAGCTGAGAGCCAAGGCTGAGTCCACCTCCTGCTCAGCTGTCACCCTGTGTGCCGCGGGCAGAACCCTTCCAGGGGCCCCTTCTGCGCTCTCATCCCACCCTCAGAGGGTGCTGCCTAGGACAGCCTCTCCTCCAGGTGTTCCACTGCTTCGCAGCCCTGGCCAGTAAGAAGCCCTCTTGTGTGGTGAGGTCCATCAGGAAGGGAAAGGCCCTGTCTCTCTCAAGAGTGATGAGAAAAGAACTACGAGGAAGGACAGAGGAAACCAAGGGTCGAGGCTGGCAGGCAATGGGGAGGAAGAACTAGTGGGAAAAATAGAAAACCTTTTGTTTTAGACATAGGAGCTTAACCTCTTACTTATAACCAGTTTAAGTATAGCATAATAATTTATGTAATAATTGCTGGGTTATGGCACCATAAGACCCTGGGAAAACTGGACAGGGCACCTATCAGTGAAAAAACTGGACAAACTTTGGTCTGTGCAGCTGCTCTTTCAACCACAGAGAGGAATTTTGTCTAATGGTTCCCCAGGTTCAAGGGGTTCCCAATTAGTTACCTTGACAGTTTCTTTAGATGATTCATTGTAACTGTAAACATTTTAATTTTTTTTGAGCCGGGAATCGAACTCAGGACCTTGTACTTGCAAGGCATGTGGTGGAACCACTGTGCTAAATCCCCGTCCCCTTTTAAATTATTTTATATATTATCTTTGACTAAAGAAAAACTCTTCAGTTATTGCACACAGACAATAATAAGCATTGCATTTATGAAATTAATTTTGGACATTATCTTGGTTATCTAGGTTATCTAACAATCTGGATGGAAACATGTCACCAATCTTTAAATATCTTGTTCTTATCAACTGATTTAAATTCATCTACTGTTAAGCTATGTGAACCACAAGCATTTGAGCTAATACCATGAGTGTCTACTTATTTATAAGGCAGCTAAGTAGAACATATAATTTAAGATTCACATATAGAAACATACCCGGTTTAGGTCATATAAAACCTTCATGTTCTCAGACTCTAAGTCTTCTATTTGTAAGGCCAGATGACTTTGAGGTCTCTTAATCCTCATCCTGTAACCTTTCAAGTGAACTTACTATTTCTAAAACCCTAGATAACTGGTTTTTATGTGGGGAGCCAAAAGAGCCAGAGAAAAATACAAGGAAGAATAACATTGCTTTAGGTATCTTAAACCAACAAACAATAAGGAAACAGACACACAAACAATTACTTTTACATCAGAATGCACTCTTAGAACTATTGGCTAAGTTGAGCTATAGCTGTAATAGTCTGTTGTAGGCTCATTATAAATTGACTAGACAGAGCTTTCAGGGTGACCAATTAGCATAGACATTTCTTGCAATAAACTAACACCAGCAAGGAGGTGGGAGAGAAAAATCTCTCACTATAGACTTATAACCAGAAAGACTCGAGGGGGGAACAGGCCTTGAGGTATTGTCTTTTTATTGTCTAATTTACCTTCGGAGAAAGTATCAATTTTTAATTTGACTATAGATCACATACCAAGGAGAGCAGAGGCCATGCCCCTCCCCTCCCTCCTCCCCCATGGTGGGAGGTAACAGGCTCTTCTACTCTCCTGCTCCCTACAGTTGAGGTAACCAGCAGAAGAAGCTAAAAGGGTCTGAGTTGTCCCCCTTTATATTTAGCCCAGCATTTGATTTCAAATTATTTTTCTATAATTTTGATTACTCTTTCCTTTGGGTATTAAAGACCAAGTCAAACGGAGCAGAGAGCTGAGACCTGGGAAGGAGGGACTGACAGAGCCAGGCCACAGCCCCTGATGTTCTTAGCAACAAGGAACCTTTGGACGGAACAGCCTGGGCCCCAACACACCAACCAAAAACACACACATTTCTTTTTATACACTGCATCCTCCACAAGCTTTTCCTTGACATACTTGAGCTTTCCATTTCTGTCATTCTCTCTCTATCTTTCTAGCATGGCAAAACTTTTAGCATACAAAATCCTCTCATATCAAAAGTATTTTTCTTATATTTACAGCTTTGTAAATATGTTTTTCTCTATCCCACCTACTGTAAACTTCATAACAAATCGGGCTGTGGCCACTTGGATTTTAAAGGCCACTTCTCTCTTTTTTCTTTTTCCCCTTCTTTTTCCTTTGGTCTCAGATTGTTACATTTTTAAATTTCACTGGCTGTCAACAGATTTTCAAGTAGCCTTGAGTTAGTACCCTTATTTTAACACCTGCAGAAGGCTGAGAAAAGAGCAAGTTAACCCTGTAATTGTAGTTTAAGAATTTACAACCCATAAGAAAGGTTTTAAGCATATTAATTAAATTAAAAATACCAACTTAAATTGGAAGCCAAAAGTAAAGTTATCAATTAGCCAGTATTTGTAATAACAGGTTCTTACTGTGACTCTGGGTTGGCTCTCATGCCACAGCATGTACATTTTATGGTTGGCCTTCTGTTTTTATTGGAGTGTAAGAAGTTGTGCCTTTCTACTTTTCTCCTGAGCCAAAGAAAAGGGTGGTCTTTCTCTCCCTGTGCAGCTGTGGCCACAGCACCAGAAGTTGGACCTCCTTGGCCAGCATCGGCTCCGGTGGAAGGGGAGGCCTCCATCCAGGGTGCTGGGGGCCATAGGTGGTAGGGATTCCAGAGGACCCCATGTGGAGGAGGGAACTGGAGGTAAATCCTCTCCTTTCTGGTTAAGTCCCTGAGTTTTTGAGGAAGAGAGGACAACCAGTCCCTTTCACCAACACAAAGCATAATCTGTCTCCTTCTGGGACCTTGGTCTTTTATCTTTAACAAATTCAATTAACAATTGATGTACCAGGTCCTTGTCTGATATGAACTTTGGCCAGAAGATGGTTAGAGGGAGGCTGGGGGTTTGTGGCCAAATGAAACAACAATATATTATTATGATAGCTTTCTTTTTGTTTTTTGTCCTTGGATTGTTGCCTTGAGTCCTTAACATGAGTCTGAAGGGACTATCAGTATTTCATTCCTTGAATCCCTTGATTCCCTAACCTGTCCTACTTGGGAAGCATACTTATTTCCCATTCTGTTTGTCCCAAAAGCCCAAAGCTCAATCTCTGGTGCACTGAGATGTCTTGCCTTTGGCTCCCAAAGCCTAAGGATCAGTCTTCAGTGCATGGAGATGTCTTGCCATCAGGCAATGTAAGGAAATTGGTCAGGATGGCCAGGGTGCCCTGCAACAACCCCTAATACTTTACTAATTATCTCCTTATCAAGCGACCCCTCAGCGGATCATTCCACCCTACACCATGGCCAATTTCACAGAAAGTCCAGAGCTTTCCAGGAGTCAGCTTAATACCATAGTCACCTGAATATCCCTTTTTAAAATTCTTTCACATACACTTTAGGGGAGTCAGTTTACTTTGCTTTCCATCTGTTTCCTCCCCTTAACAGACACTTTTCATCCACAAGAGAGGGAGGGGAAGGAGAAAGGTTTTAGTTGGAAGGGTCACACATGCACTTAGTTCATCTACAGCCACTCTCCTGCCAGAGATATTCCAAGCACCTCTCAGCAGTGGCCAAGCTTCCAGGGGTCCTTCGTCGCCCTTAACGGCATAAGGATTGCCACTGAACCCTGGACTCAACACTCCCTTCAGCCCTGTGGTCAGGTCAGGACCTTCCTGCTGTCTGTCTCATTCACACACAAACACCCAACAACTCTAACCCAACACCCAGTGCCCAGCACATTGGGGTGGCAGTTTTACTCCTTGTAGAACTACTCAAGCAACTCTGTACTCCAGTCTGCCACCCAGTTCCTGAGCATTGGAGTTTCAGTTGCAATAAAACTTATCTGGGCAACTCTGGGAGGTGATCAGTCTTTCCTGCTTCTTTAAAAGTGGGACTACCAAGCATAACTGGGTCTCACCCAACGTGGCAGGCAGTGCTCTCTGAACTGGTTCTAGGCCTTTGGGTTCCATTGCATGCCTGGAGCTCTTGCCCAGGCACGTCAGGAGGGGCCAACCTCCCCATGGATCAAATGGTCCACTGGTGGGCACCAGGGGAGGTCACATCTCCCAGCACTCTGAGCTTCAGACTCCAGCGACAAGGGAGGTGGAAATACACCATCTCCAAAACCCCACCATGAGCCCCAGAAATGCTGTGGGATTTCTGTGTAGAGAGTCAGGACACTGAGGCCTTTTTCCCAGGAAGCAGCTTAATTGGAGCTGGCACTGACTCAGCAGATTCATATCCAGAGGCTGAGTGTGGAACATGCCATAGTTACACCCTTTTATACAATTTTTGTGCCTTTTTCCCCCTTCTATGGGCATGCAATAACATTTTACAGTCTGCTTGGGTATACGTTAATATTCTACAGTCTGGCTGGGCCTGATTTATGTTCCAGAGTTATATCAGCGCTACACATGTGTATACAGAGGCTAATATAATGACATTATAAAAAGTTCCTGCCCAGACACATCAGGAGGGGCCCTGCCACACAAGGAGGGAGATTTATTAAAGAGATGAAAGTGGAGCCAGGCGCAGTGGCATGTTCCTGCAATCCCAGAGTTAGGCGGCTTGAGGAAGGAGAGTGCTTGAGTCCAGGGATTCTAGACAAGCCCGGGCAACACAGCAAGATTCTGTCTCAGAAATAAAATAAAAAAGAGATGAGGTTGGTTAAGATATAAAACAGTATTAAGAAACCATGTTCCCAGGCCAAATCTTACCCTTTGCACATTTTTGTCAGTAAAGTTTTACTGTAATATAATCAGAACCATTATTTTACATATTATCATGGCTGTTTTCACACTACATATTATATACATATTTTACATTTTATCTATGGCAGCATAATTCAGTAGTTCCAAGAGAATGTCTGGCCTGGGAATCTTAAACTATTTACTAACTGAACCTTTACAGGAAATACTTGCTTGATCTCTGATTTGAAGTGCTGTGTAGTCAACCAGTTGCTTCACCCCCAACCCTACCCCATGCATCACCATTAGGTCTAAAAGGGGTATACCAAAGGGTCACGGCCTTTTGTTATTGCTACACATGGACCTTTCATTTCACATTTCTATGTTGTTTCCTATCTCCTAAGCATGGCTGGATCCTATAATAATGGAGAAGGCTTTTGTGCATGTCAGAGGCAAGTCTCAGGAAATTACCTCCAATATCCTGTTCCCTAAGCCCCATTTTCTAAGTTTGATGCCCATAGAAGCAAATCTGGAGAGAGACTGAGAGAAGAACGTAGCTTATTTTGGAGGACAGAGAACTTGGCAGAAGAATGGGAAAATGATACTGAAAGAGAAACACGGGCAATAAACAATGTGTTAGCTACCAAAGTGGACAGTCAGAATTTGGTATCCAGGGAATATATGGAAAGTTATGTACAATACCTGCCTCAGAAGGAGGAAGACTTGGTTATTTGTATTCCAAACCTGGCAGTCATTGACTGACATCAATCCCCCACCACAGACTGGGCACAGTGGGCTCCAATAACCTGACAGTCTCCTCAAAAGATACAGATCCTGGTCATTGAAACTGAGGCTGATATATAGGTAAATTTTCCATGTCCCTGATAAGATGTGGGCAGAGTACCAGCATTATGAGCTGTTCCTGTCTTGGTCCTGACTTGGCTTTGTAAGTGATACTGATAGGGTTCTCTGGGATCCAGAATTCCTTTAGGGTTGACTGGAAGAAACAATGAAGAAGCATTTGAAAAAGTCTGGGGTGGCAGCCCTCTTCTGTCCATTCTGGCCCCTTTACATCTAAACACAAAGACTTTTCTGTGGCTACTTACTTTGTCAGCTGAGTGGAAACAAAGAAGTAAAAGAAGAGAAAAGAATAGAAAAAAAAGAAGAGGAGTGACTTGAGGAGAGAAGAAGAGGAAGAGAGGAAGGGATGGTGAAAGAAGGGAGGAGGGGAGTGAGGAGGAAAGAGTTTAAACAAACAAGATGCACAGAATACTTTTAAGATGTTCTGATTTTTCCTACTAAAATTCTGAATCCTAAGTTGGGTTCATGAACACCATGGTATCAAAACCTTTCTTCACAGACTGGTGAGTACAAAGGAAAGGTGAGTGAGCTACTGCAGAAGCTATCATGTGCAGTTAACCTAGGATTAGACCAGTGATCTCCAAGGTTTTGATCACTCACTGCTATCAGAAAATAAAAAGTGAGAAATTCTCATAGTATATAAATAGAAATTCCCACATCCATATGCATAAATTATATACACATCACATGCCACTACTGTTAGTAAAATTAATTATTATACAAATTAAAATATAAATAATTGTATTAATCAGTTTTCACTGCAGAGACAGAATAGCTGACAAACACAACTGGAAGAAGGAGAAGTTTGTTTTGGCTCATGGTTTCAAATGTTTCAGTCCATAATCACTGGCTCCAAGGAAGAAACCTCATGGCCAAGGGCATGGCAGGAACAGGGGTGGAAGTTATCAACTTTTGCCTCCCCAGGAAGCTGAGAGACCAGGAATGAGCCTGAGAAGAAGAGGCCAGGGATCAAATATAGTCCTCTAAAAGATAAAATAAAAATATGTAAAAGTCATAATGTATTTCCTACTCTCAGATGAATGGACACAACATATGAAACTGGTGGATTTAAATTTTTTTTGTCATTGTTTGTTAGCATTTTCATAGTACCTGGTATTCTATTTGGAAGAGTTTTGTTCAAAAAGGACATTTTAGTACTGTAAGTCCTGGAGGTACATGTAGGCCAGGACAAATCAAAGAAAAGAAAAATATCTCTTTAGATATCTTTCAATCCATGATTATTTCCAGTTCCTGAAAGGGAATTCTATATTACAAAGGACCCAGGGTCCTGAATCTCTAGAAATGTGGCTCATTTTTATCGTGTATATAGTGATCTGTATGTATGTTTGCAAATTATTTGGTACTTCTTTTATGTTAGTCGGCTTTCAATCCCTATAACAAATACCTGAAGCTGTGAACACGTAAAGGTGAAAGGATTGTTTTTGTTCAGTTTTGGAGGCTCCAGTCAGATTAACTTAGTCTTTTGCTTTGGACCTGTGGCAAGGTAACACATCATGACCAGAGCACATGGCAGAGAGAGAAAGGTCAGGATATCCCCCTACTTCCCTACAAGCATGAGCCCTAATGATCTAAAGTTTGTCCACTAGGCCTCACCTCTTAAAGTTTCCAGCACCTCCTACTAGTACTACCCTACAGACCAATCCTTTATCACATAGGCCTTTGAAGAAAGTCAAGACCCAAAATTTAGCACTTCTCCATTGGAGGCAAAGTCTAATTCCTTTTCCTTTGAATAGGGGTGACAGTTAAGTTAGTGACTTTATTCTCATGAAGAGAATATGGCAGAAATAATCCAACATGACTTCCCAGGGACTAGATCATAAAAAGACCACTCCTTCCTGATTCTCTCTTGCTTAAATTCCTTCTTGAGGTGATGGAAGGGGTGGCTACCATGCAGCCAACTTCTTAGCCATGTGAGTGGCAATGGCTGTTAATCCTGATATGTCAACTTCATTGGATAAAAATACCTGGCATAGTAGTACAGCACACTCCTGAGAGGTAGGGTCATGGAGGCATAGTCTCAGGTAATACCTTTCCTCTCTGGCATTGTTTCCCTGCTGTGCTTCCTGGCTGCCATGAGGTGAGCAGCTTTCCTCTCCCAGGCCCTTGGTGACAGCTGACCATGGACTGAAACCCATAAATCATGAGCCAAGTTAAATCTTCTTTATGTTGTATTAGATATTTTATCCCACTGACAGGAAAGCTAACTAATACGGTGAGTGGTTCCTTGAGTCCCAGTCAAGGGTTAGATCATTTCATTATTAGCCAACATGGCTTTAGCTTCATGAGAAAACTTGAGCCAGAACCATACAGCCAACTTGCATTTGTCTAACCCACATAAATCAGGAGATTTTTTAAAATGCTTTTTGAGGTTATTAAATTATGGGATGATTTGCTACACAATGTGTGATGTTCGGTGTATATGACATTTGCATAGGTGATTGCATAAGAAAATAAAGGAAGAGAAACTAGAAAATAAAATTATTTTAAACTTGTGTAACAGTTTCTTATTTAACTACTGTGATGGTTAATTTTAAGTGTTAACTTGACTGGGCTAAGAGTTGCCAAGGTAAATGATAAATAGTACTTCAAGGTGTTTCTGAAAGAAACATTTGAATCAGTAGACTGAGGAAAGAAGATGAACTCAACAATGTAGGTCAGTGTCACTACCCACTGGGGCCCTGGAGGAAAGGAAAGGTGGAGGAAGGTGACTGCTCTCTTCTTGACCTGGGTATCTATCTTCTCTTGCTCTCAGATGCTAGCACTCCTGGCTTTCAGTCCTTTGGGTTTGGACTGGAGCTGCACCATCAGCAATGTGGGGCTCCCTTTGTAAATGTTAGACAGTGGCCCTCAGCCTTGTACATAAGCCAATCCCTCATTTAAGAAATCCCTTTCCATGTATGGATGTATGCATCTATCTATCTATCTATCTATCTATCTATCTATCTATCTATCTATCTATCTGATTGTTTCTGCTTTGTGAAACACCTTAATAGAGCTATGTATAAGATCTGCACAGCACATACAGCTTCATGCATCTCAATGAGTTCTATCTCATGTTATGTTTTTCATTCCATCATCTACTACCTATAGGTCTGTCTGAGCCCCTGAATGCATGAGCAGGAGCTCACACCCCAACACCAGGTCCTCCAAGCCCTGCTGCCCCTTTCTTACCTCCTCGTGTAGAATCCCTCATAAACACTGCTGTCTCCTCACTGTCCTATTCTCTGCCACTCTCTGTTGGTGTTCACATAGGTTTGTGGCTCTCTAACTAGAATGCCCTGTTCTTTCCACTCCTGTCCAAAAGCTTCTGCCCTTCACAGGTCTCCTGGGTCACTCTTCCACCTACTTCTGCCCACCATGAGCATTCTCTTCTCTAATGCTTACAAGTTGGTCAGCGCCTCTCCACACACTCCTGGACAGTTTACCAAATGCTGCTGCTGACTACTTTTACTTCTAACTTGGCTTCTGATTCAGGTTAATAATGATAATATATTCATCTGTACTTGAATAATTGCCATCTTGATTACATATATAAGATAATCTTCAAAACATAAATGGGAAATATGTTTATGTGTACATGCATGTATATATATGCACTTGTACATGTACACTGTTCCATATATATATACATATATATATATAGTCTTCAACAAGAGACAGATAGAGACTTAAGTACTAGGTTACACTGAAACTAGTAGAGTGACTTTGGAAAATATACTGAAGCTGGGCCTTAAATTGAAAATTATGATGTCCATTTCATAGGTTTTCTAGGAGGACTAAATAATGCTCTGATAATATTGAATATCATTTGTGGCAATCTTCTATGTGCCAGGCACTGTACTAAACATTTTACATACCTTCTTTCATGTCATATGTCTTAACATTGTACCCTGTAAAGGCCTCTGAGAAACCTGAAGAAACGTGTGTACAGTACAGAGTATTCCTGAGCACATAGTACAAATACAGCCAGGTGTGGCCAGTCTCATTCCTGGATGAAATTGGAACAGCAGGAGAAGGAGAGCAAGGAACAGGCCAAAGGGTGCCTGTAACACACCCTCTGCTGAACAGGCTGCCCTGAATGTGAGAGCAGTGCCTGAATGATTACACCTTTTAAACAATGTCCCTGTTTGTTCTTACTACTATAATAAACCAGGCTCAGTAACAGTCAATTATTTAAATATTACATTTACTTATATGACAAGAGTAACACCACTATAGGGTGAATATGCATTTGAAAAGACAAGCATGGGGAAATAGCTTTCAGTGGTATCAAAAGAAGGTGTCCTGGTGTGTGGGGCCATGTTGGTAAGCACCAGTGCATGAGGCTTCTAGTCCCTGAAATACATGGATATCTGCCAGGGCTACATCTCCACAATGAACCCAGACAGAGAGGCTGACAGGACTGGAAAAGCTATTCCATCTTCCACCCTGTTCTTTGAATCCTCAGAACACAACTTCTGCTTTGTTATGGCTCTATGTAGAAGGGTCCTCAAGATAGCCACCTGGTCAACCCCCCACTTCACTTAGCTCTGCAGTCAAATTCCAAGCCACTGGAGACCTGTGTAGTGGCCCTATCTAAAAGAGTACCCTTCCCACCTCTACCTAACCTCTATCCACCATCCTGCTGGCTTGTGATTCATAGCATTTATTACTGTCTGACACTTTAAATGTAACTTCCTTACTTGATTACTATGATTTTATTTATCTGTACATTTATTATTCATACGTTCATAATTTTATCCATTCATGTTATCTGCCTCTCCACATAGAATGTACACTGCAAGAAAAGAAAAACTTTCTGTGTTCGTTGAAGCACTTCAAACATTTATGGTAAAAATCACCATATTATAAGTGTCCTAGTCTTCTCAGATTGCTGTAATAAAATACCGTAGTCTGTCTAAATTAAAAAACAAACATTTAATTGGATGCACTGGCTCACACCTGTATCCTCAGCACTCTTGGAGTCTGAGACAAGAGAATATCAAATTTGAGCCCAGCCTGAGCAAATTAGTGAGACCCTGTGTCAAAATTTAAAATAAAAATGAAAAGGGCTGGGGTTGCAGCTCAGTGTGAAGGCCCTGGGTTCCATCTCAAGTGCCACAAAGACAGACAAACAAAAGCATTTGTTCTCATAGTTCTGGATGCCAGGAAGGCCAAGATCCACGGTCTGCATGGTAGGGTCCTGGCAAGCACTCTCTGGAGGGACATGGTTGCATCCTCGTGTGTCCTCTCAGGGTGGAGACTCTTCATCTCTTCTTACAAGGGCACTGACCCCATCATGGGGCTACATCTTCACAACCTCATTTGAACCTAACTATCTCCCAACAGCCCCTCTTCCCAGGGCTATCACATTACCCATTAAAGCTTCAACATAAATTTTAGGAAGACACAAACTTTTAGTTTATAACAGAATGAGTAAATATTTTTTTCTAAAAAAGGTTTATCTTTATCTTTATTTAGAAGTTTATTTGCTAATTTGTTTTTAAAGGAGAGTTATAAATAAGTTGCAAGAATTACTAGAGTTGTGCCCACTGTCGCTTCCCTTGAGTCTCAGGTTAAGTTGCTGATTACATTGAACGAAGGAAAAAGTACATATTGAATGTGTCTTTGCTTAATCCAAGGATTTGTACAATAAATTCAGCTGATTACTCCGGCTCAGTGTTATGCTACACTAAGAGCACTGAGTTGCTCAAATTTGAACCATAGAGAGGCTGTGGTCCAGACAAGTTAAAGAGCTTGTTCAAATCATATAATGTTTTAGTAATGGATGGAAGGTGACTGAAGTTAGAACACAGAAATCTGGATTCCAACCTAGTGAGTTCATTTTTTCACTAGGCAAAAACAGGAAATCAGTTGCATGTGTGCCACTGGCCCCTACCAGTGTACCCTCAAGATTATAACCAGCACTGATGATTTGCCATCTCCAAGTTACGCCCTCCCCTGGACCTAGTTACGGTTCCAGGAACATCCTCAACACAGCGTTCCATTCAGCTTCTGCCACATCTGGATGTTAAAAGAGATAAACACCCCTTCTTGCTGCTTATCCAATCGGCTCTTTAGCCTCTTCCCAGTTTCCTAGTCACAAGACGGAGACAACACATAACTTTAGTTCTAGAAAGGGTCTTGCAGGGGCTACTTCCTGGGAAGCTTTGCGAGTTGTTCAGCACCATTTCAACCTGTACACAATATGCACAAGCATATTACTGTTATTTTGATATATTACGCTGGAATAAACTGTGTATTTTATACACACACAGAGGCATAAAATAGTATTATAAATTATGTGTAAAGACAGAAGTTGATGGTTTAAAATATTTATTTCATTGCCATAACAGATACATCTCATATTTATGCTTTACAGAAACTAGAAAGAACAAATCTAATCTTTTGGTGCTAGATGACTGCATGTTCCAAATGGTGCTAAATCTTGCATGCCTGCAGTATCAGATTCCTCAAACTGGTCTTGATAAGGTATGCATGCTTATTTATTTGTGTTGCACAGGCTAAGATCAAGAACAGTCATCATTCCCAGGGAACCTGGTTTATACCTGCTACAGTTTGGGTCTAGGGTGTCCCACAGGGCACATGTGTGAAAGGCTTGGTCACCATCCTATGGCACTTCTGGGGGGAGGTGAAAGCTCAAGAGGTGGAGCATAGGAGAAGGAAGTGAGGTCACTGGGAATGTGCATTTGAACTTGATATTGGGACCCCAGTCCCTTTTCGCTCTTTTGCTTCCTGGCCACCATGAAGTGAGCAAAACATCTCTCTCATGTACTCCCATTTCAAGGCACTGCACTACCACAGGTCCAAAGGCAACACAGCCAGATGACCATGGCCTGAAATCTCTGAAACCAGCAGCCAATATAAACTCAGGTATTTTGTCACAGTGACAAAATGCTGACTAACACAGTACCTGAGCAATACTTGTGATGTATAATTATTTTGCAAAGTGGTAGTAAAAGTGAAATTTCTTTATATATAATTTTTTAGTTACCATCTGGGTTCTAATTAAAATTCACTTTCGGTATTTGTAATAGCATCAGCTAATGTTATCCTCTCATTATATAATAATTACATCTGTGGCTTTTGGTTTTGTTTTTAATTAGCTTCCACAGTTCTCTACAAATGACATACAGCAACCAACACAGGTCAATTTTTTAATAGTAGATAAAAGCTTAAAGAACCAGGAAAGCATTCAAAGATAGCTAGCTTCCCAGGAATTAAATGTCACTGACTTGTGGTAAACTTGAGTTTATTTCATTCATTCTTTTTCTTTCATCTTTTCTCTCATTTTTAGCATTTCCTATAAATGGACTACTGTAGAGGGACTTTATGAATATTTTGTAAAGGTAAATAAATACCTGTGATGATTGCTTGTGTAGAGGAATATCATGGCATATTTTTACAGTTCCATTCATTTTCCATCCTTGTCATGGAAGGCTGGAAGGCTAAGGGTTCAGTGTCACATGTAAGTATTATCAGAAGGGTGACCCCAAGAATCAACAGTAGTGCCCAGGTGGAGAGCTGGTTGTAGAGTTGCTGAAAATGGAGAGAGAGAAGGGGATGAGGAACCTACGACACAACTAAACTGGGACAAAATCCTGGGAGCTGTAGCTCCCACAAAAGCAGGGAGAATAGCATAACCCAAATCAAGAAACAAAGCTAAGGAGGCAACAGAATGCAGACCAAGTTAGTGAAAAGTGGTCAGAGGACAGTAAGCAGGTCGCCATGTGCATGCAGTGGATAGGATTGTTGGAATTCTGGCCAGTGCTGGAGCTAGGCATGAATGTGTGGGTGCAGGTCAGAAGGGAGAGGTCAACCTTTCAGAAGAATTCCTAGCAGCTAATGCTTCAGTGTAACCTCGCTTTGGGTGAAGGGCAGGTGACATGAGGAGACTTCTGGCCCAATACAGTGTCCCAGCTTCCACTTTGATTTCACCCCTACCCTCGTGCTCTCCGGATCACATGGCACCTACCTTTGGAAAACAGGTTCAGAGAACACCTGAGGCAGTTTCCAAGATGAGGTGTTCTACCAAGTAAAGACTTCCTGGTCCAGGGAGTCCTCAGAGAAATCTCGGTACTCTCTGTCTGTTGTGGAAAAAAGCATTGTGAGTTAGTGCACCAGTTTTGTCACTAAATACTGACTGTACAACTCAGAGCCTCAGTTTCCACATTTGCAAGACTGGGGTGAGAACACAACCAGAGGTGCCAGAAAGAGCAGACAGATGATGACCAGACACTTTTGAAAGTGCTGTAAAGTATTGTTTCTCTACATGACCCCAAGGGAATTTTCAACGAGAAAAGTACCTGTGGCAAATTTCAAAATGTTAGGTGTGGGGAATTAGAAAAACAAACTGGGAAGCACAAAATAGTAGGGAAGTAGAGGAACATGAATGATAGGTGCTGCTTTAAGTCCTTTCACATTTCTTTCTTGATTAATTTTCACCAAAACCTTACAGAGCCCATGCAATCCCCCAGCTCCTACAGACAAGCTTGCTCCCCAAGCTCACAGCGCTGGGCTCGTCAGGAGAGACTCTGGCTTCTGCTGCTTCCGAAGCCCTCGTGCTTCCCCTGGGTGGTAACAACTCAGGGCTTCTGCAGGAACCTCAGACATTCCTGTCACTGTGGCCTCTCCTTGTCCCTTAATTCTCCCCAGAACTGACCCCGCAGGAAAGCACACGTGATGTCCTATCTTTGTCATGTCATGTTTCCCTAGTTCTTCCAAACTCTGATTACTGCTTTTTCTGGCCATCTTTCCACCAGTCTTCTGCTTAGCGTCTATTTATGCTGTGTGAAATCATGCAGCTGGTTAAACTGGAAACCAAAGACACTCTTGGAAAACAAAGTCTTGGAAAACGAACACCACCCAAGCCTACTTTCATCTGGTACCTACAGAAAAGAGGATTTGGTTAGAGCAAGCTCAGGAGGGAGGCTGGAGGTATGTGTGACGTGTAACCTAATCTCAGCCACTGGACTGGATTTTTGCAGGAGAAATAGTCACTCTGATTTAAATATATGTCAAAGTCACCGGATGTGAAAACTCTGGAAAGGCCAGGCAATTATAGCAACTTTATATTCAAAACCAAAATTCAGCAGCCATGTGCTGACTGCATGAGATTCCATGTCAGGGGTTGTTATTGAGCTGAACATAATAGTTCTTGTAGATAACTACTGTCCTGTATCCTGAAAAACTTGCCAATTCACGTTTACCTCCAATCCTTATGAGACTGGCACTACCCCCATTTAAAATCTTTCAATGTCTCCCTCACTGCCTAAAGATCAATTCTAGGTACCAAGGCCAGCATCAAAGCCTTCCAGTCAAGACCCTAAACTGTGTATTCTGCCCTGGCACGTAAGACCTCCCTAAAAGGGACACCGCGCCCTGGTATTTGTGTCCCTCAGAGCATGCCTGTGCATTTCCAATTGTGTCAGTCTCTCTGCCCCCGCTCTGTACCCTCCGCTGCACTTTCCAGCAAAGCCAATCAGCGTCTTTCTACACTTACTTTCCCTACAGAAGCCGAACATGTCCCATTTGCCCTTCTCAGTGTCCATGGGCATCAGCGTCGACATAAAGGGACCCTACTACCAGAGTGAGATCTACTTAGGAGCAATGAAGACTGTCCAAGCGCTGCCTCCTTACACACTGCCTCTCACAGCGACCCCACAGAAGCCTGTGACATTGGGACTAGAGAACGCCTCACAACAGTGCGGTGACTGAGGTGTGGGGTGGCCACACTCTCAGCTGTGCTTGGAGAAGGGCTTTAATGCTTTCCTGCAGTGTTCCCAGGGAAGCTTGTCTCCTTAGGGTCTGCAACACCCATGCTACTGACGACAAAACAGCCCCCAGTTTTTCTGCTTACTGTAGGTCCTGCACTCCTTTGCTCTCTACCATCTAGCACCGGGAGGAGAAATTTATAACACCAGCCACTGCTGATGAGTCTCTACATCCTCGCTGTTCCTCAGTTCTTCGCAGGTTACATCTCAGCCTCCTCACTGAGGTGGGGCACGGTGCCTGAGTGGCGGCCCGGACAGGGTTGCAGACAGGATTTTGATCTAGGTCAGGCTGCCGACTGGATTCTCGGACATCAGACACAAGAAGCTGGAAGACTGGGACAGCCATGGGCAGACTGGATAACTCGGCCTCCGTAGGTCCACAGAGAAGACCCCGGAAGGGCCCTGGTCACACCTGGAATGCCTTGGTGAAGCACAACAGTCCCATTCAGAAAATACCGTGCACCCACTCGGCATAAGCAGGGCACCCGAGGGACCCCCGTTCCTCTCTGGCTTCTTCCGATGGCAGTGGACGGCCGACTGTCCAGACAGAAACCGCTCCCCGCAGCTCCCAGGAGGGTCAGCCGTCACCGCCTCCCGCCTCCTCCCGCCCCTCCCGCTCTCTGCATTCTCCGCGCTTCTCGTCCTGCGGAAATGAGCACAGCAGAGCCACAGGGAGTGGCTTTCCGGGCGCCTGCGGGAACATTCATATTAATAGCTTGTTTCTTCTCACTTGCTTCCTTCTCCATCCTCAAGGGGGAGGAACCTCTCCTTGCTCTCCGTGCCAGACAGCTGGTTTGTTTGAAGGCTGCTGCGGCTCCGGGCCAGTGACGTCTCCGGTGTAATCCGGCCTCCCAGCGCAGGCAGGTGACGTCCCCGCTGCCACCTCAGCCAGGCTGCAGATCTCCGAACCATGCTTCCTTTGGGAGCAGGGAGAGTCTCTACAGAGTGAGAGGCGGACCGTGTGACCAAAGCCCACTGAAGACGTGGCCACTTAATAATCAGTGGTTCCGGAGCCAGGTTGTGTGCTAAGCATTTCTGCATGGCTCATTGCCTATCAGCAGCACAACTCCGCCAGGCTAATATGTGTATCTCCCTTTTACAGACTTGGAAACTTAGGCCCAGACTGCCAGCTGCTTGCCTAATAGCTTGCAAGTCTGAGGACAGAAATTCAAATCCCCTAAGTAACCCCAAAGCCCATATTGTACACCTTTACCACTACCCGTTTCCTCTCTCGTGGCCTCTATTCAGGCTGACTTGGCAGAATGTGGAGACGGGAAGAAAGGCTCCTTTTGTGCTCCTCGTTGGAGCCCCTTGGAGCAGGAGGCTGGCTTTGCAGGAACTAGCCTTTGTGGGGCTGTGTCCTCCTCCTTCATGCCAACTCTGGCAGCCTCGGTGCCAACCCCAAGATTCAGAGAAGCTCTGGCATGGGGACTGTGAAGCCCAAGGTTCAAGGCCAGGTTAGCCCTCAGGGAAGCCCCACCTATGCCCTGGGCTCCTCTCCATAAGCCAGGCTCAGCTGTGTGTTCAGAAACACCAGAGATGTCCCCAGTGCTCTGGGTTGGACCCTACAGTGGCACTGGGTCCACTGGACAGGGTGACAAGACTTCTAGTCCATGGAGAAAACAGATGTGGAATTGGCAGAGATACCACTTCTGTCTTTAAAAAAATAGATCACCTGAATAATGAAAGGCTGAGTCAGCCCAAATATCTAATGACTTTATCACAGTTTACAAGGGTTTGTGTGACATGGCTTAGGTGGGCTTTTTCAGCACCATCACCCCCCATGAGCAACTCTTCCCCACATTCTGTCAGCTCTGATCACAAAAGCTCCACTGCAGATCTTTGAAGCACTTGATTTCCCCTGACTGAGGACTCCCCAGCCTGCATTGTTTGGCTCACTACTATGTGCCCTTTAGGACTCATCACGCCTGTCATGTCAAGTGACATAAGTCCCCAACCTAGGCAGCCCCTGGAGCAGTAATTTATACAGAATGCTAGAACTGGGAGGAGCACATTTTCCTGCAAAAGATGAGATAATAAATATGCTCAACTCTGTGGGGCATACTGATTTTGTCACATCTCCTCAACTATCCTCTTGCAGTGCAAACTCAGCCATAGATGAATGGTTGACCCATGAATGAATGAGTATGGCTGTGTTCCAATAACACTTTATTGACAAAGACAAGTCGTGGGCCAGTGCTGGCCCCCAGGGTACCACTGACACAGGGAAAGCAGAGACAGTTAACTCACACTTCCACAGTAACTACCAAAACTGCTCCCATGTAAACCGATCTTGATTCCAAAAAAATAGATCTGAATATTAAAGGTAAACTGAAGCAAATGTTTCTTGCTATCCTGAGCTCTGCTTTGGCATGAACAGTTTCTTAAGAGACACTGATGCCAGTTAGTTTGAGACTTTGACTCCCAAGAACTCATGAGGAGAATTGAGAACAAATTATTTCCTTGAATATCTGTGTTTTGGACCATTTATGCCATGTCTCCCAGATGCTTTCTAACTTAGGAAACTGAACAAAGACCAAGAAAGATTGGAAAACATTATGCTAGAAATTTTCAGATTATTGATTCTTCTACACTCAAGGGAAGTGAATTCAGGAGTGAAACTATCAGGTATACAACTTTTATTAATTCAAAATAGGTTTCCCAGAAGTCTGACTGTACAAAGGGGCAGGTTCTGCGGCTCTAGTGGCCTGCCGCGTGCTGGTACCAGTTTCTTCCTCAGCCTGTGTGTCCCGTCCACACATATAAGTCCCTTTGATACACCTTCTCATTGCATCTTATCCTTCTCTGTCATTCACTTTCAAAAGTGCAATTAATTAGTGGTTTGGCTAATTACATCCTGAGTGCCTCTCTGTCTCCTGATCACATATTACATGAGAACAGAGACCGTGTTTGTTTTGTCATATCAAGTTTCTTCACTATTCCTTTACTGAACGAATAAGCAAGGGAGGCAATTAACTCTCCGTGGCCTGCTGCATGACGCAGGGGTGAGTGCCTGCATTGAGGCTGATTATGACAGATTTGAACACCACACTGGACAGAGGCAGAAGCTTCTTCTAAAACACTTCGTCCCTACACGTGTAATGAAAACATTCCCATGGATCCTTGTGGTAGGAAAGCAGGATGAGAAGAAAAAGAACAGGGTCTCCAGGACGGGAGACATTTGCCCACTAGCAAGTCAAACTATTAATGTACCATGCAAATAAGAAGCCTATTTAACATTCTATGGCAAATAAGAAATCCAACACTATAAAAAACAACTTCCTGCTGGACCTTTCAAGTACAGTAATCTAGATTCTAATTCTACTGCTCAAGAAAAACCATGAGTTCTATAGACAAAGAGCCAGGCCTGAGTTACAGTCTGCAAGGCCCACATATTTCTGAGGTCTCTCCAGGACACCTAATGGGAAAATTCAAAGGAGGCCACCTGCTTTATTACATGTCACAAGGAGTCCCCCCAGCCAGCTCCCCCGGTGCAATTCATTCTCCTAACCTCATAGCATGGGAAATGGGATTTTTCAATGGATTTTTCTTTCAAAGGTCACTGTCTTTACCAAGCCACCAAGCTTTTTATTGAAAATGGATTTAGACAATTTGGGGTCTTGTGTATCAGGTTTTATTGTTTTTTTTTTTTCTTTTCAATTTTCTTTCTCTGTCAGGAAGACTCCCATTCTGGTATAGTCATGCTCTGCTGAACAGAGCCAAACCTGGATATAATTATTTCCTTTGAGTTGAAAGCAGCCTAATGTGGAAGAAGCTATTGAAACTGAAACCTCAGAAAGCTACCAATCCAAGGCAAGGGTATTTTTATGGATGATGTAGTCTCTCAAGATGCAGGTCATTAAAATTCTGTGTGTGTGTGTGTGTGTGTGTGTGTGTGTGTGTGACTGTATGCACACACAAAGTTCACACACATATGCATGTGTACATATAAATTATATAAATATATGTAATTATACATACATATGTACTTTACAGAAGGATTATATGAAGTAATTAGCAGAGAGAGAGGAATCACTAACATCTAATTAGAATGGAAAGTGAAGTCATTTCTTAAAACTGTCATATATTTAACTAAGAAAAATTATTTAACTAAGAAATATTTAACTAAGAAAACTTAGCATTTGGTTCTGGGGCTCCCACTGATAATAAGGTGAAGGAGAAAATGTTTCAGGAAGACTGGAGTGGCTTCTAAATCCATACTCTCCACCCAAAGCATCACCAGCTGACTTTTGCTCCCCAGGGAAAAGGCCTGTGATGGATTGAATCTCTGTTCTTCCACATTCCACTCTGGTTACAAATTGCTTGGAGGATATCTGGAGTATTCTGAAATTTCTCCCTTACTTTCTGTGTTCCAAAGTGTGCAACACTCCTCAGTCCTGTCCCAGGAAGTGTAGCCATCCGGGTCCTTGCGGAAGAATCCTTGCCGTGCCTGTAACAGGCCCAGTCTCCTGTACCCTCCCCGCCTGCTCTTCTGTTTCCGTCAATCTCCATTCTCATCTTCCCACTCCGGCGCTTGCTCTCTCTCTCTCTCTCTCTCCCTCCCTCCCTCTGTTGTGCCCAGATCGCAAAGTCCCCAAAGACCACCAAGGAGCCATTTCCGATGTAAACACAAGAGGGTCGTTTATTCAAGCTCGAGCAGGGGCACTCAACCGTCACCAACGCAACGGATCAGGATTGAGAGCCCCGAATTCCAAATCAGCAGGGTTTTTATTGTGGCTACCACAAGGTTTGGGGATGTTCCATTTAGCAGTTACATGATTGGTTGATATTTAGCAAGCATGGGGGGTTGAGGGGTGGCTACATGTAGAGTTTATGGGAAAAAGGAACAATCAGCACATTGACAGAATGTTCCATAGATAATGGGCCCGGGAGCATCTGTTTTCTGGGCAGACAGAGGATTGAGTTAGGAGCTGTGTCTCTTTTTTTATCTGCTGTCCCACAGCAAGGACATTTTATCATTAGTTTATGGGCACAAAGGAGACTAGGGGAATAGTTGACTTCAGTGAAGTGGGATTTATGTCAAGGCCACTTTACTGTCTTATATTTAAGATGGAGTCAAACTTTAAAATGGAGTTAGTTAGGTCTCACATTCCCCCCTTCTCATGAAGCTATAGAGGACCAATCATGGGCCTCTAGGGGCCAATTTTATTAGGTCTTCAGAAACTGGTTGGTACTGGGACCTAAGTACAATCAGCTGTACTGCACTAATGTGTTCTCTGATGAAAGATAGCAGCCTGTTAAGTACGTAAGGTCCAAATGTTAACAGGAGTAACAAAATGAGTAACGGTCCCAGCAGGGTAGAGATCAGAGTGGTCAACCATGGGGAGGAATTGAACCAAGATTCAAACCAACCTTGATTTTGCTCTCATTTTCGTTTTCGCTTAACGAGACCTTCTCTGACTTTGGCCATAGATTCTTTGACCACTCCCGAATGGTCTACATAAAAGCAGCATTCTTCACCTAAGGCAGCACAGAGCCCCCCTTGTTGTTGGAAGATTAAATCTAGGCCTCTTTGGTTCTGAAGAACTACTTCCGCCAGGGAGGTTAGTGACTCTTGCACATGGGAGATGGAGCTTTCTAGTCTCTCGATGTCTATATCTATGGCTGTTCTCAAATCATTGTAATGTTTGTTTTGCAACACTAAAGATGAGACTCCTGTTCCTGTCCCAGCTGATCTTAAACCTAGGAGAACTGTTAAACTGACAGCTGTTATAGGTTCTCATTTGACTCTATTTGGGGTCTCAGTCAGATGACTAAGAATATCTTTTTCTGAATGATATAATAGTCTAGGAATCAATTGTATTAGTACACAAAAGTCCCCAGTCTGGTTGAGTACCTTTCCATGTGCACAAGGGGTGAGTCCAGTGGAGCAAGCCCACCATTCATCAGAAGGGGATACAAGGTATCTTTCTGAACTAGACTGATAGGTTTGGTTGCAAAGGTGTTGGTGAGTGGCTGGAACACTGCCAACACAAATTCCATGCCCAGTCACAGATTGTAGGGTTAGTCTGGCTGTCCCCTTTTGTTGCCATCTACACCAGGTTGGGCTATCAGACTCAGTGAAGTTGTCTAGGTAAGCTATTCCTTCATAGTAAGGGGGCTTGATATCATAACACAACCAGCAGGACTGGGTGAGATCAGGCCTAGAGGCATTTAGGGCTTTGAAGGTGTGAACTATTAGCCCCCATAGGGGGTCCTGGCTAGTTTTCCTGGCGACAGCCTGAGTGGGGAGCTGAGGGGATGTTGGTGGGGTTATTTGAGGGGGCTTGGTGGGTCTAGGAGCAATTAGGGGGTCCAGTGGGACCAGTGCAGAATTTGGCCCTACCGGTTGGGGAGGCCCCGCAACATACGGTTCTATTTTTAGTTTTACAGTGAATAGTAACCCATTGTCATGACCATCTTGATACAGGCGGAGTCCCCATGTTTGGCCCGATTCCCATCTGGTGTATTTTTTACCTTGATGGGTGAATGAAAGTCTAACTGGGTTACAGAGGAACCTTGAGCATGTACCATTAACAAACTTGAATTTACTGTTACCATGGGGCATTTGAAGGCCAGTGGGCCCGGGGACTCTTTTTAATGAGATTAAATCATCTTTGACAGGCAGAATCCATGAGACAGTGCCCATGGATTCACATCCCCATTCACAATAGAACTTATCAGGACCTCTGCATCTATTGGCTTGAGCTCCTTTGCTTCCTCCCCCGGGCAGACATAGAACGGGGTGACTTGTAAAACGGCTCTTCGGACTGGGTGACTACACCCGGGGGCAGAAGAGGTCGGCATTTTCATCTTACAATCCTTGATATTTTGTCTACATTTAGACTTTTCCTTTGATTTTGTTTCCCAGTCTTTAATATCCCATGTTCCTGCTGCTAGCAGGCGCAGGTCAAAGTCTATAGCAGGCCACCAGGTCAGCAGCGGTGTCACTTTAAATGAACTGTTAACAATGTCACCTGTGGAGGTACTAATGATAACCCAGGTTAGGTTTAGAGGAGCATGTGGGTTTTGTCCTCCCATTACCGATGTTAAAAGTACAGTTACCATAATTATGACTGACAACGGTGTAGTTTGAGTTTGAGTGGGTTGTCTCGGTCTTTGAACACCTGCCATGATGGGAAGAAGTCTTCTAGAACAGCTTGTGGATCTGCGGGGCGGGCATGAGTGTAATGTATCCACGAGGCGATCCCATCGACTTTGAGAGCGGTGGGCGTGGTTAAAACAATAACATAGGGTCCCTTCCAGCAAGGCTCAAGGTTTCCCTGTCGATATCGTTGGACAAAAACCCAGTCCCCTGGTCGATAGCGATGGGGCTCAGGTGGTGGTCCGGACTCGTACAGGGCTTTTAATTTAGGCCAGACATCTTCACGAACAAGCTGGAGGCTCTTTAAGGAAAATAACAGTTTTTGATCATTAAATTCAGCAAGTACCGCAGATTGAAGGTTAGGGATTATGGGAGGAGGTATCCTGAACATGATCTCAAAAGGGGTTAGTCCCATTTTATAGGGCGAATTGCGTACCCTATAGAGAGCATAGGGTAGGAAAGTTACCCAGCCACCGCCAGTCTCTAAGGTTAATTTAGTCAAGGTCTCTTTTAGGGTTCTATTTATTCTTTTTACCTGTCCTGAACTCTGGGGTCTGTATGCACAATGTAATTTCCAATTTGCCCCCAGTATCTGTGTTAAACTTTGACTCACCTTGGAAATGAAGGCGGGTCCATTGTCTGACCCTAACATTACTGGGAAACCATACCTTGGCAAGATGTCTTTTAGCAGGTTTTTGGCCACAACCTGTGCCATCTCATGTTTGGTGGGGAAGGCCTCTGTCCATCCTGTAAAAGTATCTACAAACACTAGCAGATATTTATAGCCATACCTTTCAGGCTTTACCTCAGTAAAGTCCACTTCCCAATATGTTCCAGGTTGGTTTCCCCTCAGCCTATTTCCTGGGTTGGCCCTATTGTGGGTGGCATTTGTCAATTGACAGGCTTTACAGGTGGTAACAATACATTTAATTTTGAAGTTGGCATCTCGAATCTTTATCTCTGCATGTGTCAGGAGGTCCTGCATCTTTCGGGTGCCCATGTGGGTGGCTCGGTATATTTTGGAGAGAACTTGTTCTCTCAGCGCTTCAGGCAGGATGATTTTACAATCAGAGGATTTCCACCATCCACTGAGGCATTGGGGCATGGGTAATTGTTTTATCCATTTTAAGTCTGCCTCAGTGTACTGAGGTTTTTCTGGTAAAGCAGTGCCCCCTGGATCAGGCAGCTGAATGGTCAGTGTCAGATCAGCCTCTAAGGCTGTTTTTCGAGCTGTCTGGTCAGCTAAATTATTTCCTCGGGCAATCGGAGTATCATTCTTTTGGTGCCTGGGACAGTGGATAATAGCCAATTTTTTTGGTAGCCATAGGGCCTCCAGTAGGGCAAGAATTTCTTCTTTGTTTTTAATAGTCTTTCCTTTAGCTGTCAACAGTCCTCTTTCTCTGTAGATGGCCCCATGTACGTGAGCAGTGGCAAAAGCATACCTGCTGTCTGTGTATATGTTTAGCTTTCGGCCCTTTCCCAGAGTCAGCGCCTTGGTCAATGCTATGAGCTCTGCTTGCTGTGCTGACGTTTCAATAGGCAAGGGTTCAGCCCAAATGACCTCAGTCTCAGTGACCACAGCTGCCCCAGCATACCTTCGGGCATCTTGAACAAAACTGCTCCCATCGGTGTACCAGGTATCTTCAGCATCTGGCCATGGTTGATCTTTCAGATCCTCTCGGGTCCAGTGTACTTGAGCCAAGATGTCAGCACAGTCATGCAGTGGGGCCTCTAGGTCTGGGTCAGGCAATAAAGTAGCCGGGTTTAGGGAGGCCGGGGTCTGGAAGACAACTCGGGTTGGGTTTAAGAGCAGGCCCTGATAGTGGGTTAGGCGGGCATTGTTGAGCCATCTATCTGGAGGCTGTTTTAGAACCCCTTCAATGGCATGGGGGGTGGTCACATGTAGTTCCTGGCCCAAGGTCAACTTATCAGCATCTTTGACCATCAAGGCTATGGCAGAGATCATCCTCAAGCATGGGGGCCATCCAGCTGCAACAAGATCAAGTTTCTTGGACAGGTATGTTACTGGTCAGCGCCATGGGTCCAGATGCTGGACCAGGACACCCTTGGCGACTCCTTTGTTTTCATCAATGTAAAGGTAGAAGGGCTTAGTGACATCAGGCAAGCCTAAGGCTGGAGCTGACAACAAAGCAGCCTTAACTTGATCAAAGGACTTTTGTAGTTTCTCTGTCTATCAAAAGGCCTGATTATTTTTAGTTATCTCATAAAGGGGCCTCACAAGTTCCACGAACCTGGGTATCCATAAGCAGCAGAAGCCAGTCGATCCTAGGAATTTTCTAACTTTTTGAGGAGAGTCTGGTGTAGGTATCTTAAGAACTGTCTCTTTTCTAGCATCGGATAGCCATCTTTGTCCCTTTTTAAGTATGTACCCCAGGTAGCTTACCTCGGGTTTGCAGATTTGGGCCTTTTTGGCAGACGC
>NW_004624735.1:28753073-28847126 GCF_000247695.1 Heterocephalus glaber
CACTGGCAGCAAAGGAGTGTTCCAGGCCGATTGACAGGGCCTTAGAATACCCTGAGCAAGTAATCTCCTGATGTGTGGAGTTATTCCCTGTCGGGCTTCTAGGGACTTAGGGTACTGGCGGATGCAGACAGGGATGGCTCCTGGCTTTAGTTCTATATATACGGGTGATCTGCATACAGCCAGCCCCGTGCCCCCAGTTTCAGCCCAGGCTTGCGGGAACAATGCAAGCCATTTGTCCATCTAAGGGTTTGGTGGTGATGGCCCTTGGTGTAACCAGTATTCATCTTCTATGTTTACAGTCAGCACTTGGATCGGTTTTCCTTTTTGATTAAGGACCTCTGTACCCCCTGGTTGGAAGTGAATTTGGGCTCCCAACTTAGTGAGCAAATCTCTCCCGAGTAATGGATATGGACAATTGGGAATGATCATGAATGAGTAGGTTACCCGGCCCACTCCCAAGTCTACCGTTCTTCGGGTAGTCCATGAATTTTTTTTATACCTGTGGCTCCTTGTACCCAGGAAGTTTTGTCAGAGACATGGCCATGAGGTTCAAGTAGAACCGAACGTTGAGCTCCTGTATCTACTAGGAACTCGGCAGGTTTCCCCTCCACTTTTAGGGTTACCCTGGGCTCAGGGAGGGGTGCCGAACCCCGTCCCCTCTAGCAACTCAGTTCGTCCATAGCCAGGATGGGGGCCTTGGGGCAGCTTTTTGGCTTTTTAGGGCATTCTCTGGCCCAATGGCCTTCCTCTTTACAATAAGCACACTGATTCTTTCCGAATCGGGGGCGATTCCTGTGTTCCTCCTTACCTTGTCCTTCTGTCGCAATCTTTCTTAGACGAAGTTCACGTTTCTTTGGCTCTCCCGCAGTGGTGGCAAGAAGAATCTGAGCTAGGTTCCTAGTTTGCTGATCACTAGCCTTTGCCTGTCTTTCTTCTGCAGTCTCTCTATTGTTATATATTCTTTCTTCCACTGCCACTAAGTCCTGAATACTCTTTTCTCCTAACCTGTCTACTTTCTGTAACTTTCTCCTAATATCTGGCGCTGCCTGGTTGACAAAATGGATAATAACAGCTGCCTTAGTCTAGGCGGCCTCTGGATCCATGGGAGTATGTCTACGGAAGGCCTCTAGGATTCTTTCTAAAAAAGCCACCGGACTTTCATCTTTACCCTGTTGAACATCTCCTACTTTGGCCAAATTAGTGGGCTTATGAGCTGCTGTTTTTAGACCTCCCAACAGAGTCTGGCGATAGACCCGGAGTCTCTCCTTACCTTCTGCCATGTTGAAGTCCCAGTCAGGCCGGGACAAAGGAAAAGAAGTGTTGATAGTGTCAACATTGAGGGTGAGTTGACCACTGTTGCCAGGAACCAATTTCCTGGCCCCGTTCTGAATCCTTTCACATTCCTCTGTCTTGAACAGGATCTGGAGGAGCTGTTGACAGTCATCCCAGGTGGGCTGGTGGGTGAACAAAACAGTCTCCAACAGTTGGATTAGATCCCTGGGATTGTCAGAAAACTTGGCGTGTTGTGTGCACCAATTATAAAGGTCACTAGTGGCAAAGGGCCAATACTGGAGAGGCTGATTGCCATGCTCATCAGGGGGTCCAGTTGCCCTCAACGGGAGGACAGTGGAATCCTCTGGTCCCACTACCTGAGAGGCTGTGCTGTGGCTGCGGGTGTTTTGGGCAGGGCCATCCCCTCTAGCAATGCCCACCGGGCATGCATTTCCTCCCCGGCTATCACCGGGGCTCCTCCCTCCCCCACAGCCGATGCCGCCATCAGGGATCTGGGGGCGGAGGGAGTGGAGGAGTGGGGTGCGGTCTGTAGGGAGGGGGAAAAAGGAGATCTTCCTCAGTTCCTCCTTGGAGAACTGGGTATAGCGGCGCCATGGCTTTGGTGTCGATTTGTCCTCTCCAGTAGTCTCCTCTGGTGGTTCTTTCATGCACCGCTAGGACTGCCGCAGGTGGCTGCTTCTGTGGAGGCAAAAAGGGCTTGATCCAAGAGGGAGGGTTCTGCACCAGGTCTTCCCAGGTAACAATGTATGGTTCCTGGTCAGGGTGTCCCGTTCGGGGACAAAAAACAATTTTTCTAACTCTTTTGACTGTTTCTAGGTCAAATGTACCCTCTGGTGGCCAGTTTACCTTAAAAGTTGGCCATTCTGATCTGCAAAGGGTGATTAACTTTCTCTTTTTAATTTCTAAATTCAAATTATGCACTCGCTTTTTAACTTCCCCAAAACGACCTGTTAACAAGGAAAGGGGGATAGTCACAGTCTGTCCCATCGTCTCAGTCCAAGTCACACAATAAACAGACAAACAGACACAACAGACAAGCAAAAAGCATGGGATGATGGCCTCACGCTGTACCGCGGGAGCGACCCGCACCGTCCCCCTAGGAGTCCCACAGACTCGTACTCACGGGGCACTCCGTCCCCTCCAGAAGGATCCCGGAACGTCTTCCAGGATCCCGGGTCGGCAGCCCTCGCAGCACGTCTGCCTAGACCGTTTGCCAACCTTCCCAGAAAATGGGCCCCAGACTTTACAGACACAGAAACACTCATCAGCCGGCATCAACCCTCCAGTACGGGAATCCTGAGGGTCTTGGGGATCCCGGACGAGCCCCCAAATGTTGTGCCCAGATCGCAAAGTCCCCAAAGACCACCAAGGAGCCATTTCCAATGTAAACACAAGAGGGTCATTTATTCAAGCTCGAGCAGGGGCACTCAGCCATCACCGATGCAACGGATCAGGATTGAGAGCCCCGAATTCCAAATCAGCAGAGTTTTTATTGTGGCTACCGCAAGGTTTGGGGATGTTCCATTTAGCAGTTACATGATTGGTTGATATTTAGCAAGCATGGGGGGTTGTGGGGTGGCTACATGTAGAGTTTATGGGAAAAAGGAACAATCAGCACATTGACAGAATGTTCCATAGATAATGGGCCCGGGAGCATCTGTTTTCTGGGCAGACAGAGGATTGAGTTAGGAGCTGTGTCTCTTTTTTTTATCTGCTGTCCCACAGCAAGGACATTTTATCATTAGTTTATGGGCACAAAGGAGACTAGGGGAATAGTTGACTTCAGTGAAGTGGAATTTATGTCAAGGCCACTTTACTGTCTTATATTTAAGATGGAGTAAAACTTTAAAATGGAGTTAGTTAGGTCTCACACCTCCCTCTCGTCTTTTCAGCTGTTTTAACCACATATGGCCTCTGCAGCCCTCTGGATTCCCCGAGGACTTCCTGGAAGAAGTTGGATGGAGCCAAGTGGTCCTTCCACGCATATCCACAAGACCTGGTTCTTTCTCCTGTACTGGTCTGTGTCTCCTCCAGGCTCAGTGAGCTCTCTAGCTTTTATATCTACAACACCTAATAGAGTGGGGAACATTTAAATGATAATCATGGAAATTATTAACATTAGATTATTAAGTAATCAATTTAAAATTCTATTTCCTATTTTGTAACTGAAACTATAGGCTTTGTTATACTACTGTAATGTCCTCAAGGAAGGACAAAGAATTACCTTGAAACAAAACATCCTATTTCTTTCCCATACTACATGTTGGTTGTGTGGAGATAGGGTCTGTCTTCTCTTTGGTCCTTACTTCTGGCTGCAGGCTAATGGATTAGATGCTCTGTGGACCATGTGGGGCAGTCAGGACAGAGGCCTCTCTGCTGCCCAGTGAGCACTCCGGTAGGAGTGAGGCCCAGCCCTGCCATTCACATCTCATGGGCAGTGATCAAATAGTCCCATCAGCTATCTCACCAAGTCACCCAGCAATTTCACTCCTGATTCTGGAAAGTGGAGGGCAGAATATTTGAAAATTAGCACTGCTGGTTTTAGCAGCTGTGAAGCAACACTCACATCCTGATGTGAAGAAACAGGAACTGTGTCTCACTACCCATAGAACCAAAACCTAGCCTTGCCTACACACCTGACTGTTTGCGCACTGGGTGGTCTCAATGGGGATTTCCTCCAACTTGGCGCACTGACGTCTGCACTGGGGCACCTGCTGCTCACACACTCAGAACTTGTCATCTTCACCTCTGCACCCGACTGCCTGCCTGCCTTTGATTTTGCTCTATTCATTTTCCAGAGCTGTGATTACATACGGCTTCCTTCGAGAAGTATTCACTGACATATACATGCCTAGATTGGGGATAAACACCTCCTGCTCCCTGTTTTTCACAGTTCTCTTCTATTTTCTCCATTCTAGAATTAGCAGACAGTATTCTGACTGGCTATCATCTTCCAGTAGACTAAAGTTTCACAAAAGTATAAACCCTATCTTGTTAATCACTGTATCTTCAATGTTAGAAATGTATTAGTCTCCTAAGAAATATCTTTGAAGAAACACATCTAGTAGTGAGTGCATATGAATAAAGGAAATCTCAGCTGTTCCTCTACTATTTTAAGGTGTCCGATGTCAGTGCTCTGATCTTTTTACTGCATTCTGAAAGAAAAGATCCATTTTCTTTGTTCATCCCTGGGTTTAATCTAGAATCACTTATAGTTCACTTTCAAATATCCTGCTTTCTAGCTACAATTCCAAGTTGTCATTTTTGCTTTATTTCTAAGTTGTGAAAGTTCTCCTTGGTTAGTAGAAGAAACTGTCCTGAGCTATGTACTGTGAAGTTTATAAACTTAATGCACACACACACACACACACACACACACACACACACTCACACTTAAGGCCTTGATTTCCCACCTTGTCTATAACTGTTGCTGTCTAGAACTGTGACAGGCTCTAACACTCTGGTGTTACATGTTCATACCATTCCTAAATTTGAATCTATTTTCTAGTGCTTTTATACTAAGCTTAAAATAAAGTCCTTAAGGGCCAGGAATATAGCTCAGCAGTGCCACACCTACCTGGCAAATGCAAGGTCCTGAGTTTGAAAAATACCAGTACCAAAATGAATAAAGAAATAAATAATTCCTTAGTCTTTGACCAGCTAAACTGTCTCCAAACAATTTTAAGAAGAATTAGTCATATATTAGGTCATTATGTCTTAGGATAGGCAGAAAACTTTCCTTGCTATCATCAGTATTATCTGCAATTCCATCATCCATTGCATCCAGCTTTCTATCCTTTATGTGCCATACTCTAACCCAGGTGTTTCCCCCAGATTAAGTCTTAAATGTTAAGGTAAATCTTTTCTTCTCACACCCAACTTGCTCAGAGAAAGAGCCAACTGAGTGAGGTGTGGTGTAGCCTTGTGTCTGCCTGTGTAGGAGGAACATTGTGCCACTTGTGGTTCCCCCAAATACAGCCTCCCTCACACTATGATGACTGTTTCCTGTCTGTCTTCACCCACAGACCCCGAGCTTGGGTCTGTCTTGCTTAATAGCTGCTTCCTGCTGCTTGGTGCATTATTCAAGTGCTCTGTTGAAAGGCAGGGAATAAGTATTTGTCAGATGCATGACAGAGGACCTACTGGTCTGACTGAAGTAAACCCGGAGTTAAATTGTACAGTCAGTGCCAAGTTGTCCAATTCTCAGGCTAAGGATATGCTCAGAACACCTGGGGGTGGGGGTGCTTTAAAAGCATCACAAAACCTCCTTTGACAAACTTTGCCAGAACTTCAGAATAAAAACAACACCTCGTAAGTCACCATTTTACTGTTAGGGTACAAAATTCTGTTGTTATTAAAAAAACCCTGAAATTTTATTTCTGGAAAATTCCCATAGTGAGAAGGCAGCCACCATTATATTTATTAAAATTAAATTCATTATCTGTAAGGCCTGGATGCAGACCATAACCCAAACCTGTTAAGATATCCTGGCCCAATCTTTTCCTTTACCACTTGCCAGCTAAACAACCTTCTAGTGAGACACTCAGAGTAAGAGGCGGGAAAGACAAACCAAGAGGTGTGCGCCGAACAAAAATGTGGAGAAAGAAGGAGTCTGGCTGCCCTTGGCTGATTGTGAGGTTCCTGGGGATTTGTGGAAAGCAGAGCTCAGAAGGGGTCCCAGCAAACCTCAGCTGCTGCTTCACATGTACAAACCTCGGGGCAGTCAACATGTCAGCCTTTGAGTGGGTTCAGTCCCAAAGCCGCATTTCTTTGTCAGATCCTTCTAAGAATGCAAAGCCATTTCCTCATACAAACAATATTGTAAGTGGATGAAAGTTTTCCAGGCGAGCTCAACGAAATCCACTTATCCTATAATTGAGTAGAAATACATTTGCATTTACAAAAGTAGAAAATAACGCTGTAAATGTGCCATTTTCTTTTAAAATGCCATAAAACATATCTAAACATAGAGCATATAGCAAAATACATTTAAATGTCACATTTTTCAGGTCTCAAGATCTGAACAAGGAAAATTAACACAAGGAACTTGGTTTCATATGGCCTGTTGTGAAATCAGTTTGGAACACAGCTACCTGTCTCCTAACATTCCTCCTCCCTTCTTCCTTTAGAAAGAGTCCCTTGCAAAACTCCCCTTGCAGCTGGATGCAAGGGAACCAGAACAGCCTATTCTACAGCCCACGTGTGCACAGGGATGGCCCCATGATTAAGTCAGTCAATGGAGCTCATTCAGGAACAGTGCTTGCAATTTCCAGGCTCTGTCCTGCACACCAAACACTCCCTGTCTGGGAATGTGTACCTGGATATGCAAATACTGAAGAGCCTTCCTGGACAGTACAGCAGAAGGCGACCTCCTGGAAAAGCAAGAAGCACAAGACAAGCTCAGATGACCATGTCAAGCAAGGCTTCCCTACCAGCTCCCAACTATCCACATGGCAATTGTTAAATCAGAGAAAAGTAAGCTTCTGATTTGTCTGAGTCGCTTTTATTTTGGGTCTCACTGTGATAGCAGCCAAACACGTATCTTAACTCATTCAAGCATAGAAGGGTGATCTAGGAGAATTCTGTGGGATTCTCCATGAAATATCACCAGGATACTGTTATTTTCTTTGAAAAAGCACTATTATTGGTCTGATGAATATTTACCAAAGTAATTTGTAGAGACTTTCTTTTGGTCATATTCTGCACTCTAAACACAAAATCTGTTCGCAATTTATTCCTTCTCTCCTCCTGCCTTCCTTCCACTCCCTTCTTTTTTCTTTCTTCCTTCCTTCTCTCCTTCCTTCCTTTCTTTCTGTCTACCTTTCCTCTTTCTTTCCCTTTCTCCCTTCGTTCCTTCCTCCTCTTTCTGAACCTCAGTGTATGACAGGAATTGGGAAGAGAGTAAACATATGAAGTTCAATAAAACACAATGTTTTATCCTCCAGGATGTTACAAATCCATAGGACAGGGAAAAGGGAAACAAATGATAACCCTGCGGTGCAGTGAGGGCTATACTGCTCTTATTTCAAATACTCCCGGGAAGCACAAAGAAATAGAAATATCTTTTGAAAGTTATCAGAAACCTTGCGTCAAAAGGGGGGCTTCCAAGTTGAGCTGGAGAGTACAGTGTTTCCTTTCTACCTAATGAAAATTTTCTAGAATTGATTGCAGGGATGATTACTAAACTCAGTGAGTATATTAAAAGCCATGCAATTATACACTTTAAAGGAGTAAACTGTATGGTGTATAAATTATAATCTCAATAACGCTGTTAAAAATCTGAGGCAAGAATTAAAGCTTTATTGAGGAAAAATTTTAATTAACCTGATTTTCCAAGATGACTTTATGCATGCACATTTGTACATATTTGATTAGATCAAAATAATCTGCAAAAAAGTTATTGTTTTAGATCCAAACTTGCTTTATGATAAGATTCAGAGGGTCAGATACCTCCGACAGAGATCATAATTCAGAAATGAATCATGGAAAAATTTATGTATTTTTTACTTACATAGCCAGGTGTAGAGGCACACACCTGTAATTCCAGCACTCATGAGGCTGAGGCAGGAGGATTGCCATGAGTTCGAGGCCAGCCTGGGCTACATAGTGAGTTTAAGTTTAAGTTCAGGCTGAACTAGATAGCGAGATCCTGTCTCAAAAAAGAAAAAAAAAAAATATATATATATATATATATATATTACATTGCATCTTTATGCAGTATAAATATTTATTCCGAGCCTAGTCATCCAAATGTCACTAGTATTATTAGTATAGCTGGGCTTGCTGCTCTTTATCGTGCTTAGTGAGGGACCAAGGGTGGCCACACTTCTGGTTCCAGCTCACTCCCTTTCCTGAGTCTGCACCTGCCCAGGGGCATCAGTGGGCAGAGTAAGCAGAGCTTGGAACTCACTTGACCACTGTTAATACTGTCATAAGGGAAACAGGCCACTAGGCGAGGAGGAAATGAATACCTGAAATCACCTGCGTCTGTCCATGTGTGGATGACCCTGTGGCAAACACAGCACACAGGCCCGCCTCACTCAGGCTGAAGACCAGAGGCCCTGCCAGGGGTCAGTGCAGATTGCTGAGCTCCACCCAGCTGACGGACCTGAGCAGATGCCATGGAACTGTGGCTGCTGCAGAGGGAGGTCATGGCCGAGGTTAACTGACACAAAGTCAGGGGTGTGCATGGCCCAGTAAGGGGGGACATGTGCCTCTGGTCCTTACACCCTTTCCCCCTCAACCCAGATACCAACAACTGGTCCTGCAGCTCCACATGTAGTCTTTGCACTGCTACTCGACTCACCGTTTAAAGAGCTACAAGAACAGCTGCTCTAAACTCTGCGGGTGGCTGGACAGAGATAAATCCAAGTCTCTTGAACTCACAGCACCTTTCTCTCATTACCGGGGCTGCTCTCCTTAGCCTTTGCTGCAACATCTGCATCTCAACGCCACTGTCTTCATGTGCCATGGAGCAAAATCAATGCCATCAATCCTAGGAAACCACCGAAGCTTTTCTCTGGGAGACAATCTCATTCTTCTCCCCCTGAAACTCGGGGTTCATTTTCCAGTTCATGGGACTCACTCACTTCATACTGACCATGTGCTCCAGGAGAAATGGGAGGAGGTGGTGGGTATGTTGCATTTTAGTTCCCTTTCTACATGACGTTTACCCATGGCCCCGATCCAAGAAGATCTTTGTAAATACTGATACAGGAATTAACATCTTGCAGTGTTCCTCAGGGTCTCCAGTACTAAAAGAACTGAGGACTTATCTTTTGTGGCAATCACAGAATTGTAATTATTTAATTTGATTTTTGAAATTATCTTGTTTTATGAGACTATGTCTGGACTCTCAATTTTATGTCCCCATTGTTCACTAAAATACCAAGCACAAGCTCAGGAGATACTTATTATATGTCTGAAGACATCAAAATCTTTACACAGAGAATATATCTTATTCATTCAAAATCAAATATCATTTAAATGTTCCTGATATACATGGGCAAAGAGATAGAGAAATGGATTTTTAAAAATTGTGACCTTTGGAATTAGACAAATTTGAATTTGAGTCTGACCTTCATCATTATTTTATAGTCTTGTACTTGGTAAGTTAGGTCAGCTCTCTATACCTCAATATTTCCTTCTGTAAAATGGAGGTAATAAAACCTCCCATAACTTTTTAAAAATTAAAATCATTTATGTAAAACACTCAGCATATTCCTTGTGCACAGAGTGTAATGAATGCAACAAACTGAATGACTTTTTCATATTATTTTTGGTGTTTTATAAAAGAAATAGAAAACACGTATCAATTTTTTTTGCATTTCAATAATTTTACTGTAAGGTATATCTCTTAGTACCAAACATAAATGTAGTTGGTTAGGTTACCTCTGCCAACTCAAATTAATACTGATGTTTTCAAAATATTGAAATATATCAGCCTTATGGTAAACCTGAAGTTATCCACAAAATACGGTTTACAAAAAGTTAAAGGTAGAATATACTGTGGTTCATTGGTTTATTTTTCAATGCTTATTTATCTGTAACATGATGTCAGAATTTGTTACATCCATTCTGGATAGAGTCAGGCTTCAGGCTCCACTAACTAGAAAACACATATTAATTTTAAATTTAAAATTTTGAATAAAAAAAAGAGTGCAACAGTTCAGAGTTATTACTCCTTAGTTGTAGAAGCTCGAATTTGATGAATTGGTCACCCTGCTCATAGATTCATGGAAACAGCACATATGTGGCCGCATCAAAATATCCAAGTCCTACCTCAAGGAGCAGTGGGAACTAAACCAATAGCCAAAGCATCCACGGGGAACAAGGGACTGAGAAGCTTGCTAGATCTTTGGGTGCTGGCCCACTCTACCTGCAGGAACCCATCACAGTTAATGAGGACTTGGTCAGTGCCAGATACTGTGGGGGGCTAGAAAATGAGATACAAATTCCTTGTTGCATTGTATTGGAACAGCAATCTCTGCACATGGATGTTTCCCCACTAAACCTAAGGCCTCATGGTTGCTAATCAGGCCTTAGTCATCTCTGAATTTCTACAATGAGCAAAGTAAAATGTCTGGCACATAGTAGGTGCTAACTGAATATTTGTTGGTGAAAGCTATTTTATAATAACTCCATAAAAGTCATGGTGGTAAACAGTGCTCTTTTAAGTGGCCTTCAACAAGGAACAAAGCACCTCATCCTGTATGGTACTCTGTCTCCAATCTTTGTAACCAAAATGTAACAAAAAGGCCACACACTGGTCCACAAAGAATGACACATGAGACTCGTGGCTCCAACCGTCCACTCTTAGAAACAACTGCTGGAAATGCAGTGTGAGCATTGTTGCATGTGAAAGCACACACACGTGCACACACATGTGCACACACACTCAGAGGAGCGAGCACTTTCTCTGAGCACCCCTTGCAAGACTAGGAACCAACATTTAACCTTCTGGAGAGCCACAGGCTGCAAAGGGTTCCGACCTGGCTCCAGGAATCACAGATTTACATATATTAAAACATTGAAATCATGATTTTCTAAGGAATATTCCAGAAGTGATTACTATATTTAAAATAATGCACAGATTGATGGCATCCACCACAAGAAGATTGATTGGCGAGGCAGGCTTCTGCGTGGTCTCCCTTCACCTGGTGTTCAGCCCACATCACTAAAAATACTCAGGTTCCCCATCCCCATCCCTTGAGATTGTCTTAATTCTATCTCACTGAATCTATGCACTGAATATCTTTATTTTTATAAATTCCCAGGTAATTCTTGGTCCAGGTATGAAAAGCAGTATCTTGAAGCATCTCTAGGGCCTTCCTATTACTAATTCTCAGTGAGGCAGACAGGAGAGAAGAACAAAACCTCTGTTGTCCCTGAGATTTTGAGTGACCTGATCTGGCTGCCTGGAAAGGTGCAACTTTCTTTCCTGTCCCTCATTAGATGTCCATCTGAAAGTTGTGAGCCTGATATAGAGGCTATCTGGCCATCTACCCAAACTAGGTAGCAGTTCTTCAGCCCAGAGCACATTCTTTTTACTCTACTCCCCTTCACAACTTTCCAAAGATTTTCTCTAGGTTCATGTGTGAATTGAAGCAGTCTAAACATTAACCACCCTCTGGCCTCTGAGTCCCTCCAATCACTCAGAGATGTTAGTTTAGAAGACCCTTCTCCACTGGTCTCCCAGTTCTTTCCTTGTTGGAATCCCAAGCCCCATTTTATCTCGACTGCGTGATCTGAACTTCCTCCTTTGCAATGATCCTAGAACCAGAAAACAGATTGCAACTTTGTCTTGTGGGAGTTAGTGAGAGCTTGAGGTAAGCACGACTATAGGGTCAACCCAATCTCTGTCATCTTCCTTTATATCCAATGTTAATATACAAATACTTGTGGGGGAGACCGTTGAAATAGTACTCAGCACCACTGTAATTCGATAAACATTTGTGTACTACTTCCCGCGTCTCCCTCAATAGACTGTAGGCACCTTGACAGACGTGTTCATTCCGGCAACACGGAGCACAGAGCCTGGCCCACAGATGGGCTGGGAGCCACTCGCCCAGTGCTGCCATGGAATGGATCTTGATGCTGGAAAGGAGTGTTGTTTCCTGCTCGCTGGAACACGCTCTTTCAGAATCATTTAGTACCTATCCCTTGCTTATGTCAATCATGGGAATTCGGGGTCTGAGAGGATCAAGCAGTCCCAAGATGCATAGGGGCAAGGCAGAGGCAGACTGGGAAGCTGCAGGCAGCTCTGGCTTGACCTGTTAAAGTCCTAAGTCAGTGATCAACAAGGGTGGGCTGTCTGTGCTCAAGGAAGGGAAGGGTGAGGAGTGGAGGGTACTTAGGAGGCCTCTCTCTGCTCATCCGCAGATTTGGCAAGGGCATCGAGGGCAGGGAGGGCAGACAGGCACAGCAAGCTGAAATTTCTGCTTCCAGGAGGGGTGCATCCAAACCACTCTGTGTTCTGAGGAATAAAGGAGAAGAGGGAAAGGGTATGAGACAAAATTGGAGACAAGCCTTAAAGAGAATGAGCGTGTTTAGCCACTCAATTAAGGAGTATGTTTATTCACTACGTGCTCACAACACTCCCCTCCTCCAATGAGCTGAAGCCTCTCCCCTAAGTCCTCACCTAATATTTGAGAAGATGGTGGGGATGGAATCAAGTTTTTATATTTCATGGGGCCAAGGAGCTAAAGAAAGGTTGTAAGACTCCAGCATGATTCAAAATCTTAAATAGAGGTGGAATGGATTTTCCAGAAAAATACTGCTTCAAATTCCTGCCCTTACATAGGTAATATGTACTTCCCCACTCTCTGGATCCTGTGAGCCAGTACTAGGCCTGGCTAGGTCCTAGCCAGTGGGGAAGCGGACTTCAAACACCACAGCTCTAGCTTTAGAAACTGGTGCATGGTCCTCTAGCGCAATTTTTGCAAAAATCTGCCCTTTACCAAACATCCAAGACCTGGGATTGCCTGAATTGTCAAAATTCATTTCCAAAAACAAAGTAGAAGTGATTTTTAGTGTCAAATTCTTTTCAAATTCCTTTAAACATTTATTAGCCCAATGATTTAAACATAGGATGACCAAAAATGTCATATTTTTCATTAAATTTTATAAAATAATATAAAAATGATAATTTTATGAAATGTATTTAACAATTTTTCCATGTATGGTATATGTTAAAGCATTCAATACACAACACAATGTTGCAATCTGGACAGTATTCTCTTGTCTCTTTCTGAATTTTTTCAATTATTGTCTTTCTTTGAATGACACACTACTTACACTATCATGTCAGCCTTTCCTTTTTTCTCTGAGTAGTATAATTTCAAGAACATGTCTACCCACCAAAAGTCATGGTGAAGACATTGATGATAGACATCCTGGCTGGTGTTTCACTATCTCATATTTATCAATTATTTGGTCTATTAGACCTAATGTAAATTGTAAATGAATTTTTGAACCCCCTTCTTGTGAAAAAATAACAAATGAGTTCTATTATTTTTAGTCCACCAGGTGCATAAATAATTTATAATAATTTTTTCCTTGCTTTTCAATTACAGGAGAGCTTGCTAGATATTGGTCAAGTCTGTCAAAAATACCCATAGAGGGGGCCGGGCATTTAGCTCAGTGGTTCTGCCACCTGCCTCACAATGCAAGGTCCTGCGTTCAATCCCCGGTACCAAAAAAGAAAAAAAAAAATAAGCATAGAGTTATAATCATTGGCTACTGCTGGAATTGGTTTTAGTTGTGTTTCTTCTTTCAAATTCTGTCACTTCTGTATTATGAAGAGTTGGCAGTGAGGAGGCATCTTTTTGTCTCTCCATCTCCTAGCACTGACTTTTCCTCTCTGATATGCTAACATTTCTCCATTTTTCAGTTCTTTCTCTTGCATGTCTTTTGGCACTTCCTTCCTGTTCAGTCTCAGTGTCCCAAACGTGTTTATTTTGTAGTGTAAAAGAATATTACTAAGTTCTGAAGAAGTACAAAAATGATATCTAATGTAATTAACAGTAAGAGTTTTTATAGAGTTTAGCACAAAATTGCAGGTTATTTTCAACAAATAAAGTAAACACAAATTAGTAAAAGAATTTAAGCAGAACTTATTATTAGGTTTCATTAGAAACAAACATCAGAGGTGAATGCAAGATTCTAAATTTTAAAATATGCAAATAGTTGCTATAAAACAAATGAACAGACAGATGAGTATATTTCACACAAACAAGAATCAACTGGCTGAAACTACTCCTGCCCCAGCAATGCACAGGATAGTACAGAAACAAACGCAAACATGCTGCCTGCCCGAGGGGTGCTGGGTTAACTGTGAAGTGGTTAAATCTGCTACCTTTGAGTAACAGTGGTTTTATTATTGGGTTTTTTCCAACCTATGGCAAGATGTCCCCCCAGAGCGAGCCATGGCTGCAGCCCCTCCATGCCCACTGAGACTTCCTGAGCTGACTCACTGTCAGGGCTGCTTGCAGGGTCCGGAGGCGAAGCACAATAGAAGAAGTGAAGTCCTTGGGTCTCTGCAGCTCTGTCATTTACTTGGGCGAGTTAATTAACCTCTCTGAGACTGAATTTTCTTTTCAAAATGGATATTCTTTAAAAGGAAATAATTACAGGCAGTTGAAATAAAAGATGAATTAAATTCCTCCTGAGAAGAGAGTGGAGATGATAGATGTCTGCCCCTCTCTGTCGACAGTGCTTTTACTTTTCTTTTTTTTTTTTTAACTTTCCTGGGAAGACTAAAAACCAAGGTAAAAATTAACGGGTAAAACATGTTCTTCCCCTTCCTCCTCTGAGCCAAATGTGGTGAGCCCTGAATTCTCCACGTGCCGCCACCTGCTGAATAGGTTTGCTCTGGGCTTCAGCTGGATGGCTCAGTTCCGTTCCTGGCTCCACAGATCTCGGGGAGCCCCACAGTCCAGCAGGTCCTCACAGGGTACCGGGGTATAGAGAGGAGTGAATCCGGCCTACACTCCTCCATCAGCACACCATCATTCAGGGAGGACACAGCGGACCTACCTGGTACAGAGGCCGCTGTGCTCTAGGTGGGAGATAGGAGGTGTTCACACATTCCTGAGCTTCGGAGGGGAGAAACCACTCTGCTGGGCCCTGGGGAAAGGCTTCAGGGAGTAGTGACATTAGATCCCATGAACAGTGAGAGGATCCAAGTGGAGCTGTCGGCAGGGCAGGGAGCACATCAGCAGGAGAGAAGGCAGAAACCAACAACAGGAGGACAGCTTCCCGGAGGCGCTGCACAGTGGCCTCAGAATAAAGCAAAGGCAGGTTGTGAAAACACATGTGTGTCTTGGTGTCTTATCATTCACTCACTCATGGACTCCACTTTACTTTATTTATCCCATAAGCAAAAAGCAGGTACAGTGGACCCTGCAGTTGTGACTGGCCTGACATATGAACAGCTTGGATTACAACCAGAATTTTACTTTTTAACTTATCACTAAAGTCTTGAGTTATGACCTGAATGCCAGCCGCTTCTGCTTTCAAATGATCTCAGATACAGATCTAACCCTTAAAGAGCTCTGGAAGGGACATGAAAACACCCTTCCCTGTATAGGCTTGAGAAATCCCGGGCCAATGTCTAAGGACACTGAAATCTTCCTGGAAGAAAGTGTGGCCTAAAATTATACAGGAGAGACTTTGAAGGCAATTGACAACCTTGGGTTACAACCAGTCCTCGGGAATGAATTGAGTTCCTAAGTCAAAGGTCCACTGTATTAGAAGTTTTGCAGCAGGGTGAGCTATGAGCAGCTCTGCAGAGCTGCAGGGCAAGTGCAGGGGAGGGAGAAGAATAAGAAGACAACATGGAGCTCTTAGGCTGCAGTTGGTTTGTTTACTCCTTTGCTTCCACTAGAAGCATGGGGTCTGACATTTGGGAGGTGCGTTAAAGGTTGGCAGGTGTAACCTTGTGCCCAATGCACAAGTTGCAGAGGTTATGGGTTCCTCCTGAACAGCTCCTCTGATAGGAGGGTTCCCAGGGGACAGCATGCCCCCAGTGGATGGAACAGCTCAGCTCTGCAGATCCAAGAAGCAGAGGGGCTTCAGCGAAAGACCCAACCCCTGTCTGCTGAGACCTGGGCTCAAGTTCATTTCTGCCCCTGCGGGCAGAGCATCCTGGGGCAGGCTATTCTCTGCATCTTGGATTCCGTATGTGTGAAACGGGAATGAAACTGTTAGGATTGAAACAGGAAGTGTCCTTGAAGACTCGAGTAAGGAGGGCTGGATCCCCACACAGCAAGTCAGGAGTGGAAGCCTGCTTGGAGGAAGTAGGTCCAGGGTTAGGCCTTTGCTCAGCTCTTTCCCTTTCTCTCTTCCTAGCTCCCAAGAGTGCACAGCTTTCCTCAGCCAGGTCCCCCACCATGATGTCGCTACCTTGGTGCCAGCCCACTGTGACCTGGAACCTCTGAAATCAGGAGCCTTAAGTTTTGTATGTCACACATTTTGTCCCAACAATGGGAAGCAGACCAGTACAATAACCTTTCACACACAGGGATGCCGTGATGCAAAGTGAGAAACCCACCAAGGCTAAGCATGGGGGACATACTGTTCTCCTTGATCTGAGCCATAAGCATCTTTCTGTGTCTGCCCACTCACAGATGAAATTTCACCTCACAGAAGCATAGAAGCAGCACAACACATTTGCTCCCAATGTCACAAGACCCTGGTAGAAGAGCCACCCTGTTCCCGCAGGTCTGAGCTATGCATCACGACCCTCATGTAAGGGTTTCTCAAAACATTTTTTTCTTGCAGGCCTGATATACACATTGCAGTGATGGCTAAATTCTCCTCAGTCTTTTACATAAAACTGTATTTCTACATAGGGTTGGGGTGGAAGGCTTTCTTAAAAGCAGCCTTGGTTCTCTCACTTTTTCTAATGAGGGAGAGAGGAAATCTCAGGATGAACTCTGGAGACATCTGACCCTGTTTCTATTCCCTCTAGGCCTGGTCTGACAACTTCTCAAATGCAGTCTAGGACAAATCACTGAGGGAAAGAATGAGAACCAGTGGTGTAAGACACATGGATCAGTGTTCATCTGACTACCCAAAATAAAACCAGACTAACGAGACTAAAATAGCCCCACACTTCATATTAAAGAGGCACAGATGAGCTCCTGTTAAGGCCAGGCACAAAGCAGTGCTGTCATTTTTGGTAGAGTTACTCCAGCCTTGGGGATCCAAATGCAGCCCCAGAGATGAGAAAAGAAGAAAAGCCTGTGGAAGAAACGTGTGTCCCTCCCGTTAGTGAAGAGAAGAAGCTGCTCCTTTTGCCTTAGGAAATTGGAGTTTCTTTTGCAATTGACATATGACACACAGCAAATATACTTAGCAGTGTACATCGATCACTTTCCATGGACTGCACTTCTAATAAGGTCTTGAGTGTAACAAGGTGATTAACAGCACAGCTGAAGGCCTCGCCGAGGAGCCTGACAGGACAAGATCATGGAAATACAGTCTCCCCGTTGTTCTGTGGGCTCTGCATCTGCAGATACGACCAACTGCAGGTTGAAAATAGTTGAAAACCATTGCATGTACTGAGCATGTAGATGTTTGCTTGTCATAATTTTCTAAATAGTAGAGTAAGACAACTATTCCTGTGCCACTTGCATCCTATTAGCTATTATAGGTAATATAGAGAGGATTTAAAGTTTATGGGAGGATGTTCTCGGGTTATATGCAAGTACTAGGCTATTGCTATGAGGGATTCGGGCACCAGAGAATTGTAGCAGCTGTGGGAGTCTTAAAACCAATCTACGGTGGATACGGAGAGATGACTGTATACTGCGCTGGGTGAAGGAAGGGTGATTCCAACGTAAATTTGTGCTTCAAACCTAAGGTCAGGGAAGGGGCCCTAGGGGAATTTTTTTCAAAAAATAGAAGTATGAAGATTTATTCCAAGTGCCAGGAGTGGGAGGAAGCTGTCAGAGAGGTCCGCACAGCTTTAATGGGTGGAATTAAAGTTGAAATCTTAACAAGATTTCACCAGGTTGAAAAATGCAAATGAGAAGTCCAGGCCAATGGAACAACATGCCCAAGGCCCAAGGAGTATCCAAACGATTGCAGGGGACCTCGGAGGCTTTAAAACCTATTAACAGAGAGGCAGCTGAGGATCTAAGGATCCAGGGAGAAGGGAGGAAAGTGAGGGGAAGGGAAGGTGAAAGGGACTGAGTTGCTATCGATGTGTATTTATATCAATTCCCCACAATGAATGCATTATTCATTATGCATAATATATTGCAAACATATACTAATTAAAACATTTAAGAAACCAAACCTACTGGTAAAGTAGATTCCCAAAAAGTGTCTTTGAAACACGGAAGTGACTTGGAAGAGATCACAGTGAGAATCCTCTGGCAATCATGTAGAGGATGAAATGGAAGAGGAAGACCAGAGACAAGGAGATTAGTTAGAAGACTGGTGCCCAGGCCCAGATAGAGATGAGATCCCCTGGGTAGGTCAGTGGCTCAGGGAGATGAGACAATGGATTAATAAACATGGTGGACGATAAGCTGATTCGAGGTGGATCACATTTCTGCATGGTGGAGTTACATCATGATTTGGGCACAGCAATTAAGGACGGGTCTTGATGGCTCCGAACACAAACAAGCGGAGCTACCATGAGGATGAAGGCCACTGTTCTTTAGGTATTTATGCTGTGTGAAGATACCAAGGGTAAATTAAATGCTTTATTTCTATAAATATGTATTGAGTGCTTAACACACTCCACACCCTCATTTATTGTCGGGCACTGTACTATGCTCATTAGATATGTAATCTCATTTATTTACTTTGTTTTTTAATTTGTTTTATTATTTTGCAGTCACAAATTGAATGAGTTTAAATACCTTGTTCAAGGTCATAATTAATAAGCTGTTGGCTTAGGCATAGAAAAGCACAAAGAAGGAAAACGTGTTACTAGAGAAAAAAACTGCAAAGAAAATGTCCATATCCCAGAAGCCATGTGGATGAGTCCATGCACATTAACCTGTCAAGGAAAATGATTTCTTATCTGCATTGCTAACAAAAATAGAAGTTGGCTTGACCCATCTAGAAGGGAATTTGGCAGGGATTAACAAAACATCATGTGCACTTATATTTTGACCCAGCCACCATACTCTAAGAATCTGCCCTCAAACAATACCTGCACCAATGTGAAAATATATAAGGCATGAGTGTCTTCAGTTGTATATTTACAGCTGCTTCAGTGTCCTGAATATCAGTTGAAAATGGTTACCTTTCACTGTCCTTTTGACATTGGAGAAAAAGCAGAAATCACACACTGCCAGACTTTGACTAAGGTAGGTGAAGACACGCTGTGTTTATGAGCTTTCCTCTCCTTTGAATGGGACTGGACAGCAACAATCACTGTCGATTTTTTAATCACAACTCCTAAAGACACTCAGGAAAGCAGACCTCCAGAGTTCCTTCAGAATGAAAGCATAAGTACATTTTGGAGAAGGGGAGTATTTTGAGGGGTGCTCCTGGTAATAATATCTTTTTGTACTGTAATATATTTTAAAATATAAATGAATTTAAAAATACTATAGTAAAATGTAAAACATAAACTATAGTTTGATCACACCTCATTTGCAGCACATGTTTATTTATTTCAACCTATGCAAAATATTGGAAACAACTTAAATGTCTTCACATCAGGAAGTGATTGCATAAAACATGGTACATCTATCTACACATTAGAGTACTATGTATCCATGAAATAAATGAGGAAGATACATGAATTGATATGAAGTAGCCTTAAAGATTTATTTTCTTGTGAAAAAAAAGAAAAATATTTTCTGTAGAGTATGTTTCCCTTTGCATAAGAAGGAAGGGGCATAAGAAATAAAGGATGTATCTGCTCACTTATGGAGAAATACAAAGTGAATAAAGCAGAACTACTAGCGGTGGTTCCTAGCAGGGTGTGGGTGAGAGCCTGATAAGAAGAAAGTGGGTAGTGGGTACAGTAGAGTGGAGATACTGCTCTGAATACACTTTTGATCTAACTCTGACTCTTCAACCTTGATAAACTCCTCCACACTCACAAAGTCATTGAATAGTTGAAATCAATCAGGGTGCAGGGAACAGGAGAACTAAATCACAAGAAAACCCAACTGCAGTATAAAAGGATAACACAATTACTGTGAGAGAGGTGGGAAGGGCCTGCCTAAGTGACTGAGAATTCTGTTGAAGGGTAGAGATGAAAACAACCCTCTACATACAGATGTTAAATTCTCATTAACATGTTTGTTTCACATGGGGTATGAGTTAGAAATGCAGAGACAACTTCATGTGCATGCTTCGAGTTGAGTGAGAAGTGATTATATTGTGGGTGATGAAATACATATTCCTCACTGCCATAGAAAGATGTTACAGATAAGAAAAGCAGGTGAGAATAAATCTTGTGGTACTGGGTTGGAATCAGAAGTGTCAGATGGCCTCATAGTTTTTAGCACATCCTGTGTGTGTGGCATGCAGATATACATATATGTAGGTGGATATGGAAATATGTGTATGTGTTATATGAATGAGTACCTGGGCTATAGCCCATTGCTCTCCCTTATAAGAAGCATTAGAATTAAGAATAACTCAGTACTGACAAACACATCTAAGACCGATATCTAATACCATATCATAGAATGGTATCTGTAAACACCATTCTTTGATAAAAGGCAATTGAAAACATTAAAAAGCTGTTAATCTCAAGGAAAGAGCAGAGAAAACTTAGGATGAGACTAAAAATTTTATTATGTCAACAATAAGGAAATATTCAAAAATTAAGAGGACATGTCAAAGAGACACAGAAGCTAACTTTAATAAGCTCCCACTGACTAAACCTCTGACAATTTGAACAGCAGAATAAATACTGACAGTGATAGATTATAACCCACAGACTAAAATAAATATCCATGAGCTCATGCTGATATAAATAATTTGATAATAAATGTAGAAGAAATGATAGCTCTTCCTTACAGTGAAATCCAATTAATAATTGTGTAGGGATTGATAAAAATAAAAATGCAACCATTAGTAGACCACACAATACTTGTCTTTGTCGAGAAGAGCCATGGATTGATGCTAAAATTAATGGGTAAGATGAGAATGGGAATTCGTATGATGAGGGCAATGAGTTTGACGAGAAACAGGGAATTCGAATATTCTCAAAGTATTTCCCCACAAGATACCTACTAATTGCAAGAAAGAAAAGGATACAGTTACAGTGGAGAAGTTTATCAGGTGGCACATTAACCAAGTGATGAAAGTAATATTATTAACAGTAAGGCACATTGATGTCATTCACCTTCTGACAGTGTGCGAAGAGGACAAGGGATGTAACATGACTTCTGTAGAAATGATGCCCAAACATATTAGCTAGTCAAACAGACACAACCTGAGGGACAGTCTACAGATAACTAGGGTAGTATTCATCAAAGGCGTCAGGGCTATGGAAAGGAGGGAGGGAGGGAGGGAGGAACTGTCATGGGCTGCAGTGACTAGGGAAGCCTGGAAACTGAGTCTGGGTGGGATTCCAGCATAGCCGCTGCCCAGACTGCTAAATTCAAATGGGGTTATAGGTACAAGAATGTTCTATCCATTTTGATTTTCTGATTTCAATGATTGCAATATTCAAGATGTCAATATGCGGGGAAACTGGATGAAGTGTACATGGGAAGTTTGTAGTATTTTCAAATTTTCTATAACCCTTAAATTACTTAAAACTAAAAAGTCAAATATGTGAGTGCATAAACTCTCACAAAGTCTACAGTGTACTGTGTGTATCAAGCCCTTTGTCTTGCTACTCAAATCTTGGGTCTTTCATATGTATACTCATATCCATAACATCTGTCATTTTTTTCCCCTTTCCTCCTCCTCTCCTAAATTCTTCACCAGGACAACCTCAGAACTCACCCAGAATACAGGACCTCTTCCCCTTTGTGCCATGTTCTTGTGCCTGTCTCTTACTCTATTCCTTATACTATCTCTCAATACATTTCTCTATCCCAGAAGATCCATGGACCAAGATAATAAAAATAAAATTTTAATTATAGAATGAAATAAAGGGAAACCCTGCCTGATCATGGGTCATTATTTTCATGAATGAAAGAAAGGGAAGTCAGGAATGAATTATGTCTATATAATACAGACATAATCAAACATTATCAATCTATGGGTAGATGATAATACTAAAGGTGATCAGGAAACAGTAACGTAATTTGAGAGAGGAAGTTATCCATATTCTAAGACTAAGTTTTTGGTTTGCATTGTCAAGAGACAAACTTAGCAGATTAAAAGTTTGCGGAGTTTATTTGAGCAGACAGGAATTCAGACCATAAGATGTTTGCAAAAGCAAAGCAAAAAAAATTGTGTGGTTGAACTGGAAAGTCCATAGTTACAGGTTGGTTGTGGATTGTGATTGGTAAAGTCACTAATCTGTGATTAGCTGATAGTTTGGTTAAGCTCAAGTTTCACTTTCCTAAGATATGTACCCTCTTTCTGAGATGAATTCTGATATCTTTATGAATCCAGGCAAGAGAACTCTGGAGGAATCTCAGCACAAGGGCCTCCCGATTAATTTTTTTTTTAACAGCCCTTAGGTAAGACATTTTCTCTCTCATATAAAGAATTATTGGGTTAGTAAATATTAAAATCACATTTACTATTAATTTCTTTGATATATACCATTTGTATGCACATAAATGTGCCTATTTCTATGTTACCTTGAAATCTCTCTATGTACGGTATGTATGTATGTATATATGTATGTGTGTATGTATGTCTACGTAACTAGCTAGCTATAGTCTTTATTCTTGGCTCCTGGTACATGACTTCTACAACTCTGGTAATTGCCTGACTGATAGAAGTGATAAAGCATTTTTAAATTTTTTATATTTTTTATATCGAATCCCCTTCAACCAAGCCTAAGTTTATGCAAACACTGTGCGGTGCCCTAGGTAGGTTCAGAAAGGTTGCCAGAGGAATCAACCATGCAAAGAGAGAGAACTTCTGGTCCTATACCTGAGTCACCAGGGAGAGGTAAGGGCAAAAGTTTAGCTTCATAACCCATAGGCAATGATTTGGTCAATCCTACCCGTGGAATTCAAACTTCCTACAACCCCTAAACAATAGTGTTCAGCGAACTCCTGGCTGGTGAGAACATTGAGGTGCTAGGAGGATGGCATTTAGACAGGAAGTTCTGAGCCCTCTCTATCCTTGCTTTATGTGTCTCTCTGTCTGGGTGCTGCTGAGTATAAGCCAGAACTAAGCTCTTCCTTAGTTTCATGAGCCATTCTAGCAAATAATTAAGTCTGAAGTGGTGTTGGCAGGGGGAGGGTACAGACAGACAGAAATACAACTATGCTGAGCACCCAAGGGAGGACAGTCTCATAGGAAGAGTCCGTGAGCTGGTGTGGACTAATCTTGATTCTGGGTAGCTATTCTCAGAATTGAATTGCATAGTAAGGCACCCAGTTTGTATCCAGAGCACAGGGGAACTGGTTGTTGGTGTGGGAAAAAACCCCACACGGTTGGTGTCAGAGGTGAGTGGAAACAGTTCAAATATTTCGACTCAGTAATTTGCATAGTCTCAGAGCACCTCCCTACAAGATACTTGTTATTACCAAGAGAATATTTAAACTATTTCAGCAAAGAAAGCCAGCACAAATGCCTGAGCTGAATGCTGAAAATTTACCTCCCCAGGAATGTGACCTCAGCATTGTATACCTTCCCTGATGTGATGCACTGGGGAGAGCAAACACCACTTCTGTGGAGAGATGTTCCCCAGTAACCTATTCACACCACTGCAGTGAATTTGGGATCATACTTTTTCATGTTTCCTGGAAGTCCTCACCTGGAAAACATCAGTGCTTGGTAATACCAGTGAAATACCTTTAACTTCGCTGACTTTATCATCACATAATAGAATCACGCAGATGCAATATAAGCCCTCATTCTACTTGGAGAAAAATTCAATTAACAACACCATCATGTAGCGCCACCCCACAGTTATGGAGATTTAGTGACTCACTGCAACCCAAAATTGCAGTGGTAATGGCTGTGCTATTTTTCTCTTACTCTTGCTTTGCCAGCCCCCAGAAACCATGCTTAGTTTCCACCCATCACAAAACAAAATGAAACAAAAATCACCAGGGATTGAAAGACTTAAATTGGATTATCATCATGCTGTTTAGAAAACAAGATTTTATTACTAGTTAATTTCAGCTGAATAAATATCCCTACATTAGCTTATGGTTCATTGGTATTACGGTGGTGATTATTTTTACTTAAATGTGTCTGCTTCTAAATAAATGGGGAAAGGGTGAAATGATATGATGTTTCAAGATGATATGGACATTCTGCTCAGTAAACCAGAGTTTCTGGAATGGAGCAGAAATCGTGGGTGACATTGAAACTACACAGATTTATTTAGCATTATTTCTTTTCCAAGTTATCTATAATGCCATATACTTAGTTTCAAACTTTATTGTGCATCAGAATTAAGGGCCAAAAATACAAATGGTGAGGTTCTTCCTTAGATATTCTCAAACAGAATCTCTAGAGACGGGATTCAGGAATGTATATTTTAACCCATTTCCCCTTAAATCTACTAAACAATTGGAAAATAATAGTAATTCTTCACCAATAATTACCAATAGTAATTGTTCACCAATCTTATTCTAAGCTATGAATGAGGATTTGATTACAGCCTAGGTGTAGATTTATTTTGATTGTGGCTAATTGGATTTCTATATGCTTTACTTACCTGTACGTCAATTTTTTTTTTCCATGCTTGGGAAGTTTTCTACCATTACTTCTGTGAACAGGACTTTTATGTTGCTTGTACTATCTCCTGCTTTTTCACTGACTCTGATTAATCTTCTGTTGTTCTTCTTTGCATCATCTTGCAGCTGTTGAACTGATTTTTTATGGTCCCTTGCCATTTTAAAGAAATCTTTATTTATGTGATCACTAACCACAATCTTGTCTTCTAGATCTGATGTTCTGTCTTCACCTTGGTTCATTCAGCTGGGTATAATTTCAATGGAATTTTTAATCTCCTGGATGTCTACTTGGATTTGTTTCACGGCTTCTATTTCTTTCCTATATTGGGCATTCATGATTTCCATCATTTTCCTAAGTTCCTCTATTTTTAATCCGTGTCTACTCTAGATTCACTGAGCAAGTCCTTCATTATGATCATCATCTCTTTTTTCACCTGAGAGATTATTTCTGATTTGATTTTCTCTATAGCTTCAATCATCTGTTTTTTACTTCTGCCACTATCATTTCAGAAAATTCAGGTAGGTGGCTTCTGATTTCTTCTATCTCATTGTCCCCTGGACTTGTCCTGGGTGGGCTTCATTTCTGGGGTTGCATTTTGCTTCTCTATCTTGTCATTTTCTATTTTTTAATTTTAATTTGTTTTCTGTGTTGATGCTTGCAAATTGCTTACGGTAGGTAGCTTTATCACTAGTATTGAGGGATCCCTAGGAAATATCTACTCCTCAGAGATGTCTTCTAGGTGTAGCTGGCTCTTGGCCTTTGTGTCTGTCCCAAGATTCTACCTTCCCAATTTACTAGGGAGGAGAAGTTGCTCTCAGTACCATGCTGTGATAACACATAGCTTTATATTATAATTGCAAGTCAGGGATTGTGATGCCCCCTGCCTTGCCTTTGTTGCCCACTATGATTGTGTTGGGGTCCTAATCATCACCATAGCCCAGTACCAAAGGACTGGTTGCTGGGCCAATGGATAGCAACAGGCTGGTATCACAGATGGAGACTAACAACTAGTCACTTCCTTTCTCTGGATGCTAATCATGATTCTGCCATCTACTAAAAAAATGTAATCTTTTTGAACTCAGTTTTCTTTATCTGTGAAAATGAGAAGGATTAGATTGAATAGAATTGAATTCAAAGGATGATATGAGTGGAATATTGGTACTAGCTCTAAAGAAGAAAGATAAGTAAATCATTAGTTTTGTCTTTTACTTGCTCAGAGATGAAGTCTAAGTTCATTGCATTTTTCTTAAGAAGTTATATTGTAGCCAGAATAGTGATGCTCACCTATAACCCCAGCAGGGTGGGAGGCTAAATCAGGAAAATCACAAGTTTAAGCTCACCCTGGGCAATTTACCAACTTAGTGAGATCCCTGTCTTAAAATTAAAATAATAATAATAATACAAAAAGGACAGAAATATTGCTCACTTGAAGGTCTGGGTTCAATCTCTAGTAGTGAGGGGAAAAAGAAGCTATGTTATACAGTTATTAGAATTATGGGTGCTGAAGTCAGACCTAGGTGTGGAGAGCCATAAAATGATATCTTCAAAGCATGTTGCTTTGGCAAGTGAGTGCTTTGAACTAGAAGAGAACAAAGGTCTCTCATTCCCTTCCAGAAATAAAGGAAGTTTCCCCAGAAGGAATGCATTTGTCCTGGGCCCCTCACTGTAATCTCATCAGAAAAGATTAACTCCCAGGGAAAATGGCTAATAATCTCTATTTTCCTGAAAACTGCTACCTGAGAGACCTTGTCTGTATAAGAAGACAACCTGTGTTCACCAGGAATTTCCTCTCTCCATCTTTCCATAGCTTGTGTTACTACCTCCTCACTGGAAGCCCCAAGAATCCTATTTCCTTCTGTAGCTTTAAGCGCTGCTTAACTTTCAACTATCTAGCCCTTGAGAGAGTCACATTCTTTGTGAGACTCCCATGTGCATACACATAAATTTGTGCACCTTCTTTCTTGTTCATCTGTTATCAATTTATTCCAGAGACTCAAATTGTAAACCATCAGAAGGTGGAAGGAAAGTTTTCTTTGCATCTACATGGGAGGCTGTTTAAAATCTGGCTCTACTAGCAGCATGACCTTAAGAGAGATCTTTATGCTCTTTAGATTCTTCTGAAAAATGAAGAAAATAGCATCTACCTAAATGATTCACGGAAAGATTAAATTAGACAATGGAGGTAAAGTGCTTGCACCATACAAGTCTATAATAAATGGTTAGTGATAATATTATTCATATTCTAGCATTTGTTTACCAATGGAGACTGCAAAGATTAGGGCTGGACAATCTGTAGTGTGAATCTGTCCAAAGCATCTAGCATCCCTACCCACCAATACCAGCAATGTCCCCCAAGTCAATGTAACAGCCAAACCTGCCCTCACATATTTTCCATCATGGGGGAAAGAAGTGCTATTGACTCCTAGTTGGAAAATTACTTGGTGCTGGATATAAGGAAAGTCATTAAGAACTTGTTAGCTTTTGGTTCTCAACCCAACATTGTACAAAGCACATAGATAATTAAATAAAGCTCTTTTAAAATTTAATTAGTATATATTTCCTGTATATGATATTTACATTCCTTGTTTGAAATTGGTACATGTACATAACACATCTTAATTCTTTTCTCATTCCCTTTCTCTCCCTTCTTTGCCCCCTTCATCCCTTGATCCCTTCACCATTTAAAAAAGATCTATCTCCTTACTTCCTATTATCTAACAAGTACTCCTATCAGAATGAATTAAATTATAAGACTTGATGACTATGTTTGAAATGCCAGCATTATACAGTCATACCTTTGACTGTATATGGTACTATTGGATTTCTAGAATCTTTTAGTAAGTTGTAAAAAGTGCTTATGGGAAATAGTTTAGCTGCTATAACTTAATATCAAGGTGGGTAAATGCCAACTGCAACCAAGACTGCCCAGGGGTGTTTGCAGGCCAGAGACAATAGAGTAGAGTTCCAGTATAAAGTCCAAACTGCAAAGCTTTGTATGACCTCTGATTGCTTCTTTGTTTGTAGCTGTGCAAATGTAAGAAGGTGGTGACTCAGTGAGAAATCCGTCATACTTTATCTTCAAAGACATTGAAACACATGGTCCTCTTGCATCTGCTACCTTTTTTTCTTCTCTTCCTCTCACAGCTCTTACCCACATTGGATAGTTCTATCTCCTCGATAATCAGGTTTCCTGAGATAACTAATCTGAAATTTTCCTTCTTCCTTTTAGTTTCCGATGGTGTCGCAACTTTAAATATTTTTTTTTCTACACAACCTTCTAAAAGTTAATGGCCACATAGCCACTTTGATTTTCTTTCCACCTCTCTCAAAGACTTTACTTTGAAGAATGTATCAATTCTCCTGTTTTCAATAGTGAAGGAATTTTTATCCTTAAAATCCTCAAACCTACCAAGTTTCATTCTACAAAAAATATTCACTAAAATACTAACAATTTATAAAATTAGTCTCTACTCAATCACTCTCCATGCGTAACACAAATGTCCCCCTGCCCGTGGAGACAAGCAAGTCATTCATTGCCTATCACAATGCACATCAGTTAGAAACATGAGATGCAAGAGCAAATCTATCACAAGCTAAAGTTGCATATCTTGTGGTAGATGTAGGATCTCATGACGTCAGAGCATATCTAAAATATTGTTGAAGCTGTTCACATGGGAGAACCTGAAAGAGCTACTCCAGTTTGCTCAGGCAGAAGATAAATGTGCAAGGACAGTGACACAATAGTGACTTCAAAGGTTTCAACAGAACTGAATAAAATGTCAAAAAATTAAGGGAGATCTTGGACAAAAAATGACGAACCCTCAAATATTTATGCAAAACTTGCCATCTTTATGATTCTGATGTGAAATATAGTGCCTGTTCAAAGCAATCTTGAAAAAGAAAAAAAAGTTGAAGATCCCACATTTCCAAATTTCAAGCCTAAAGCAAAGCTGATATCAATGTGGTACACACATAAAGACAAGTAAAGAAATCAGTGGACTAGAATGGAGAATCTAGAAGTAAAACCTTGCATAATAATTGATTTTCAACAAGAGCATCTAGATAACTCAATGGGCAAAGGATAGTTTTTTTCAACAAACGGTGTTGGGATAGCTGGCTGCCCACATAGAGAACAAGAAAGTTGTGTGCTTATTTATACTAGATTTTAAAAAAAATCTCAAAGTCCTAAATGTAAGACTTCAAACTATAAAATTCTTTGAAGAAAACATGGAAAAATTTCATAGCACTGGATTTAGCAGCAATTTATTAGATACACCAACAAAAGCATAAACAAGAAAAGTAAGATAGACAAATCAGACTATATCAGCTTAAAATTTTCTATTTTTCAAAGATACAATCAACAGTGAAAAGGTAACCTATATAATGAGAGAAAATATTTGTAAATTGGATCTGGTAAGGCAACAATATCCAGTATATATACAAGAGAAAATTCTCAAAAGCAAAACCTCAATTCAAAAATGGACAAAGGCAAAGCTATTTCTCAAAAAAAGATATAGGAATTACCAATAAGCACAAGAAAGGTGATGCTCAACATCATGTATAACTAGGGAAATGTAAATAAAAACAATAACGAGATATCATTTTGTATCCATTACAATGGCTATTATCAATTAAAAAAAAACCCACAAACTAGGAAATGGCAGGTGTTGGCAAGGATGTGGAGAAATTGAAACTCCTGTGTGCACTGTTAGTGGGAATGTAAAATGGTGCCTTACTATAGAAAACAGTATAGCAGTTTTTAAAAAAGAGAATCACCACATGTTTCAGTGATTCCACTTCTGGGTACATAGCCTACATTGTTGAAAGTAGGTTCTACATTCCTAGCAGCATTCTTCCTAGCAATCAAAATGTGAAAGCAATCAAGTGCCTATTGACTGATGACCATTCATTAACAAAATGTGGTAGAAACAATGCAATATCATTCAGCCCTAAAAAGGAAGAAAATTCTAACACATGCGACAAAATGCATAAACCTGGAAGACAAAGTGCTAAGCTAAATAAGACAGTCACAAGAAAAGAAACCTAAATACTACATAATTGACTCCACTTATAGAAAATATCCAGAGTAGTTGAACTCATAATAAAATAAAAAACATACAATAGCAGTTGCCAAGGACTAGGTGAGAGAAGACGTGTAGTTTTTGTTAACACGTGGGACTGCATAACTCTGTAATATAAAACTCCCCTAGCCTCAACCGTGATTGAATGTGAATAAATAGATAAAGATGCTTGTTAGTTCTGGGACACTAGATAAGATCTGTATCAGCCATAATTATTCAACTCTTTGTTCAAAAACTGATGTTCAGACACCAGACACTGCTATCTATAGAACAATCTACAAAACATCTGCTGACCATCAGTACATGTCAGGCTAATTAACATGCAAATGTAAGACCTTTTGTTCCCTCTTCTGTAAATTTTGCCTGTTAACTTCCCTACAACCCCCTATAAGTGCCCTCTGGCCAGACTAAGGTCTGTTTCACTTTCCAACTTGTCCAGTGTGTTCCTTCCTGGGTGTTCTTCGCTGCAGTCAGCTCCTTGGAGCATTTGGTAAGGCCCTTGGTCTTACATTCTGGAGGCACCGCTGGGATCCCGTGCTCCACTTCAGCTCCTTGGAGCATTTGGTAAGGCCCTTGACCTTACATTCTGGAGGCACCACTGGGATCCCTGGGTGTGCTTCACTATAGTCAGCTCCTCAGAGCATTTGGTAAGGACAGCGGTCTTACAATAGATAAAAACTTCTGGAGATTGTTTGTACAACAATGTAAATTACTTAATGCTATTGAACTGAACATTTAAAAATAGTTCAGATGGTAAATTTTATGAAGATATACTTTACTGTTTTTTCAAAGGAGAGTTTTTTAAAAGCTCATGGGCAATTATCATAAAAATTTGAAATATTATGTTCAGGCTGCTTGCTATGAGTTTAAGTTTTCACTCCACTTCCAAGAGGCTGAGTGAGACTGGCTTCATCACTGTGTGGTTTGTACATGAAAGACCAGACAATGCTCTAATCAAGGTAGCAATTATTTAACTTTTTAAAGGCTTTGGAATGACAAAAATAGGATATAAATATGCATGTATATATTTTTAATTGAAACAGAGTAAAGATCTTCATAATAGTGTACAAATTTGTTGGCACTAAAAAAAGTCAATCTATTCTTTGTTCTAAGTTAAATTTACAATACAAATTGTTTTAAATACAAAAACATAATTGCTTGTAACTATCAATTCCTTTTAGGTTCCAATTTAATTTTGTTTCTTTTTCTTTTAGGCAGGGTTTCATCATCTTGCCAAAGCTGGACTCTAATAATGGTCTTCCGGCTTCAGCTTCCTGAGTAGCTGAGATTACAAGGGTGGGGCACCACAGCTGGCTAATTTTACCATTTTTCACTATTCCTTGTTAAATTTTTATCATCATTCTGTATTGATTTATCTCAACAATGCTTATTCCACTCTAAATCTTTTTTGAATAATAGAGAAATCTTTCAATTTCTCTACCCAGCTGACTTCCAGCTTCCTATCTTTGGACAGGAGCAGTCTTAAGTTTTCCAAATGTCCCAAAACATTGTCACTGAAAACATTTCTCTACTAGTTCAAACTCAGTGTAAGAAGCCAACTCTGTCATGGACTGTCCTCTTTCTAAAGTTGCTCTCCCATCTCCCCATGCCTTCAAACATCCCATAGCAACCTAATCGCCACTACTCCTATGCTGTCCTTCCATCTCCTTCCATTTGCTCACCCTTCATTAAGTCAGTCTTCAAACTCTCTTGACTTTTCTTCTCTTCTCCCTTGATTTTTTCCTTCAGTATCTCCCTAATCCTGGTCCTTACCACTCATGTCTAGATGAACATGAGAACTTTCTCCTGGTCCCCTCACCTCTTGTATTTTTTTTCTTTTCTAATTATCCCTGAATGGCATCTTCAGATTAATCTCTAAAATGTAGCTCTGGCCATCCAAACATTCCATTTGCTCTTCCATGAGCACGCACTCATTTCCTGTCCCATGCCCTTGCCTCCGGTCTTCTCCCTGGAACGCCCTCCTTTGTGCCTCATACCTTTTCCAAATGTTCCCGAGATCCCAATGGGGCTGAGCTGGAGCCTTTCCTTCCTCAGTGAGCACAAGGCCAGTGCTCTTCCCCCAGGAACTCATTGGTTCACAGTCCTTTTTTAAATTTTTTTAATTCATTAAGATTATTGATACATTTTAGGTGTACAATATGATGACATTCATCATTGGGAATTTGCAGCTTTACACAATACATCTTTCTTGTTCTTATTTTTTCCCCCTTCCCCTGGCCTCCCTTCACCCCCTCCACCCCTCCCTATTGACAAAGACTTTGTTTCTATTTTTTCCTTTTCTTATATTTATTCTTTTCCTTCCCTCTACCCCTCCCACTTCCCCTTCCCCTTTGGCTCTTATTTTCCTATTTCACATTATCTAGTCTACATTTTGATCCTTATTTACACTTTCAGTTTCTCACACCAGAGAAACTATTTAGTATTTACACATGAGTGTCCTATTTATTTCACTTAAGAGTATGGCCTCAATGTGGATCCATTTAGCTATAAATGTCTCTAGTTTCTCATTCTTTATGGCTGAGTAGTACTCCATTTTATAGAAAAACCACATCTTCTTTATCCAGTCACCAGTTGTTGGACAATTGGGCTACTTCCAAGTTTTAGCTATTACAAACTGTGCCGCTATAAACATGGGTGATACAGTCTTTAGAAGATAATTATCTGAGCATGCAAGCTGCTAGCTGCTTAAATCATAGAATCCTAAAGTAGGAGATCTGTACGCTTAATTGCATAATCATGAGTAAAGATCTCATGGGTGTAGTGATCAAGCTCTGGCACTCACTGAGTGCCTTCTCTAAGCTAAGTATCTGGGCTTTATCTTCTGAGTGTTTTGTAGCTACTTGTTACCAAGTACATTACATGAATGAATCCATGCAAAAACCCTTGTAATGTAGGCGGTATCATTAGCCTCAAGTTTCAGATAAGGAAGTTAAGGCAATGAGAAAATTTACAACTTAACAAAGAAAGATACAACTAATAAGTGGCAGGGCTAGGACTCACACCCAAACAGTCTGGCTCCTGAATGTACGTTAACCCCTGCCCTATATTAAATTATAGTGTGCCACTTACTATTTCAGTAACCCTACAAAATATACATAGATACATGATTTTCTTCACTTTGAAGACAAAGAAAATTAAATTCAAAGAGGTTAGGACATGCTCTAAGTCATAGATGTGAAGGGCAGTGATAAGCTTTATATTCAGGTCTGTCATAGTTCATTCACAGTTTATTATGTTGTGTTCTTGACATTAAAATGCCTATTTCCAAGATGACTGTGTGAATTAAATAATGGCATGCATATGCTTCATAAATTCCAATGTACCATACTGAATGGTGGATTGGGAAATCCATGAACACATTTTTATGTTACCACCAACATAAGATTTTATAAGCCTATTAGCTTTGGACAAATGATCTCCAAACTTCAATTCAATACTTCTATTGATCTTCTATTAGTTTAAAAATGCATTTGTTTACACATGGTAAAATACATGCATTACTGCATCAGTAAATATTGATTTTGTCACTTATTAGCTAATTGGTCTCATGTTTGTGTCTTAATCTACCTATGCTTCAGTTTCCTGATTTAAAAGTTAAATAAGGATACTAGTACATATATCAGTGGATGTCATGGCAGTTAAAATAATACACCCAAAGCATTTAAAACAGTGTTGTCTACACAGTAAAATACGTAAAGTGTCACATATAATTATGTCTATTTTAAAACATGCACAAAAATTATATTTAAAGAAAATGACTTAAATTTTATATTAGTTTCTGAGTAAAGATAGAAAAGTTATTTACTTTGATAGCACTACTTAATTTTAACAAGTGACATATGATTCCATATGCTTTATTATTTTTAAAAGTCTGAAAACAATATTTTGTGGTGTAGTGGTTTATTTTTGTGTGTGTATCTTAATTATTTTATTGATTTTTGAAAACGAGATAGTACTAGATTATCAGACTTTTTACTGCAAGTCATAGATATTCATCTTAAATGAGATTAAGCAGAGAATATGCTAATCACGAAGATTCTGGTTGCCTCGGAAAACCCAAGGTGAGGAATGGGATGAGAACTTCAAAATGGCCCAGACCTCAGAGCTCGGAGTTTATTCATACCACTGTGGCTATTCCAGTTCTTTTTTGTACACAATGTGTACACTTCTATGTGCTGTAGTGGTTTAGACTTTAATTTTTTAATTTTATTGCCATGGTTGAAAATGTACTTCACATTAAAAGCATAGGTCTCTATGGTCTATATGGAAAGAAACCATGTCCATATATCAATTATACTATTAACTTTAATTATTAAATCATGGTCCCTACTTTTTATCTCAATCAACCTTTAACTCCAGGTTTTATGTTGATATTTGACGAATAAATCTCCATCTTCCATAATGCCAAGCTTCTTTGTCTAAATTAATGAAAAGTATTTAATATTTACAAGTTATTAATGAGCTGTCTCAAGACCTACTTACAGTCATGATGTGGAAAGTTCTGGAACAGATTTAAAAGTTGAAATTCAAAGCTTTAGTATTGAAATACAAGAATCTTATATGTAATATGCATCACTTTGAGCCTCAGAAACAAAACCACATAGTGATGAAAATATTTTTAAATATGAATTTCTAAAAATTTTTCTCCAAAATATGAAGTTTCTTCAAATAGCTATTTTTTCATGTAATATCAAAAGTATTACTTTCACCTTAAAGGGATCAATAAAATGGGTATATTTTGTTTAAAAAAAATCACTAATAGCAATTGGTTTTTAGTACAATGGGGCTGAAAAAGAGTTTAAATCAGGAAGAAGTAACAGCCTAATCTTTCATCTTCTTATTCTTATTTTTGCCTTAAACTCTTAACATCATTCAACTTGTGATTTCTTTGCAAAGAAATGTTGTCACTTGTAGATTTTAAAAGCACTAATTAAAATTAACAACAATATAAAAGCTGCAGTGTATCATAAGATATTCAGAGCAAGGGAATGAATGGGGGGCTTCTACCAGTCTGGGTTACGGGCTGCTGTCCAGTGGGTTTCAGCACACTGACATAAGCACACGTGCTGCCATGTAACGCGGTGACTGACTGATGGAGCCAGCAGGAGTCCATGTACCGAATACCAGGGAAGCTGGAAGCCTTTCTATGTTTTTAAATAGAAACTGGAGCTACAGTGTTTTCTTCAGGCCCCTCGATGGGTTAAAATGGATACACTGTACTTTGGAGAAAATAGCACTGAGCTGTCTCATGTTAGCCGTGCCTTGTGGGGTCAGCAAAAAATAGCACGATGTGTTTTTGTGATACTTCCGCTCCTCCTGTTCAGAGGGTCTCAGCATTCATGGCTTTCCATTTCCTCTGTTCTTCACTGAATTTGCTGTTAACTCTACTTCAGTCAAACCCAAGCATATTAAGTCACATGCACACACACACACACCCTTTAAAACTCCAATTCTTTCATTTCACTCTTAGATTCCCTGGTAATGGTGCTTTTTCTCACTCTTTATTGTCTCCGTCAGGTGAAAAATGACCCTAATCATGGGTTAAAAGCATAAGGAAAGTACTAGTCATTTGTCCACCTTCAAGAAGATAGAAAGTATTCATTTTGATCTAAAATTAAACACGAGCACCAATATTCTCTAGAGTTTCCATAAATGTTTAGAGGTTTCTTTCAGAATTAGCATTTTCACATGAATTTCTCCTACCCATAGCTTCCTCTTGCATTAAGCACTAGCGTTCTGAAGACATATTTCAGGGGCCCCGGCTCCCTGTAGGATGGTGTAAGTGCTCTCCACCAGGAGCTCCCATGCAGCTGGGAAACCTGAATAGAATGAGCCTCAGTGGATCTGGACAGTAAAAAGCATGAGAAAGATTGAGAAAGAAGACCAGAACTTGAACCAACACCAAAACGAGGGCAAAGATATCCTTTTTCCTCCTTTACATCTGGTTTTCTCCCAAGAGTTTCAGGAGAAGCCTTAGTTCTGTTTCAGAGAGGGAAAAAAGAGCTTCTGATGCGTAAATAAACAAGCAACCCTCCCTGCCTTCTCCTCCATCTGTGTCCTCATGCTCCACACTCCAAGAAATCACCTGGCCAGCGTCACAGAGGCCCCAACAGAAGCGGGAGCCTACCAGAGCCCTTCCTCTCTGACCAATTGGGTTGTGACTCTAAGCCAACAGGGGACACTTCCTTGATATTCATTCATCCTCTCTATCCTACCAGCGATTCTCCCTGGACTTGAGCATAATCTCAAAGATGGGTAGCAGAACCAGATAACAAAAGCCCCAACCTTCTAGCTGAGGAAACAAAAGAGGGACTCCCAGAGTCCAATGCCAACAGATTACAAAGAGGAAGGAGGTCAAAAAAATAATTCCACAAATTTGTTTAAGAACTCCTAATCTCACTCCCAATCTGTTTATGTGGAGATCTAATGCCGCTAACCACATCAAAGAATCTGAGAACTGGATATAGAAACTGACCACTACACTGGCTGCACAGGCTGACTGCTGAATGGCTCACATGGGGGACAGACCTGATCAGAACTGCAAAGACGTTATAAGCAGGTCTGACATCAGAACTAAAGCCCACACAAAGTAGGTGCAACTCAAAGCCTGATCCCAGCCAAGTCAGTTGCTGGCTAAAACAAAAATGTTTATGTTTTCAGCCAAGAATGAAGCTAAGATTCTCAGAACATTCAAAATGGGCAGGGTACAATCCAAAATTACTCAAGAAGATCTCAATCTACATAGAAAAAGGTAATCAACGCACTAGGACATCAAAAGGATGTAGTGTTGTAGGCCAAATTTTGTCCCTCAAAAATTCATAGACTTAAAAGCACTGACCCCATGTAGCTCAAAATGCAGCCACTTTTGGAGAAAGGACATAGAGTTGTAAGCAACTGAGTTAAAATGAGTGTAGTAGAGTTGACCTTAATCCAATATGAGTGAGTGTCCTTATAAAAACAGGGGAATGGGACCCACAAAAAGTGACACTGGGAAAACACAGAGATAAGACTTTAGGATGACACAAAGACAGCCATCTAAAAGCAAGAGGGGCTCTCAGAAGAAGTAATGACCAGCCTACAACTTTGTCTTGGATATTTAGACTCCAGAATAGTGAGAAATAAACTTCTGCTGCTTAAGCTCCCAGGTCTATGGTACTTTGTTAATGATAGTCCTTTGAGTTTGGATCTGAAATGTCCCCAGCAAGGCTGCCATGTTTAGAGGTGAAGCTTTTGGAGGGTGATTAGATCATGAAGGCTCTAATTTCATCAGTAGATTAATCCACTGATGGATTCAAAATTTGATCACATTATGAAGAGGGGACAGAAATGAAGGAGATGAGGCCTACTTGAAAGAAGTGCGTTGTGGGGCCTGACCTTGGGCATCATATCTGTTCTCTGGCACCTTCCTCTCAAGCTCCCTGTTCCTTATCTCCTGGTGCCATGTGGTGAGATGCTTTTCTCTACCACGCTCTTCTGCCATGATGGTTCTGCCTTGCCACAGGCCTGAAGGCCACGGAGCTAGCTGACCATGGGCTGACACCCCTGAAATGGTAATTCAAAACATTTTTTCCTCCTTTAAGGAAGTATGCTTTTCTTAAGTACTTTACCATAGGACCAAAAGATATTACAGTAATTCTAGCAAATTAGTACGCAGATATTATCATTTTCTGACAATAATATTGAAGCAAATATTATACAAATACTATAACAAACAACAGCAAATATTCTTGAAACAATTGGGAAAATAAAATAAAATCTTAGCAAAAAAATAGGAGATAAAGTATTAATACTTTCCATTTGTTAGTGGAAATTTTAGAATCACAAAAATAACCAAGAAATAAACTTATTGGTTAAGCTCAATGGCAGATTTAGAATGACAGAAAACATGAAACTAAAGATAGACCAGTGAAAATTATCCATTCTAAAAAACAGAAAAAGTAGTTGTTGTAGTCAGGGTTTGCAAGGGAATAAATTTAATACAGGACACATAATTTATAGGATTACTTTATAATATTCAACAAAAAAGCCAATTGCAGAGCAGTACAAGAGATCTGTCCACATGATAGAGAACCAAAGAATCCTCCTGAGGGCCTGGATCCCACAGCAATGTCCTGCACAAGTCCAACTGAAGGCCAAGCCCATGGCAATGTCTTATACAAGTCCCTATCTAGGATCTGCACCAGGAAGGCCTAAAGGCTAGTGCTGGAAGCCAGAAAATCTGTGCCACCAGGCTGAGGGCTCAGCACTGGAGCCAAGAAGTGATGCTCAAGGAAAAGACCAGAGCTCCCCTGAGGAGAACAGCAGCCATTGCCAGTGACAGTGAGGCCCTGAGCTCCTCTTCCAATGAAAACAGCCAAGTTCACATCAGGAAACCAGACACAGCAAACCTCCCCAGGAAAATCAACAGCACACGATCTTCCCCTCCAGTTCTCTTTTTATGCCATTGGCAACAATCCTCAGGTGGATCTTCCATGCCGAGAACCACGCTGATTCAGTTCAGCTGGGAGTTCCAAGTTGACCATTAGTTAGTCCACCACAGCAGTTGATAGTCTCAGATACCAGTGGGCAATTTAAAATTAGTTTAGCTGAATGTAAACAGCACACATTTGTAATCCTAGTAGTTGGGAAGCTGAGGCAGGAGGATCTAAAGTTTGAGGCCAGCCTAGGTTACAGAGGAAGTTCAAGGCAGGATTGGACTGCATAGCAAGACCTTCTCTGAAAAACACAAACAAATCCCTCAAATTCAAGTCACTGGAACTTGAGGAAAAAAATGTTTAAAGAAATGACTGCTGAAAACTTTCCTCATTTGACAAAACATTAAGCCTACAGATTTAAGAAGCAAGCAAAACATAAATAGGATAAACCCAAAAAATTCCACACTCACCTACATTATAATCAAAAGAATGAAAACTAACAACAATGAAAACGTCTTGGAAGCAGGCAGAGAAACATGTTGCACAACATATAGGAAACCAATTTAGCAGGCAGACTTCTCATCAGAAATTGTAGAAGATAAAACTCAGGTTCTTAGAAATTACAGCAAAAACACAATTCATGGAAGAAAAAAAGTGGACTTCATTAAAAGGAAAACCTTTTGCTTTGAGAAACACATGATTAAAGGATTGAAAAGACAAGCTACAAATATAGACTAGGAGAAAGTATTTCCTAATTACTTACCTGGCAAAGACTTGTATGCATACATAGGATGAACTCCCTGAATTCAATGGTAAGTAAGTAAAAACCCAGTTTTAAAATGGGCAAAAGAACAGATGTTTCCTTAAAGAAGATGCAAAGATGGAAAATATGCATATGTAAAAAAGTTCAACATAATTAGACACTGGAGAAATGCAAATTAAAATCATAAAATGCCACACATACATATTAGAATGACTAAAATAAAAAATACTGGTGGTACTAAGTGCTAGTGAGGATGTGGAGCGACTAAAGCCTGTGTACTGCTGGTAGAAAAAGAAAAATCATACAGCCCTTCTGGAAAGCGGTTTGACCCTTGCTTATCAAGTTAAATACGTGTTCACCGTATAACTCAGCAATTCTACTCCTGGCCATTTCCTCCTGAGAAATAAAAATGTGTATACACTGTAACTTTACCAAAATTTTAATTCCCAGGTATGTTTTCCTGGAAAAAAATGTCTTTTGAGTTCCCATCATTACTTTGAAAATGAAGCACAACTTCAGCGGAGAAGTCCAAGGAGCAAGACGGCAGCCAAGGCTGACACACGGTGGGGTTGGGTTGCCAAGAGCTGGGAGCATCACTAGACGCAGTCAGCAAGGGCAGCTGGGCCTGGGTCTTTCCACGGAGGAAAGGGAAGGACAGACTTCTGCCAAGGGAAGACATCAGGCTTGAAGGGACCTTGAGCTTTTCATCAGTGGCGTCTTCGCCTCACAGAGACTGAGACTGACTCCAAAAGAAAGAGATGACCTTTCACCAGGTTTTAGTTCTTCCACCCACCTCCATGTCAGCACCAGTGAGTAAGAGGGTGTGAGAGCACAAACAGATACGGTCACACTGACACAGAAATATTCAGGTGGGTTTTATGGACATACAAAAAACTATATCATATACGAAGATGCATACCTTGGTGTTCTATATATACACATAGATAGACCAATCCTCTGAGATATATATATATATATATATATATATATATATATATATATATATATGTATGTTATGGCAGAAATTGCATTTATTAAGGGCCTGTTGTGAGTTTAAAATACATCTATAAATTATTTAATTCTCTTTCATTTGAATTGTGGCACCCAAAATTCCGTCTTCTAGAATGTGGTTTGGTCTTAGTCACCTGACTTACTTTCAACAAGAAGAATGTGATGCAGCTTCAGGTGGAGCTCAGGAGTGGAGTGCTTGCCTGGCATGCATGAGATTCTATCCCTGCATCACAAATAAATAAACAAAGGGACAGAAGTGACACTGTGTGACGTCGCCCGTTGGTGAGAACAAGCTTCTCTTTCTCTCTGAGTATTCTGGCTGGGGAAAGACAGTTAACATGCCATGAGGACACTCAAGCAGGCCTGTGGAGAGGACCCAGTGTCCCATCAATGGTCAGCACCAATGTGCATGGGCCAGTTGAGAGAGCCACATGAGGTCATTAGATGAAAATTTCTTATGGCAATCCTATGGGAAACTCCAAGGCGCAAAAGCACAAACAAGTTGTCTTGAATTCCTAGTCCACAGAAATTGGGAGGGATAGCAAATAATTATTTTTTTGTATCAATATTCACTCAAAGGAGAGTCCAGATGCTGCTCTAAGCCACTAAGTTAGGCAGCATTAGTTAGCTAATACAAAGCCTGTGGATGTCAGGCTTCACATGTACTACCTTGTTTAATTCCCATAAAGTACAATATCTGCTTTTACAGATAGAAATCTGCTGCCTAGAATTATGGAGAATTTACATGTAGTCATGGAGCTAGTTCACAGTGAAGCTGGGATTGAAACTCAGGAAGTACCATGGAGGTCCTGTGGCTGGGCATCAGGCAGGGAGAACAAGGTCATAAGGACCACAAGTGGGTGTTGATCATGGGGAGAGGCTGTTGGCCAGAAGAAGAGGTAGCATCATTAAGGGCAGCTAGAAAACATGGAAAACCAAAGGACTGATTCAGTAAACCCTCTCTAAGTCTGGTCAAAGTCAAGGTGAGGAGTGAGATCTTGGACAAAGAGAACAAAACAAGATGAGAAAAGGCTAGAACTACGGAATATGTCTTCACTTATTGGCAAATAAGAGGTAGCTAAGAACACAGTAGGGATCTGCCAAAGTGGGGTGAGAGTGTCAAAGTACTGCTCATTGACTTTTACTGGTTACCCTGATGGCAGGACCCCCAACTTATGGTAATGACACTGAAATGAGAAGAACACAAATGAAGTACCTAGTGATTTTATTGGTGCTGAGTCCACATTTGACTAGTTACTTCTTCTTTATCAGGTGACCTGGGTACAAAGTGTGGAGGGCTTCAATTCAGAAGAAGAATGTCACCATGAAAGAGAAAATAGGTATGGTTTCCAGGTTTAGGCTTGGCCACCTACAAGGTCTTCTTCGTAGTACTTATGTTTCTTTCATCTTTACATTTCTGGGAAGAGTCAGTGTTGAGTCATGAATCTGTCAAGTTTTCTTTCTTTTTTAAAATTTTAGAAATTTTACTAGTCCATGTTTTCATGACATAGTGATTACATTCATTGTGGGAATGGGTACATGTACACAACACATCTTAATTCTTTTTACTTCTTCCTCCTCTTCCCTCTTCCCCTCTCCCTCCTTCTCTTTGTCCTCTTCCCATTTGCAAAAGACCTGTTTCCTTGTTTCCTATTATCTGTCTTTTATTTTGCTCTTTAAATTATTTACACTTTGGGTTTCTCATATAAGAGAAATCATGAGATATTTAAGCTTGTGTGTATGATTTATTTCACTTAATGTTATTATCTCAAAGTCCATCCATTTTCTGTAAGTGTCTAGAATTTATCTTTCTTGATGGAAGAGTAGTATTCTATTGTATATAGACACTACATTTTCTTTGTCCATTCATCTGTTAATGGACAGGTTGGACACTCCCAAGATTTATAATGAGTTGTGCTACTATGAACATGGGTATGAATGTATCATAGAAATACAATGTCTTTAACTCTTTAGGGAAGATACCTAAAAGGGGAATAGCTGGACTAAATGGAATTTCTACTTTTAGCTTTTTGAAGAATCCTCATACTGATTTCTATAGTGTTTGTAATAGTTTACATTCCTATCAACAATGTAGAATTGTTCCTTTTTCTCCACACCCTCGCCTATATTGTTATTATTTGATTTCTTGATGGTAACCATTATTTCTGAAGTAAGATGGAATCTCAATATTGTTTTAATTTGCATTGTCTAGTGGCCAGAGATACTGAACACTTGTTATGTATCTACTCACCATTTGTACTTCTGTGTCCATTCATTTCAGTTGCCTAATTTTTGACTGACTCTTTTATTTGGGGGTCTAATTTTTTGAGTTTTTTATGTATTCTAAATATTAGTCCTCTGTCTAAGGAGTACCTGGGAAAATATTTTCCCATTCTGTAGGTTGTACCTTTATTCTCTCAGTTCTTTCTTTTGCTGTAGAGAAGCTTTATAATTTGATATAATCCCATTGATTGACTCTTGATATTATTTCTTGTGCAACTGAGTTTTGTTGTGAAACTCCTTGCCTATGTATGTCTTCAAGATCTTTACCTACTTTATCTTCCAGCAGATTGTTTCTGTTTTAATATTTAGATTTTAGAACTATTCTGATTTTATTTTAGTATGTGGTGAGAAATATGGGTCTAGACTGAACATTCTGCATTTGTATATCTAACTTTCCCAGTACCATTTGTTAAAGAGGCTATCTTTCGGCCAGAGTATGTTTTGGCCCCTTTGTCAAAGATCTGATAGCTGAATGTGCCTGGGTTTTTTTTCTCCATCCTCTATTCTGTTCCACTGATCCACAGGTCTATTTTTTTTGTCAGTACCATGCTGTTTTTACCACTATAGCTTTATAATATAACTTGCAATCCAGAGTTGTAAAATAAATATTTCGAGTTTTTAGCCTGTTCTATCCTGACTTTTACTTAAGGGAATCCTGTAAGCCCCAAACTTGCCAATGCTCACTCCTGCCAGGTATGAGAAATCAGAGCCTATGGGTGCCCTACTGCTTGGACAATTCTCCCTGACCTGGCGATTCTTCACCCTCCCTTGTATTCTCCCACACCTGTCCTGTACAGTGCAGTGTCTGAGGGGGGAGGTTGTGCCACGCATCTGTAGTCCATGTATGTGTACCCCTATTACTCATCTGCTCTATTTGTGTTTACAAATTGCAAGATGCATCGATTACCACATATGTTCTCATTGAATGTAGCCCAGTGCTTCATTTGAAACATGAATCTGATACTACAACTTCTATTTCCTAAACTCTCTGAAGTATCCATGGCATCCTCAGATAAAAGTCTAAATGCCTTATGTGAATTATATACTTCCATGGCTGCCATATCAATTAGCTTTTCACACAAAAAAAAATCAAAGCACACACACATCTACACCCAGAACTTAGTGGATTAAAACAACAAAGCCAGAACAATTTATTTAATTCCTGATTCCATGGGTTGGCCCAGCTGGGCAGGTGTGCTGAGCTCTGAAGGACTCACTCCCATCTCCACCATTCACTTCAGGCCAGCAAAGCCACTCTGCTTCTCAGAATAGCTGCTTGTGTGCTGAAGTGACCACGAAACTGGGGCCAGTGTCTCTCACCATCCAGCAGGCTCCCCCGGAGTCACATAAACTTCAGCTCCAGGTTCCAAAAGTAGGAAAATGCTCCCAGGTGGTCAAGCCTATGGTGGCATTATTTTTATGAATTTCTCACTCCAAACTAAGTCCTGTAGCTAAGTCAAAGTCAAAGGATGAGAAGGGAAAATAGACACATTCTATTGATAAGAGGGGAAAAACACTGTGGCCCATTTTGTCATGTACAAGGGATAATCAAAAGATAGTGAAAGATTATATATATTTAGTACGTAAAAGGCGCATTGCCAAGAACTATGGTATGAGTGTGTTCAAAGAGAAGGGGTTTGGAGTATTTTGAAAGATATTAATGGCTGGGTGCAACCATTTATGGTAATTTCTATCAAATAAGAAAAATGTGATGTGTCCTTATCCACCTTATTCACCAGATCTGTCACCCTGAGATTTCTAGCCCTTCTTCAAAGTCAAAATGACCATGAAGAGCAAATATTTTTAATCCACTCAGGACTGAACAGGACATGGACATGGCCTAAGGGAGGAGAATATTGGCAAACCAGCAAGTAAGACCACAATGGCAACATGAAGCTCAGTACCCAGGCTGGGTGCTCCCCCTGCAGCGGGGCTCACCACAAACCAAGCGTGTGTGCCACATCCAGGTGTCTAACTCTATACAGGCACTGCTATGAGAAAACCCCACTGAGCCTTTCTTTAAACCCATTTTTATCTTTTAAATCTAGGTTCAGGTCCCCAAAGCTCAAAATTGTCAGATTTCAAATAGGTCTGGTAAAAAGTAGAGATTTTGAGGTGTGTTTCATTGTGAACAGATTATAAGTTGGAAAAAAATAAATGTGCTTCTGACAGTTAGCTCCAAACTGAACTAGATGTGTGCGTCAGGACAGGGAATGAACCTCCCCAGGACAGGTAGGCAGGTCCTGTGTAATTAGTGCTAACACAGGCTACAACCTTGTCAAGTGTACATGCATATATTGCACATTCTAACACGCTCCGACCTCTGTTCATGTGCTCATTCTCTGTAAGAGGAACTAGAAGCTCAGGACCTTGAGGCCATTTGCCCATGGTCAGTCTTTCAGCAGCACTGCTGGACCATAAAGCCCCATCTCTAGCTCCAGTGGTCCCTCCAGTAGTGTTGTTTCCCTAATTCCCACTTCGGAGAGCAGCTGAAGGGTGGCTGAGGTGAACCGCCACAGCTGGGTGGCCCAGGACTCACAACCGCTGTGTTCAGCAGTCATGATCTGGTGAGAACACCGAGATCTACACAGCCCCTGCCTACCTTGCCATCCTGGGGTTGGGCAGCGGGAACCAGTTTTGCTGCCATACTGGCACACATTCCCAGAAATAGATTAGAAGTCAGGAGAATTAAATTTTTAAAAAAGGAAATAAAATCCACCCTGATGTGTTATTCTGCTAATAGCCATAACTTTGTAATAAATAATGACTGCAAATGGGGGGAAAAATAGCATAAAATGGAAATCAGCCGAGTGAATGACGGCATACCGAGTGCACAGTGTATAAATATTCATGCTAGATCCCCCTCCAACCCCATGCTTCTCCTGCAGGCACTGAGGGCTGAGCCTTTGCGTTGGCCTCAGTTACTGAAACAAGCACAAGCGGCCTTAGCAAGGGCCTAGGGGCCACTGAGAATGATCAGCACAAGCCCAGTCATGGTTAATCCCTCCAGAAGCTCTGGGGACTCAAGTACCCTCTATTCACTTGGCGGCGAGGAAACAATAATTCATCTTGGGGTCTTTCGTAGTCAACGGAAACTGAGCTAAGGCAAGGAAGAGGGGAGAAAATCCTTAATCTTAGCAACAGTGGGATTTGAGCTATGTGGCTTCAAGGAAAACACAAAAAGCCTTGCTGAGAAGTTCATCTCTAGGTAACCAGGTTCTGAAAGAGTCTTTTGTGTGAGTGGGGAGCGAGGCCAAGCCAAGCGGGCAGGAGGAATGAGGATCACGCAGGGAGTTGCTCTCCTCGTTCCGTTCCCTTCCCTGGGGCAGTGCCATGGCTGGCCCAGGCAGGGCTGGCACAGCCTGACACAGTCACAGCTCCCGACAGGGCCAGGAGGGAGAGAGGAACTCGCCTGAAGCTCAGCCGGCTCAAGGGACCACATTCCTTCCCTCCTGCTCCGGCCTCCCAGTGACCTCAGGGTTAAACTGCAGTCAAGACCGGTGGTAATAACATTCAGATCACCTCCCCTGCAGCAGTTAGCTACTTCCCACCCTAGGCAACACTAGATGGGAGTTTTCAGAATTCTCCTACATCATTCTCCTACATGGGCACAGAGGGAGTGATGTGTTAGAATCTTGCTCCCCAAGCAGCTGAGCCCATCCCTGTCTAGGAAAGCACACAAACAGCAAGTGTGGAGCGTGCATGCCTCTGTGTGTGTGTGTGTGTGTGTGTGTGTGTGTGTGTGCGCGCGCGTATGTGTGCAGCAGGCTAAAATATTTTCTGGAAGTGGAAAAGATCCTACATAAATCCTGTGTGCACAGTCTTGTATATAACAGAAGAGTAATTTTAAAATGTTAAACCTGAAAAAAAAAAATGTTAAACCTGGCTTTCTCCTTTGCCTCATCAAATTCATCACATCACTGTTTCCTTAAAATAATACCAATGATAAATGTAAATGTATTGTATACCTAAAATGTACCAATAAAAGAATTTAAGCAAAAAATAAATAAATAAAAAAATAAAGATACACAATCAGTCCATAAAGTCAAAACACCCTGAGTACAGCTCTTGCCAGCTACCATGGCTCCTTGCTAGAGTAGAAATGGGAATTACAACTAAAGCACAAATTTACAGGAAAAAAGTCTTTCATTGGAAAATTAGAGGAAAGATAGAAAAGGACCCCAGTTTAAGTAGCTGGAGGCGGCCCCCTCTGACACAGGGGTTTACATAGGTTTAAAAAGCAAGGGGCCAGCTTTGTGGATTAACTGATAGGCTAGGGTACAGATTACCATTAGCTCAGGCCTGGGGTCATCCTGGGGTCATACTTCTAGAATCTTTGGGCCTGCAGAATAGTTTTGTTCCCAGGAAAGGACTGTCCTTGCCTGCAGGGGTCTCAGTCTTGGGGGACTCAGCCTTTCCTGGAATCCGGGCGAGCACAGTTTGGGGCAATGGCTCCAAGCTTCTGGGTGTAGCTGAATGTCCCTGGATACCTCCTTTCCTGGTGTCCTCAGTCTTGAAGGGGAATGAAATCATATAAATTCGAGGCTAATCAACCTTGTCTGGCCAACTCCTAGATATCTGCTTCCCAAATGATCAAAATACCCTCAGGCAGAATCGAGAAGGAATTTAACCCAAGATTTGCAGTAACAAAGGATACAAAATGAAGGCCAAGGTGTTCTGTTTTTAGTTATCTAATGGGCATCTGTGCCTCCAAGTGAAGGGTGAAGGTTCATAGCAAAAAGGGCTTTTAAGTCCTGAATGTCCCAGAAGAAAACACCAATCACCCTTCTAATGAGTAAGGGCCACCATGCTGCCTGTTTCCCAAGCCCACAGTGGTCCCTAGCTGTTCCACGACTGTGTCACAGCTTTGGGTGTTTGTTTCAGTTAATGCAATAAGCACTTCCTGAGTGCACATTGCAGGGCATGTAACACACTCAGCTGCTCGCACCAGCACAGGTGAAGAGGGAATCAGACAGACTCTGGTGTCAGACGCAGTTCCAATCCTGCTTCTGCTATCTGTGCCTCTAGGAAGTACAGTGACACAGAAACTGGCATCTAGAAGGCTCATGCAAGCCTCCAATCTCACAGGCTGCCTGCACAGAGGGCTCCATCTAACAGAGCGCCAGGGCTTGTTACTGGGCTCTGAGGTGCTGAGGTCTCTTTTCAGAGGTGGTTTCTGGGTTCTTTCTGTGGTGAACAAAGACTTGGTCAAGACAAATGCAAAGCGTAGCACAGATTGATTAAAAATGGAAAAGAAAGAGGTTCTCCACAGCAAGTTTGGGCCAAGGAAAAGTAGGAAAGACACACACCCTGCAGTGTGAGGGCAGCCACCACGCAAGAGTGAACACAGTGGCAAAAAAATGTGGAGGTCCGTTTTATATCACCCAGTCCTCAGGCCGGATGACAGGTGGAGGCCAAGGTATCGAAAACCTGCTCGAGTTCTCGAGAGAAGTCCATGTGCAGGATTTTGGGAACTGTTCCTCTGCCCTGGGATTCTGTAATTAACAGGTCACACCTACTTCCCCAGTCAGTTCTGCTGCGCCCTAATCTCCTGCAGATCAGGCTGATCACAGCACTGCAGGCTAATGAGCTCTTTAACAGAGGTGTGAGGACAGATGGAGGAGAAGCTGTAGAAAAGGGCTGATGGCAACAGGCAGCTGGGAAGGGCAGCTGTCCGCTCTGGGTGCAGGGTTGGCAGGAGCAAATGCAAGAATGTGGGCACTTGCCAGACACTCTCAGAAAAGATGTGCTGATCTCTGGCACTCCTGTGGGAGAGAACTGGGAAGTATTTCTATTTTTCTCTTGGTGTTGGTCAATTACAGAGTCTCTGCAAACTATCCTGTGAATTTATGAGTGCTTTTAAAATAAAGTGATTTTGAAAAAGAACCACTTATTGCACACCCACCAGCATTTTGCATATGCAATTTTCTTTTATTTATTCCAAATGACCCTACAAGAAGATATTCTTTTCTTTTCTTTTTTTTTTTTTGTACCAGTGATTGAACTCAGGACCTTGGACTTGTTAGACAGGCATGGCACCACTGAGCTAAATCTCCAGCCCAGGAAGATAATCTTATCTTGCCATAACAAACATGCAAAGTATCTACCCTGTCTCAGTTCACACCACCAGGCAGAGGTGGAGCTGGGTGGTTAGCCTGCCATGACCATTGAACTCCAAGGCTATGCTTGCCCCCTTTCCACATTGCCTCTTCCTGGTGCCTTTGGCTCTCTGTACCCCCTGCCCTGCCCTCTCCCTCCAGTCAGTGTCCTCCTCATCCCTTGTTTTAGAACCACAAGACTATCAGTCAGAAGGCTCTCATTCTCCCAGCCCACTCTCCCTGTCCCTCTTGTCCCACCTCAAGCCACGCAGTCTTCCAACCCAGAAAGTAGAGGGGGCAGTATAAAGCAGGGTATTGTCTTCATGCAAAAAAATCTTTCCTGTTTCTTGTCATTTTGAATCTATGAAACACTCATGTGAAGGATGACTCGGAATGTACAAAAACCTGGATAGCACAGCTTGTTCGTGCTCTCACAAGAGGAAAAGGAGGACCCTGCTGAAGATCTGTTAATACAAAGATCAGGAGTCAACTTGTCTCTGAACAGTCAGCTTCTGTAGTGAGAACAGCTCAAGTCTTTACCTCCCATACATAGCTCTGTCTGACACATGTTCAGGTCCCATTCCTTCCTCTCCAATAGCCCAAAGAACCTTTTTTTTTTTTTTTCCAGACCGGTACTGTGGTGCACAGTAGCTCAAATCCCATTTTCTTCATAATGGTGATCTATCTTGTGTGCAGAAATGACAACAAAAGATGGCCCAAGTGCAGGAAATGGGTAGGTTTGGAAGAAGCATGTGAGCATTCCCCGGGACAGGAGAGTTCACATCAAATTTTCTTTTATGTCAAAAAAAGTACCAGCTCATCTTTTCCTGGGCTGGGCTTAGGGGTTGGGATACAGGTGTGACCCTCTGTTGTTGCAGCCAAGTCCTGCTTCATGAGCTAAGACACTGGCAAATCTTCCACATTCAGTCTAGAAAACAGCAGTGGTTGTAGTCAAAGCTGACCTGGTCATGACACCTGTCACAGGCAGTAAGACCTAAAGTCACTCGTGTCACTCATTATTGATTAGCTCAGCTCCACCAGGATCCTCCACTCAGCTCTGCAGCAATGTCCCATTTGCATCCTGCTTACTCTGCTGGGAGACTGCTCTCCACAGAGCGCGTCACGGACTCCTTGCCCCTCTCCTTCCTCGTCAGCCCTGGCCAGCAGGGAGCCTTGGGAAAGCAAGAATTGGGAGAAAGGAAATACAAGAAGGCCCAATTCCCTCCCTGAAAGGTCATTCTGACAGACCATAAGGTGTTGGGTGTTCTAGGCATCTGTGCTGACCCACCCCATTCTGGGTTCCCGCCCCTTCCTCTCCTATTACCTCCTGGATTGTAGAAAGTCACAGTTCCGCTGCTGCTCCTTGCTTCTTTTGTGGTTTTTAAATCCCTTTTTCTACATATTCATAAAGTGTCCCTTTTTAAGCAAGTTACCCAGGGTGCAGCAATTGCTTCCAATTGGGATCCTCATATATAGGTATCATCATTATACCCACTTATCAGAAGAGTCTCAGAGAGAAAGCAGCTTGGCCAAGACCTTATAGGTAGTAGGCAGCAGAGCTGAACATCAAGGTCAAGCCTGTCTGAAGCTAGAGCCCCAGTTCTCAGCTACGATCCTGTACCAGCACCAAACAGTTCCGACAAGGCAGGCAACCTGCGAGGCCTGGACACGCAGCTTTGAGGGACTCTTCGTGGAAATCCGAAATGGGCAGGAATATACTGTTGGGGACAGGGCTGTGGCAACTGGCATTGCCCATCTGTCAGTCTTTCTGTCAGGCAGATGCAAGAGGCCAGGAGGGAGGCAGCATCCTCACGGGGCCTGTTGTCACTCATCCTGAAGTGTCCTGCATCATGGGGCAGAGACCACCATGCAGAGGCTGTGAGGTCCTGTAAGGGGGTGTCTCATCTCTCCTACATCTGCATCTGGGCTGGGATGTGTCCGGGGTCCATCATCTCTTCTCTAATGTCCTGGTCAAACCCAGAGTGGGTCCTGTTGGAGCTCAGCACTATTTAAAATAACCCAACATACCAGGACAGGCAGGGGCTGATTCTTTACTCTAAAAGAGAAGGTAGGGCTACGTCTTTCCTGAGAACACCTCAGTCCTTCACAAGACACCAGGAGAATCTGTAGTGGGGAATCACTAACCATGCTGCTTGTGTCTGAGCCACACTGACCTACACGTCTGGCCTCTGTCTTCCACCCTGGGAAGCTGAACAACCTTTACTTAATGGTAGAACCCTGAGGCTTCCTCTGCAGACAGAGGGATTTATCATCTTGGCCTCCACGTGCATGGAGAGAATATTTTAGCTGAAATGTTATACACATTTTCATAAATGATTTTACTGTAAAATAGGAAGAAGTCTACTTCTTCTGGCTAAAGCAAAAGAGCTTGAAGCAAGGACTCTCAGCAGGGCTTCATCCCAGAACCTCCCCTCCCTCTCTTCTTTGTCTTTGTCACTCACTGAGTTGCACTGACAGGTAATCCTGGGCACAAAAGTGAGGTCCCTGTGGGTGGACAGCACATGTCTCACCTCTGGCACACAGGGGGTCCTCAGCACAGTCTGGAGGATGACTGGCACATGGGTGTCCTCAGAGCACCCTGTCCTGCTGCCAGTGTGTGCATCATGTCACTCCTCAGTGGACTTGTCTGCCTCATCCCAAGAGCAAACACCACATTTCACACCTGTGTTTGGAACATCATGACTGCTCAAAATGTGTTCTGGAGAGAAAATGGGGATAAAGAATATAGAAAAAATAAGACTGTTAACTATGGCCTTCCTGCATCAAGTGGAGATGCTCTGACAGCAATCATGGCTGTTAGCAGAGGATCCTGCCCACCAAATGTCCTCATCATTCTAGACAAGTCCCATTTCCATCACAGATTTGCTTCATGGAGGAAGCACTGGAAAGAAGTGGCTGGGAAGCTGCATGCCAGTTGAACTTGTCACAGGGGCAGAACTTCTGCCCTTCTCCAAGTCAATTCTTGGCTAACATTAAGTTCCCTGCTCACATGACCCTTCCCTAGGAAATACACCATGACCTTCAGAGAAAGGTCAGGTTTCCTTTCTTTCAGAGCATTCCACTGTGTGTGTAATTGTATGCTCATGGGTGTGACTCAGCTGAATGCCCACTGGTCAGCATTACACCTGTTTTGTTCATTATTCTGTTGCCAGGACTAAGCATGGTGTTCTTTGTATCAATGCTAAATGAATGAGTGGATGAGTGGTGGGTGGGTGGATGGGTGGATGGATGAATGGATAATGAGAGAGAGAAAGAGAAAGAAAGAGAGACAGAGAGAGATTAGATTTCTCTAAGCTGGTGTTTATGGCTTAAACATGCTTTCCATAGAAATCTACATCCAATAAGTTGTGATAATAGTCCATACAATGGAATATTATTCAGTGGTAAAAAGATGTAAGTTAACTAGACAGAACTGGACATGGTGAATGTCAAATGCGTATTGTAAGTGAAAGAAGCTCATCAGAAAAGTCTATACTCATATAATTGCAACTATAAAATATATTGGAAAAGACAAAACTATAGAGATGGTGTAAAGATCAGGAGTTCAGGGGAGGGAGGGTGAGTAGCAGAGCACAGGACATTTTTAGAGTGGTGAAACATTTCCATGGGGTAACAGTGGTTACACCACATTATTTGTCAAAAATCATAGAATGTACAACACAAGGAGTTAACCCCTATACAGAGACTGTGCTTGATCATGTAACAGAACAGTTAATCAATTATGACAAATGCACCACACTTACGTGAGAGATTAATTAGAAGACAAACTGGAGGGGAATATATGAGAAATATATGAGAAATTTCTGCATAACTTTTATGTAAATCTAAAATCCTGTACACTAATGCTTAAAGGTTTAATCCTGGTTGGTTACTCAAAATATAAAATACTAGGGGAAGGGACGGGTGAAATGAGGGCACTATCCTAAGCCTAACTCACACTCTGTACTCGTCAGGCTGCACATTCCTCCCTGGTCCCTGGACACAGAGGACCAGTGGGTGTGAGAGCCCACAATGCACAGGGATGGGATGAGGAGCTGTCACTTCAGAACCAGGACGCCTCAGCCTCTATGCTGCCACCAACAAAGAATCTGAAGAGTTGGACTCCAAAATCCCGGAAGGCAAAGCAGAACCTGCTAACGAGAGTGGTGACACCACTATTACAGCAGAGCTGGCCAGGCAGGGGTGACCTGTGAACTGCTGCAGGGCACCCAGACAGAGAGGGGCAGCCCCGCCAATTAGGGAGTGCTCTGAGCAGCAGCGCTGTCTGTGGAGAGTGTGCAATCAGTTTCAGGCAGGCAGGCTTCTCAGGCCCCTGGGAAGGAGAGCAGTCTCTCTGTCTGGCAGCACAGAGACCAGAGGTGAGGCATCATCGCCATGGCTACCTGCTTTGCAGAGCTGCTGCAAGGCCTTTTAGGAATCTGCTGTTTGTGGAAACTGGATGTCACCCCGTGGCAAGCATTCCTCCACTCTCCTGCATGCTCACCCACAGCCTCTCATACTTCCCTTGCTCGGAAGGACAAGGCAGTGATGAGCCTGACACTGCCCATGCTCGTAGCTCGGTGACACCCAGCTTCACAGGCTGTGTGAGGCCCAGGGGATCCCAGCCATTTCTGTGTGCTATGCATCCTATGTATCCAAGGCCCAACAGGGACCGTTGTTCAAGTTCTAGCAGGACTGGAGGAAAAAATTGACCCTCCCAGAGGTGGCTGGTACCAATTACAGGCTTCAGTCCTTTGCTTTTCTGCATTTTGTTTCCCAAGCACAGTCTCAGGGGAAGGTGAGTGACAGGATAATGTGATCACTGTTGGATATTTATCATAAAGAACACACCCAGCCTGAAGCCTGCCCATCAGGGCCTGCTGTGGATGCTCATCTGTGTTATTCTCAAAGAAAACAAGGGAGGTGTGTATATTAGCTCAACAGGACAATGTTTTGGAGAAGATAGACCAAGAATTTAAACTAGTTAAAATTCCTAGTAACTAGACCCTCCCAACCAACTAACAAAACAAACAAAAGCATCCAGACAGCCTGAGAGTTCATGTTTACCTGTCCCCTAACACTGCTGGCCTGTGTGGATCTATTTGTCATTTCTGGGCAGTATATCTCTGCTACTCCAGAGGACCCCGCCTCACTTTTACACTGGTGTCGTCACCACTACTCCATCTATAGCCATGCAGTGACTGGGCTGCCAGCTCCTTCCGGAAGTCTCAGAACAGACTAAGGAGGGAAACACTTTACCCTGGAGAGGAAAGCTGAGAAAGCAGCTCCTGGGGATGAGGGCACCTATGGAGGGAGGGGGCCTTGGAGGGAGAAGCTATGTCTGAAGGAATGAAGAGAATGTGCAGAGAAAAGCAAGGGCATGACCAGAAAAGCCCTGGTGATTTGCATCCTGGGTTTAAGGAATATGTGGCGAATTCTGTTAATGTTTTGATTAGGCTCAAAAATGCCTCTCAGAAGACTCATATGTTCAGAGATGGGGCTTTTGGACATGATTAGATCATGGAGGCACTAATTAATCCACTGATGACTGCATAGCTGAATGTGCTTTTAGGAAGTAAGGCCTAGGTGGAGGAAGTCACTGTGGTTGTGACCTGGAAGGGCGTATTCTTGTCCCCCCCACTTTCTTTCTCCCTGGTTCTCTTCTTGCTCTCTCTGGATGCCATGAGGTGAGCAGCTTTCCTCTGCCATGCCCTTCTGCCATGATGCTCCTGTCTTGGAACCAGCAGGTCACAGCTCCTGAAACCTCTGAATCCAGGAGACAAAATAAACCTTTTCTCCTCTAAGTTGTGTACATCAGGGTTGTTGCAGCAGCACAGGTGTAGTAAGGGGCCCCAGTAAATCATATCTTGTACACACTGCTTTCTAAGGCCCTCTCCCACATGGACTCTGGGTTTATTTGAAGTGGTTTGGCAGTGGACATCACCAGATATGTTACAAGCAATGGCTTGAAAAGCTTTTATGTATGGGAACTTACCTTTTGTCTGCTGTTCCTAGAACCTTTTCACCACGTGTTATGACTTGTATCTAGATGTTCCCCCAAAGCTTCATGCACTCATAAGTAGGGCTTTTGGGAGGTATGTGGATCTAGGTGTGAATATCAACTAAGAGTATGTGATAATTTGATTATTCCACTGATTGGCTTAGCACCGTTCTGGGTATGGCTGATGGGAAGTCCCACCCTGAGTGTGGGTGGTACCAACCTATAGGCTTCTACCTGGATGGAGTATAAAGGGAGGGAGGGAAACAGGGTCACTGCTACTGCTTCCTGCTTTCTGCTTGCCCTGCCACGCTGCTCTGCCTTCGATCCAGCTGACTATGGACTGAAACCTCCACACACTGTGAGCTAAAATAAACCTTTCAGGTTTTTTGTCACAGCAATGGAAGATAACCAAAACACCATGTAAGGGAGCTCACGCTGCCCTGCTGGAGACAGGTAACCTAGCCAATATCCAGTGTCACATGGGGATATAAGATTAAGACCATCATAGGACACTTGGCCACAGGTAAGTCATCTGAAGGACACTAGGGGTGATCAGGAGAAGAACCATCCAGCTGAGCACAGTCTAGAATGACATGCAAAGAGTAGTGAACAAATAATATGGTGGTGTTTTATTCCACTGAGTTTTGGAATTATCTGTTACTCAGTCAAACATAACTTGCTGTTCATTGAAACTTTTCTGCTACCAGGTAAAAACAAGTAACTGTTGAACAAGAAATGTTATAGAAATGATGATCCAGCCATCTAGCCAAGGTCACAGTATACTCTAAGCCCAGCTGATACTACATGGAGCAGGCAGAGATAGCCTCCCAGGAGAGTCCAACCCAGGCTCCCATCCATAGATTCATGAACAAGTAGAAGTTTACTTCAACCTAACTTTAAATTTTAAAAGTCCTTAAGTTTTGGAGTGTCTTGTCACACAGGAAAGGAAAAGCTAACACCTAAACTGCTCTAAAGCACCCCAAATCTTGTCATCCTCAAGAAGGCAGAATCTTCTCACTGTGGCCACACAGCTATAATAAAATCAAGGACATTCCTAACATCCAATCACTCCTCCCTCCACTGTGCAATTTATCGAGTTGAACACTCTAGATAGGGTTATATGATGCAGTGGATGCTATAAACGACATGATCGACCAAGGAGGTGGATCATATTCCTTCCATTTTCTATCTTACTCTTTCCAATGCAGATATGACAACTGGAGTCACAACAGCTACTTTTAGACCATGAATAAGACAGAAAATTTAAAAAATAATAAAAATAAAGAATCCCAGAGATGCTAGAGCTACTAAGCAAACCTAGTGAGGACATGACTCCAGAAGTGCTTTTGTGTAAGAAAAACAGAAACTTGGTTCCAAGATACCTGTCTAAAGTGGCTTTCCATTACATAAAACCAAAAAACAATCTTAAGGGAAATGAATTAAGTTATATTTCTGTTACTGGGACCAAAAGAATCATGACTGTGATTTGGTCTTTTCTTTAGGGAGAATTGTGGTCATCCCCACATTATGTCCTGTACACTTATCCCTGTTTCTTTCTATCCCGTGTGGTAGACACAAAGTCTACTGTCTTTCACTTTAAAACAGGTCAGGTGTGGTCACACACACCTGCAATCCCAGTACTCTGAAGGCTGAGGCAGGAAGATTGTTTCAATTACAAGGCCACCCTGGGCTACCTAGTGAGTTCAAGGACAACCTGAACTACATGCTGAGATCCTGTCTCAAAGAAAGTAAGAAAGCAAGAAAGCAAGCAAGCAAGAAAGAAAGAGTGGATATTTCCAAGAATATTTTACTAAAATATGAAGTGTGACACAGGAAAATAATTGTAAGAAACATATGAAATTGCCCTGTTTCTATGATATCTGGCACTAAAATCACCAACTAAGCTTTGGCTCCCATTCTAATATCTTTACTTTAAGACAGTGTTTCTCAAAGTGCATTTTTCTAACTGACAACATCAGCATCACCTAAGAGCTTGTTAGAAATGCAAGTTCTCCTGCCCCACCCTAAAGCTGCTCAGTCCCAGATTCTGACAAGGAGGTTGGCAATAGTGTTTCAAGGAGTCCTGTTGGTGATTCTGATTCAGCCCATGTTTGGGAGCCACTTCTTGAAAGATAATTACCTGCCAGTCTCTGGTGGACAAAGAACCCTGTTCCTTTTCCTCCAGATGGTGTTGGGTGACAGGTGGAGTCCAGAGTTTGGAATGGCAGAGAACCCAGTGTCCACAGTGACTCTGCCTAAGTATTTATGTGTTCTTGAACCAGTTTCTTAGCCCCTAACACCTCAGAGTCTTAATTTCTTCATGGAAAACAATAGGATAATACTTAGCTGGACTATTTATGGATTTTTTGAGATAAGACTTGCCAAGTTCCTCCCCACTGTCTAGGCCAGTACAGATACTGAGTAAAGTCAGCTGGTTCTCATAAATTCTTCTCAACTCTATGGGAAAAATAAATTAAAATGTGTTAAAAAAATAAAAAGCTCTATGAGCACAAGTAAACAATTTCTAGCGTACATAGCCATCTCATTTTCAAAAATAAAAATAAATTTCTGCAGTCCAGTTCCAATCTCCCAATATTCCTAGATATTACTGTAGCAGCCAGACATCAGGCTGAAGGGCCAACTCATTTCTTCATGGATGTGCAGAAATTATTGACAGTCCAGTGGCTGATTGGGCCTTCTCTGGCTCAGGATAGAGGTGTTTCCCCCCTTAAACATTTCCATCCTCCCAGCTCCAAAGCTATCTATTGGCCCACTGCTTCCACTGGACCTCAGCTGTTGGCAGTCGTTAGCCATATCATAAACACTAAAGTTCATCACACTCAGAAACAGCTCCTTGTGTGGGGAAGCCAGTGAGGAAACATTCAGTTGTAAAACAGACCTCTGACACAGTCTATTCCTTTGTGTTGTTATCATTGTTTATCACTGAATTAGGAATCCATATTCTTTAAAAGATTATTAAAAATGAGGATGATGTGCGAAGTTTTTTCTCTTCACAACCTCTGGCACTTAGATCTCTGTCTAGAGGCAATCACACTCTTCAGCTTTTCAGAGAAACTCTTAGAAACTGTCTGTTGGATCTCTGTAACTAATATATAAGTATTGCTTAGGATTCTCTAGGGGAGCAGAACTGATAGAAAATATATGTACAACAATGCAAGGGGGCCTATTAGGTCAGCTTATGGGGTCAGAGGCAGGAGAGTCTGGGCCATGGTGCCAGAAGGCCGGAGGCTTCAGTAGCTGCTCAACCCAGGAAAATACAAGCTGCAAACCAGGAGGGGAGAAGGATGCAGCACCAGGCCAAGGTTCGAGACCTGGGAGCTCTCTGGAGTTGCTGGTGAGAATCTGCCTGGCAAGGCTGGAGAAACTGGAGCCTGATGTTCAGAGACAAGGCCATCAAAAGACACCTGCTCCAGAAAGATTGGAGCTCTTCGGAAACAGGTACATTTCCTTCTTCTTCCTCTTTTAATTCTGTTCACACTGCAAGCCTATTAGTTGATGCCTCCTGCAAGCAGGGTGGTCCTTCCCCTCTCCTTATTCGAGCCTACATGCCAGTCATCTCTGGAAATACCCCACTGAAACAACCAAGACCAGACTTTACCAATCCTCGAGGGCTTTCTTACTCCGGTGAAGCTGACACATCACAATCAACAGACATAAGACATTACTCTCACTCTTTACTCTGCACAAAATATAATATATATGCTCTTTGTAGCAAGAATATGGAGAGCAGGGTGATAGGAGACAGACTACTAGAAGACCTTAATAACCTGCAACATCCTGTGTCCATGAAGCCTCAGAAGGCTGACAACCTTATCTGCAATGAGCAAGGTTTATCCTATGTTTCTGACTATGCACAGACACTTTGCTGATACAGTATCTGTGTGTGACACACATGTATCATGTCTGCCTCCCTCCAAGCACAAACGTGGCCATGCCTGTCTCTTAAGATCATCCTGTCTTTCTCCCACCAGCGTGGCAATTTATCAGGCTTTTAATCCTGAGGTCCGTCTGCCTGCAGGAGGCCCTTGTGCCAGTCACTGGCTCTCTGTGTGCTTTGCTCCTATCTGAGTCTGTGGGGCAACATCGCAGCACTCTGACCTGACCACAAAGTGAAATCTGCCATCTGGGTTGCTCCCTCTCCTCCTGCTCCTGTCCTCTTCCTCCTGTGCTTTTTACTCCCGCTATGATTTTGAGATTTGTACCGGCCCTCACCCAAATTTCCAGACAGGGAAAATGGGGCCCAGAAGTAGATGCAGGGCAGTCCCAGCAAGAACATGGACAGTGACTGACCCTGGAACCAGGACTCCAGCATCAGCTTAGGTGACGTGGGTTTGGGTGTCCAAAAGTCAAAGGTTCAAATCCTGGTTCCACCACAGAAGAGCTACATTTTCTCCATTGAGTTTCTTACTTCTGGAGCCTCAGTTCCAATATCGCTAAGTGTGATAATAACATTTACCTTACAGAATAACTAGAATCATAAAAAATACAAAACATCAAATGGGGTTTTTTATTAAATAATGATAATTTGCCAAACTTTAAGCTGCACTCTTATATTTTTCAATGTGGCACACCCGCAGGACCCTGGCTTCATTTCCATAAACATCATTAGCACATGTAGAGTATGCTTATGCATAGGAGGCGCAAAGATTAAGGGGTACTGCCTTTGTCCCCAGAGGTGAACTCTGCAGTGGAGGGGTCAGCCACAAGCCAGTGCTGGGGGCCCTTGGAGGGCTTCCTTCCCTGCAGGTCCTAAGAGAAACTACAGCTGACAGAGCACTTAGCCACCTGCTTTTGATGAGAGGGAGGGCAGGGCCAGGGCCAGGATGGGTATGAGTGTGGAGCCAAGTCCAGGGGTGACCTGAAATGGGAACATGCATCCGCTGGCATGTTTCCCCACAGTGGCTGGGCATCACAATCACACAGCCACCACACTGTGTCTCTGAGGAGTTTGCAATGCTGTACAGCCAGTACCCTGGGCACTTACATTTCTGAGCTCCCACCTACATGGGGACAGAAGAGTCCACCTCCTCCTCACCACCCAGGGTTGTCCCTGTGCTTTTAACCCCTGGGCCCCAGCATGTCCGCTCCTTTCAGTCTCCAGGAAATAAGCCTCTGAGAATCATTTGTCAAGCCAGCTATGCAGCCACTGAGTGAGGAATCTTTCCCTGCATCTGCAGATGGGGGCTCACATCACAGCATGAAATCTGTTCACCCTTATCTTAGCCCACAAGGATAAATGAATGACCCAGCCCTCGGTATAAATCCAGCAGCTCTATGTATGCTTCTGTGTACATCTCCGGCACACTCTGCTTCACTGGCCGTTTGCTTTTGTTTGCTGCCTTTTCTTGGCTCGGGGCTCCCAGGATCATCAGTCTCCTGCCTGGACACTGTTTTTCATCTGCAGACACACTGACAGAATGAAGAGGGCAGCCAGTGTCTGTCTCTGCTGCTGCCAAAATCCTGCAGCAGGTGTGTGTATTTTCCCCCAGCTGAGCTGTGAGGGTTCTAGCTGCTTGGAAGACCCAGCAAGCCAGCTGCCTTGGACAGCTTGAAAAAGCAGAATGCAACTCCTCCACCTCACAGAGCCTCTGCGGACTCCTCCTGTCCAGAAAGGTTACGACAAGTCACAGTCTCAAGTTCAAGGAAGCTGTCTGAGTAGATTTTATTTTTATTTTATTTATTTTTGTATTGAGCCCAGGGCCTTCATACTGAGCTATGTCCCCAGCTTATGTTGCTAAGTTACCCAGGCTGGGCTAGAATTTATGATTCTCTAGCCTCCACTTCCCAGAGTGCTGGAATTACAGGTATGTACTACTATGCCTGGCTCAAATGGGTTTTACATGGCATCAGTAGCCATAATGCTGAATAACAAGGTTTAGGCAGGGGAAGAGGCAACCCTTCTCCTGTCTCAGTTACTTTTTGGGTTACTAAGACAAAATAACCTGCACCCACAAGTCAAAGGAGGAAAGGTTTATTTCAGCTCACACAGTTTGTAGAGGTTTCAGTTCACAGTATGTGGCTTCAAGGCAGGGCATGACAGAGAGCATCACAGAGGAGAAACAGCTCATGTCAGGCAGAAGGCAGTGAGCAGCAGCAGCCTGCCTTTCCTTTTTATCTCATTCAGGCTACCCACCTTCTGGATGGTGCCACCCAGGACTATGCTAATTCCAGTCAGTGGACTGATTTAGTAACCATGCACTCTTAATCCCCGCATCACACACCCTAGATCCAGCCACCTCTGAAAAGCCCCACCTGTGGCTGCACGAGGCTTTGGGGGGACATCCAGACAAAGCTGTAACACTGCCATAAACTAGCAGATCATTTACCATCAGTATCCTTGGCCAAGGCCTCAGTATCCAGATTCCAAGAGCTCAAAGGCAACAAGGATGGCCTAGGGAAAACAAACATTTTGAAAAATCATGGACAAGAGCAATGATAGCCATGCAGCCCTTTCTATGTGCCAGGCACTTGGGATGCTGTGGACTGGAGCTAGCCCTGCAGGTGCATTACCTGCCTTGGAGGCTCACAATAGCCCAGAGAGATGAGTGCTGTCACCCTAGGGACTAAAGCAGAGAAAGATCCAGTGATTCGATGTAAGTCACACAGAAGTGAAGAGAAAGTGTTGGATTGAAGCAAGGGATGAGAGTCACAGCATGCACTTTCAAGCAGTGCTTCCCAAGCACTAAAACTCCCTCCCATCACCTGGAAATCTTGTGAAAGTGTAGATTTGGCAGGAGCTCCCAAATGAGGCCATCGAGCCTGTTGGAGGACCAAGAAGCAAGTCGCTTGCCTCTCCTCTCTAAGCTTCCACTTCCTGTCAGTAGAATGGAGGTACAGCCCACACGCCAAGCTGTGTGCACCCAAATGAAATGATGTAAACCATGCAAAGTGCTCAGTACGATACCATGACAATCACCAGCAACAAACAGCAGGTGTCATGTTCCTATGAAGAAAAAAACGTAACAACTAAATTCTACTCAGGCTTGGGCTCCATCAGCGTCTCTACAAACAAGCTCCTGACTCCCTTCTAGGACCTAGGAAAGTTAACAAAGTGAGATGAATTTCCTGTTCAGTGCTAGGTGTGATACCACTCGCCTTTAATCCCAGCACTCATGAGGCTGAGACAGGAGGATTGTCATGAGTTCGGGGCCAGCCTGGGCTACAAAGCCAGACCTTGACTCAGAAAAACAAAACAAAACAAAACATTTCTGTTCCACTCAGAACAGGTAGAGCCCAATTTCTCACAGAAGTCTATAATGGTGGTTAAACTTTAATCTTAACAGATAGGCAGAATAATGCCCCAAGGCTCTGCAAGATGCCTGCTCATGAAGCAAAAATGTAATTATTTTCATTCTACGCCAGAAACTTACACAGGTGAACAAACTAACACAGTTTAGGAAGATTTCCCATAACAAAGGACACAACTAGGTAGGTTTTACTTAACCTGCAGTTAAACAGAAATCTAGTTAATCAGAGAGCTCAGAGGGGAGTATTTCAATTTAATCTCTCAGACTCGGCCTGTAAGTCATATTTACATCATGACTGAGGAAAGGGGCCCCCTGAGGCTTGGGAAGAAACAGCTATGGGAGCTTTGGTAAATGTTGATCTAGCCCCTGATAATCTGGCAGGAATCTGTAAATCACTAGGTGAGGGGAGTTTGCCCAGCAGAAATGGGGATTTTTTTGACCTTGCCAACCTGGTAAGTTTCTTCCTGCTCAGAACAGTGGTTTATTTAAGTGCCTATAGCGACGCCTCCATTCAGTACAGCACAGTGAAATCCAATTTTGTGTTTATCTTTGTTGGCATGTCCCCAAAGCTCTAATGAGTCAGATCCTCCTACGGTAATAAAGTCATTTGTTAAAATAATCAGGATCCCCAGTTTACCCCACCCTTCCCATCCGAGCAATCCGTACATAGAAAGTGCAGTTCAGTTCCCTTTCCCAGTTGGGGCCATCTTCTACTGGTCTGATTCTGAAATCCATATGGCATGGTAAATTCTGAGCCAGCCTGCCAGAAAGCCATGGGCTGCTGCTCTGGCTGAAGCACGCCCCACTTAGATGAGGAGGAAAGGGGGAAAGAAATGCTCTGCTAATGGTTGTGGTTTACCTCACCCAGGAGACCCTTCATTCTGCATTTGTAACAGATGAGGATAAACACTGGAAGGGGAGCAGTATGGCGGGCTTGGGCCACATCCCCTTGGTTGGCTGAGTTGCTACCTCTGGGATGATGTAATAGCGTTCTCCAGGGAGATGGAGCCAATAAGGGATAGATAGAGGATTTAGTAGGGAAATGTAGTAGTCTCCCAAAACTACGGAGACCGAGAGGTTCCATGACAGGTTTTCCAGAAGCTGGAGACCCTGCAATCCTGGGACTGTTGGTCAATCCCAAGTCCAAAGGCCTCAGAACCAGAGACATTAATAGCAACTCTCAGTATGAGGCCAAAGGCCTGGAAACACAGGGGCCCCTAGTGTAAGTCTTGGAGTCCAAAGGCCAGAGAGCCTGGAGCTCTGATGTCTAAGGCAGGAGAGTGTCCCAGCTTGCAGGGTGGGAGTATTGGTTTTGCTGCCCATTTTGTTCAAGCCCCAAGCTGATTAGATGGTGCCTGCCCCATTGGTGGTCCCCACTCAGTCCACTGACTCAGACACCTACCTTCTTTGCAACATCACAGACACACTCAGGAAGAGAGCTTTACCAGTTCCTAGGGATTCGTTAACCCAGCTTGACTCCTAAAGTCAGCCATCATAGACAGGACAAGTCCCTTCTGGCAGTTCCCTTCCTCCAGCTCTAGTGTGGATATGGGGATAAGAAGAGAACCTGCTGTGCTGCTCCCAGGTCATGTGGTGTTGGTCATGGGGTAAATCCGACCCCAGCTCAGAGACAAGACTTCATCTTGCTGGTGCTCAGACCAGCACTGAGTGAATACTGCCACTGCAGTTTGCAAAAGTTAAGTAAATTTGGCTTTCATACTTATTCTTTTGGCTGCATCTCTCAGTATCCCTTGTCTGACATCCCCGGCTATGTTTCATGCTCTCCATGCAATCATTAATCTATTACTTCAAAAATGCTTATTCAACACTTACTTTATGCCAGTCAGTGTGAAGGCAACATGAGCTCCTACAGGGGAGGGATTGTGTCTTAGTCTTTCTTTGTGTATCAACTCATCAACTGAGCATGAAGCATTGCATAAAATTGGTGGTAATAGGAATTCAGGTCTGGGATGGCCAGGTTACACTGGATTGTAAATGCAGAGGAATTTACTTAGCCCTGGCCATCAATTTAGACCCAAGATAAGTCCTGGTCATATCAAGAAAGAACTCCACCCCATTCTTTAGTTCTTTACTCATGGAATCATCTCTCCTTCATTTAAATAACTTCCAATCAAGTGACGATGCAACCAACTTTAGCAAAACCCTTTCCTGGTATTTTTTTCTTAGCAGGTATTTTTGATGTTTTCCTCTTCTTTTTTTTTTCTCTTTCTCCTCCTTGACCCACACTTTACTATGTCAACTGTCTCCTGGTTCCACTTAATAACTTAGTTTTGCAAATGTGAGCAATATCTGAAACCCAAAATAATTTGCAGGAGGATCCGTCCTCTTAATCCACCATGGTAAGAACATCAGGCTCATGCAAAGAGAGACTCATTTACTTTACACATATTCTCTAAGCATTTACTGTGTGGATGTCAGTATGCTGAGCAATGGGAGGACACGAGGGACATGTCAAAGCCTGGGGTTCTAGAAAGACCTGCAGTGATGAATAGAGAAGAAGGAAGTAAAACCACTGTGGTGATGTGTCATGCAGGTGACAAACAAAAGGGGCTGAAGACATGAGTAACCAGAAGTTAGTGAAGGATTTAAAGTGAGGTGAAAAGAATGCAAAAGATTTAGCTTTGAGAACAGAATGAAGGCAATCCCAGGTCTAGAAAATAGGTCAAATTCTGAGGTAACTATGAGTGTGGCACAGACAGGAAGTCAAGGACTGGTGTGGCTGGAGCAGAGCTGGCTGGTGCGAGCATGGCAGGAGTGAAGCTGGAGGGATGGTGACATCACAAACACACACACACACACACACACACACACACACACACACACAGAGCCCGGTCCATAAAGATCATGCAGTGAGAGAACAGAGGGACCAGGCTATGCTGGCTGTGTCTCAGGGAGGTGGGTGGGTGGCTAGAAGTTATCCCCATGCCATGGCACTAGCTATGTGACCATGGGCAAGGTGGCTGCATTTCTTCCGTTTGCTCAATGAATGTCTACTTCCCAGATAAAGATTGGTCTGAACACACACAAGTCTCTTGGAATGCTGCTGGACACACTAAGCACTCAAGAAACATTAGCTGCTGCCCTACTATCACCTTTGTGAACTCCCCATTATTTGAAGTGTGATCTTTATGCTTGCAGTCAACCCATTTTTTGAAAGGGGTTCATATGAACCCAGCCCACAGTTCATATGCATAACCCCAGCCTCCCAGGTGACTGATGGACCAAACTTTCCAGTAATTATCGAGTAAATTTCCCTTCTCTATGAGTACGTCCACACCAGCAGCCCACTGTTTTCCAGGTTTCTGAGTTGCCATTACTGACATACTCAATAATGTTAAGAATGAGTGCCCTGGGTCTATGAGAGCAGCTTCATTCAACTCCCTTACATTGGAATTCCCTTCCTCAAAGACCCAGCTCTCAAGCTCCTGGTGGTGCCTATCTGCTTCGGTTGAAAGGAGCTAAAGACACATCACTCTTGGAGGCTACATTCATCCACTTAAGTGTTTCTCATTGAAAATGACTGTCCTTTGGAGAGATATGTATTCTTTAGGTAGTGCTGTGTACTTAATGCTTGTGTCATCTGCCATGGTTTAAATCTAAAAGGTGCCCACCCCCAGAGTCCCATGTGTTTGGAAAGTGACTGACTCAGGGGTGCTGAATGTGCTGTTGGGAGGTAGGACCCGCACAGAGGAGGTGGGTCACTGGGGTGTGACCTGGAAGAGTATATATTCTAGTCTCTGTCTCCCCCCTTTGCTCTCTGCTTCCTGGCTGTCATTCCTCCCCCCTGCCCTGCCACCATGATTTTTCACCTTGGAGTCAGCCAACCATGGACTGAACACACTGGCAACTGTGAGCCAAATAATCCTCTCCTCTTTTAAACTGCAGGTGTCAGGAATAGTGTCCCAGGAATGAGAAAGTGACTAACACACTTCCCAAAATTCATATGGTGATATCCTGTCCCCTACTCTGATGGTATTGGAGGTGGGGACTCCAGGAGAGGATCAGGTCACAAGGGTGGAACTCATGTGAATGGGATTAGTGCCTGTGTTTGTCAGCTTTCCATTGTTGTGACAAAATACCTGAGAAAATCAACCCAAAAGAGGAAAGATTTATTTTGGTTCACAGATTCAGAGGGTTTAGTCCAGAAAGGTGGCGGGGGGCTGGGGTCCCATTATCTTTCTAGAGCATATTGTCCCTGGTAACCTACTCCATCTAAACAGGCCCTGCCTCCTAATGTCTGTACTACCTCCCGAAAGCTCTGCCAGCTGAGGACCAAGCCTTTAGCACAAGCCTTTGGGGACATTTAAGCCCCAAACAACAGTGCCCTTATACAACAGACCCCAGAGAACCTTGGTGTCCTCCTTCTGCCATTTGAGGTGCAATCAGAAGTTGTTGTTTACACAGCAGGAGTCTGTCCTCATTGGTTTCATCCTCATCTCAGACTTCCAGTTGTCAGAACTGTGAGAAATAAATCCCTGTTGCTTCTATACTGCCTAGTCCATTACATTTTGTTCTAACAACCTGAACTGACTGAGTATTTTAGTGCCTTTGAGACTTATCCATGCATTCTGCATATCTTTGCTCTTATAGGGAAGACAAGGTCACTGTACTTTGGGCTCAAGAGTATAAGAGGTAATGTACTTGACAGAGATAGAAGGCAGAATGAAAACAGCTAGAAGAGAGCTGCCCAACAGAAATAAAATATGCAAACTACCACACATATAAAAAGCATTTCAGCTTTTACAGAGGCCACATTTAAAAAGACACAGGTGACACCAACTATAATAACAGACTCCATGTAATTAGGTAAATCTAAAATGTTATCTCAACATTCAATAAATACAAAAACTTAACAAGATATTTTAATTTTCTTGCACTAAGTCTTGGGCTTCACTGTGCTTTTTGCATTTGTGACATAGCGCCCTCCAGAACAAATGCACTTTCAGATGCTCAATAGCCACCTGGGACCAGCGGCTACTGTGTGGGACAGCACAGGGCTGTATCTCTTGGTGAACTTAGCGGTCACTGCACCCAGTTCATTTACCCTAGTGAAACTCAACTGTGTCAACTACAGTACCTGGCAGGGCAGAGTACATTGTAGAATCCACTTCTTCATCTGCAAGTGAGAGTAATTCTACATCAGTGCCCTTTTGTTCATGCATTTAACGAACACTGACTTGAGCCTCCATGTGTCGACCATGTTGGATGAGCTGGGGATGTCCCAGTGAATAAAGGAGGCCATCAACCTTTGCTGAGTTCACATTTTGGGAGACATGATACAAAAATAAATTATTAAATTGTACAGAACATGAAGGAGCAAGTAGAATAATAGGTTACAGCAGGAAATGGGTTGCATTAGCCCATTTTCCACTGCTGTAACAAAATACCTGAAGATGAGTACTTACAAAGAAAAGATGTTGCTGTAGCTTATCTTCCTGTAGGCCCAAGACTGGCATTAGTCCCTCGTCTGCCCTGGTGAGGACCTCACATTTCAGGGCATCACAGTAATGGGAGCAAAGCTGGGTGCAGCAATACTGTAGCATGTGGGAGGCTGAGCCAGGAGGGTCCTGAGTTCAGGGCTAGCCTGGGCTTACAGGGAGTTCAAGCCAGGAAGGGCTACATAGTGAGATCCCTCCCTCTCTCTTTCTTTCACACACACACACACACGCACACACACACACACACACACACACAGTGGAAGTGCTTATGAGGGAGATGATACGGCCAGACAGGAAGCCAGAGAGGGACTCCGCTGTCAGCCTGTCTCTTGAACAACTCATTCTCTTCAGCACTGACTGGGGTTTCAGAGCCAGGCACCTGGGATTCTAAGCAGGTGGTCAGGGAAGGCTGACCATGGAGTGGACATCTGGGTTACGACCTCAAGGAGCATGCTGTGAAGGAAACTTGGGGCAAAGTGGTCCAGACAGAAAGAACAGGAAGTGCTAAGGGCCTGGGAGAGAAGCATGCCTGCCCTGGGTGGGGGATACAAAGGTCCAGGGTGTGAGTGTGAGCTGTCAGATAGGTAGGTCATGGGAAGGCAGGCCAGGCAGGGCCAGGCAGCTATTGCAAGCACTCTGGCTCCTCTCCAAGGCACTGGGTAGCCATGGAAGGGTTCTGAGCAAAGCAGTAACCTAGCATGGCTCCTAATCCCAAAGGATCCCTGAGCCTGCTGTGCTGTAAAATAAACTGCAAAGCAGTGAGTGATCCAGGGGGATCCCTTGTCCATGGGTCCAGAAGCGGTTCAGGGAAAACAGATAGCAATTGTCCATCTGGAGTTGCCAGCCCCCCTGTACCCCATTCTGAGGGGTGCTTCCTCCAACCTATCCTGCAGAAAGTCACGCTGACAAATGCTGTCTTCTTCTCTCATGCCAGAGCTCTGCTTCCTGGAAGCACAAAGACTGCCCAGGGGAAGAAAAGGAGGTCGGCTTGGCTTTGCTGAAGCTCCCTCATTATTGACGGCCTTGGCTCCTCTTGAATATCTCATCCACCCTTTCTCACACAAGAAGTACAGAATAAGATTCTTAGAACTTAGACGTTTTTTCCAATCCCCACATTTGGATTTGCAGATATGCCAATATTTGGATTTGTAGAGCTGTAATTTAAGCCAGTCTCTCCCCTGGAACTGCCTGGTAAAATGCATCTTTCATGAGGTTCCTGCAGGAGCCAGGCTACCAGCTCAGACTCCTGAGCGCAAATCAAACTTGGGCTCAACAGCAGCAGTCTGATGGCAGGGGGTCCTGAACCAGCAGGCCTCCTGCAGGGTCAAAGGGACAGGCCTGGGGGCTTCCCCCTGGGCACCTCCTCTGGGAATGGAAGAAAGGCTTCCTCATGGACAAGCTGGCTCTGGAATCAGTGAGTGGAGAGCTGAGTGGGATCCAGCCCCAGGCCCCTTCTCAGGGTTCCTCGCCACCAGCCCACCTGCCCTGCAGACTCCCTGGAGCCCAGCCTGCACAGAAGATACAGAGAAGAACAGCAGTCAGCAGCATCTGTCTCCATCCTGAATCCGAAGGGCAAGTCATAACTTGGCGGAAGTGTATCACTCTTTAGCAGGTCTGATCACCAAGGGCAGACAGGATACAGGCCCACACCTCTCACAGGTGAGGAAGGCTTGGCCCTCACCCATTGCGGAAAGTGTTACTGTGAAACAACTACAAAAAGAATTCAAAAAGAAAACAACCAAGAATGCATGCCAAAAGCAGGCTGTGACTTCTGTGACATCTCTTTAAAGGATGCCTCTCTGCAGGCTGTGCCCTCCTCCCAGGCTCCTCCCTTCCTCTCCGCTCCATCCCAGCCACATCCTCAGCTCAGCCTGCAGGGGGCGCAAGGCCCAGCACAGGGAAGGACCCTGCAGCATGGCCACAGATGCAGCTGGCCCGGGCCTCGGAGCCTCCAGGGCTAAACCAGGCCTAGACGTCATCACGTCTGCCAGTTCCTGTCTACGTGGACACAGCCAGATGCTGGTGACCTTCACCGTTGTTGACACCGCAGGAAGAGGCACTGCAGCCAGAAGATTGGGACTTGATCCAGACTCCTCCTTAACCATGGGCAGGGCTTACATCCACCTCTCGGGCCTTTGGCCTTCACTTCTTAGCTGGGAAACGTAAACAACAGGATAAGTGTGGAGACTAATAAGATGCTGCCACTACAAAAGGTTATTCTTAGCTGGGAGGCTGAGGCGGGAAGACTGTGAGTTTAATCCCAGCCTGAGCCATTTAGTGATCCAGCAAGACTTTGTTTTAAAAAAAATATTACTGGAGATATAGTTCAAGGTGAAGGCTGTGGGTTCAGTATCCAGTATTGCAAAAGCCAAAAAGTCGTCCTTTACTCCTCATATTCAAATCATCATCTGACTCTTACAGGGGATATAAATAACACCTGGTATCTACAGAGCCTTTAGCATTTGCATGGTGCTTCCACACACAGGGTCTCACCTGGGGATTCCCAGTGAGGACAGGAGGACCCCGACCCCACCTTAGAGGCCGAGGCCCAGTGTGGACGAGAGACAGCTCCAGCTAGGCTCATGCCCTTGGCAGACACAATGGGTAGGGTTACCTGGCTCCACGTCTATACTGAACACTCACCTTGAAGGCTGCACCCAAATCCCAGCAGAGAATAACAGGTGCAGGTGGGGCTGGGTGTTTCCCAGGGTAAGGGAGCTGTGGAGGAACATGTTTCCAGCAACCTCCCTGGGGCATCTGCTGCCCTCCCAGGCCTGGAGCCAGCCTGGGGGACGGACTGCTTTGTTAGAGCACCCTTCTTCTGCTTGCTTCTCCCCTGAGGACTCTGGGGTGAGTCCCTCCAGGTCTGCACGACCCGTCCTTCAGGGTTGACACCCTGTCAAGTAGCAACATCAGTTCTCATTTCCTCCCCTCCTGCCTTCAGTGGCCTTCTATGCACCTTGTTTCTCTTCGTGCCTCCCCTCTGAGGTATGTGGGATGTAACACTGGGTCCCTGGGCAGAGAATTCGCACCCAGCATTCCCACACTGAGCAGCTGCGTCCTCACAGGCTGCTTCCTTTGCTCCCGAGCTCTATCCACCTTTCTTGCCTGGCCATCGGTGGCCCTACTTCCTTTCCTTCTCCTATAACCCATCTTCCCAAGGTGGCCAGAGGGACAGCCATAGATGCCATGGGCCTGCCGGCCTCTCTCTGCGTCCCCCAGCATTGTCCCTCTCTCACTGCCATTCTGTAGTCACAATCAGAATTGTCCCTAACACCCGACTCCTGCCCAGCTGTGCAGGTGGCCTGCCTGGGGAGGGCTCCAAGCTGGCCCTTCCGCCCTGCACACCTGCTTCTCCTCCAGGCCAGTCATTCAGCCCCAGTCTGTCCTCTTCTCTCCAGGGTCCTGCGCTCTCTCTGATATTCTCATTTATTCATTCTCTCATGGATCATGTCCTCCTCCCATCGACACGTAAATGCCATGAGAACAGGCACTTGGTCTGCTATATCCAGTGACTATTCCCGGAGCCTGGTAAAACCAGACACTCAAATATTTGTTAAACATTGTAGAACCTGCCCATCTCTATTTAAAACCACGTGGTTAAAAGTATGGGCCTGAAGACAGCAGACCATGTGATCTTCCCAACTACCAGCTGGGAGAAGCCACAGCCTCTCTATGTTTTATTTTCCTTTATATAAGAACTGGAAGCTTGCTCAATAGTAGCTATTAATTTTAATGTTGTGCTGCCGTCCCTGGACCCAGAGCCCTGACGGCAGGCACTCTAACCCTCACCTTTGCATCTGCAGGCCCTATGAGTCATCCGACCCCAGCCTGCTCTATCTTCTCCACTTCTGGGACATTGCCCAGTGTCCCAAGGCTGCCTGGTTCCTGTGTCTCCAACTGTGCTGAGCGCTAGGGGTCCTGGATATCTACCAAGCTTAGCACAGTGGAGCTGAACTTGCAGAATCAAATGCATGGTGGATAACACTAGCAAGTACCTAGATAGCTTCAACAAATATATTTTGAACCAAATTTTTGCCAGAAGATACATTTTAGATATATGAATTAGAAAATATCAAATGGTATAGAGTCCTGTGCTGAACTACACATGACCCAGTGATAAAATGTCAGCCGAACAGCAGGGAAATTCCAGGGGGATGAAGACTGCACCAGGCTGCACAAATGCATCCTCTTTACCCATTCACTCACTGCCTTCTAAAACAAGGAATTGATTCTAAACCTATGGGCAAGGTTTCCCTTCACCCAGCCCTCAAACTTTTATTGAGCAACTACTAAGGGCCAGGCATTCAGCTGGAAGGACAACACAGGTCGGCTCCCTCTGTGGTGTCCCTGGATAGATCTCTGAAAGTCAACAGGAGAGACGGCCATTCAGACAGGGTAGTTTCATGACCCACGACATTTTTACCTGAAGTCCCAGCAGCAGAATGTCATACCACCCATGTCCTTCTATGTTTCTCCCATCCCCAGCAAACCCAGCCTGAGGCAGGTAGGGGCAAAACAGCCAGCCCCTGCTGATGATAGCTGGTTTTCAGGCTGACAGATGGGATGACAGCCCACTGATTCCCTAAAACTTCTCCATAAAGCGAGTATCTAGCCAGGCATAGTGGTGACACCTGTGATCCCAGCGCTCCAAAGACTGAGGCATGAAGATTTCCGGTTTGAGGCCAACCCAGGCAATGCAGTGGCTTTGAGGCCAGTGTGAGCTACACAGTGAGATCCTGTCTCAGATAAAAGAGTATCCAACTACTGATCTGCACAGCAGTGCCTCGAGCATGTGTGGCCCAGAGGCCCAGGCCTGGTCACACCTGTCCTCACCCAGCCCGAAGACAGTTAAACGGAACCTGAAGGCTACACAGAGGTCTCATTTCCCTCTCACCTAGGCTGTGTCAGACTTGCCAAGGACTAACTTCCCTTCTAGCCTTGACAGTATCGACTCCTCTGGCTTAAAGGTACAAAAGTAGATTGATTTTTTCCTCTCAAACTCAAAAGCATCACAGTCATGTTAGTATATTCTTGTTTGCCCAGGTTTGTATACACACCGAATAAATAATAAGGGTTACCTGGAAGAAATTGAGTCAAAAGAACCAGCGATGGAGAACACAGCTCTCTGAAGTCCATTCTTCCCAAACTTACCAGCATAAGTGGAGCTGTCACTCGCCTGCCACTATCCCGACCCACTATTTGAAAAATATAAACAAAACAAAACAAAAAACCAATTTGATAACCTACGTGTTAGGGACAAGACATGAAACTAGCAGGGGTAAATGTGCTCTGTGGAGGCTGAGAAGCAAAACTCCTGTCACTGCCCTCTCTAAAGTCAGCAGGAAGGAAATTCATCCACCGGCCTCTGCTAATTTGCTTCTGATTTGAGGACAATCAGGCGGCTCCCATGCCCCCACCCCAGGAGAATCTGCCTTATCTGCCTTTTCTGCCCCCCTCCCCCTCCCCCTCCCCCTCCCCGTCCCTCTCCCTCTCCTCTCTCACTACCGGGGCCAGTCAGCGATTACGAAATTAATTTTGTACTGATTTTGAGGGACAACCAATAAAGAGAGCGCGGTCTTGGAGCCAGCCCGGGAATCCGTCCTGTTTTACACCGTTTCCTTTTTCTTAATGTTTTCCCACCCTGAAGTCTCACTCCACTCATTCCGGAAGCGTCCGGAGCTGAACTGTTCCTCAGGCTGTAGGACAGGAACTTCAGGCCAGGAGCAAGGTGCCAGGTAAGGAAAGCACGAAGCAGAAGTCTCTAGTCACTGTCGCCCTCTGCAGTGTTCTGAGCCGGAAGGAATGAAAGGGATAGCAGCTCAGCCCCGAACCCCTGCCCTCGCCGTGCTGCGGGCCCCTCTCTGGCCCAGGCATCGCTTCCCAACTTCTCGGCCTGGCCTGCAGCCATTCACCAGCGGGATTTAAATCGCGGAGGGGGCGTGGAAGGGGCGGGACCGAGCCCGGGTGGGCGGGGAGGGGCGGGGCTATTATTCACCAGCAGGGTTTAAATCCCGGAGGAGGCGGGCGGAGGGGGGGAAAGGGGCGGGGCCTGGCAGCTCGGCCGAGCCGCCGCAGAGCTCGCGGGCAGCTCCAGTGTCTTTAACCACCACGGCCTGCGCTCCCGCCCGGGAGCCGGATCTACAATCCGCTCCTCCCGCCCCGGAGCAAAGGCGCTTGTTGCTCGCCGGCCAAAGCGGGAGCTACTGCCGGGAAGCGAGGCTGCCGCCTGCTCCGTGCGCCCCACCTGCCCGAGAGCGGTTCGCAGGGGGTTCCGCGGCGCGGCGGGGCAGGCGGCGTGGGTGGCCGGGGACCGCACCCCCGCCTGCAGTCTCGGCGCCCGCAGCCGGGAGACATGCGTCGCTGCCCCCTGCCCGGCCCCGCCGCCCGCGCCGGGACTGGGGGCCCCGCGAAGCCCGCGCCCGCAGACTCGCCCTAGAAGCCCGGGAGCGGCGGGGCCTCCGCGGAGGCGCCGGTAGCCGAGCGGGGTGCGGGGAGGGGCGCGCAGGTGAGTCCGGGGTGGGGCCCCCCTGCCAGCCGCGCCCCTCGGTGGCCCCGGGATGGCGCCTTGGGGACGTCTGGGGCCTGGGCGGGAGGGCTCCGCAGGGACGATAGCAAAGTTTCTTTCCCCCCCACGCGGCCCGCGGGCAGGTAGGGCGCGGGCGGGCGGAAGGGCGGGAACCTCCCGCTGATGCAATGGGCCAGTGCCCGGCCGAGAGGGGCGGGGCGGGACGGGGCGGGGCGGCCCGAGTGAGTCCAGGCCTCCTGCGCTGCAACTCACAGGCCGCCACCGCGTCCTCCCTAAAACGGCCCAGGGTTCGGCCCGCCGATCCCTCCTGATCCCTCCTTCGCGGGAAGGGGCCGTGCGTGCCTGCGTGGCTGCCTCGCCTTCTCTTCCAACAGGTGGCCTCCGCCCCCGTTCGGGGAGGGGCTGCGCCGATGACCCCGGTGGTGGTTTCGCTTTCCCGTCTCGCCGCCGCGTGAGCCTGGGTCCGCAGCGTGATGGGCAACCAGGTGGAGAAGCTGACCCATCTAAGTTACAGGGAAGTTCCCACGGCCGACCCCACGGGCGTGGACCGGGACGACGGGCCCCGCATCGGGGTCTCCTACATCTTCTCCCAGGACGACGAGGACGGGGAGCCGCAGCCCCCGCCCCCCGGGCCCGAGGGCCGTGGGGCGCCCGACGGTGGGAACGGGCCGCAGCCCCCCGCCCCGCAGCCCTACGACCCGCGGCTGCACGAGGTGGAGTGCTCGGTGTTCTACCGGGACGAGTGCATCTACGAGAAGAGCTTCGCGCCCGGCTCGGCGGCGCTCAGCACCTACACCCCCGAGAACCTGCTCAACAGGTGCAGCCCCGGCGACCTGGTGGAGTTCGTGTCGCAGGCGCAGTACCCGCACTGGGCGGTGTACGTGGGCAACTTCCAGGTGGTGCACCTGCACCGGCTGGAGGTGAGCAACAGCTTCCTGACCGACGCGAGCCAGGGCCGCCGCGGCCGCGTGGTCAACGACCTGTACCGCTACCGGCCACTGAGCCCCGGCGCCGTGGTGCGCAACGCGCTGGCGCACGTGGGCGCCAAGGAGCGAGAGCTCAGCTGGCGCAACTCCGAGAGCTTCGCCGCCTGGTGCCGCTACGGCAAGCGCGAGTTCAAGATCGGCGGAGAGCTGCGCATAGGCAAGCAGCCCTACCGCCTGCAGATTCAGCTCTCAGCGCGGCGCAGCCACACGCTGGAGTTCCAGAGCCTGGAGGACCTGATCATGGAGAAGCGGCGCAATGACCAGATCGGGCGCGCCGCGGTGCTGCAGGAGCTCGCGCTGCACCTGCACCCCGCCGAGCCGGAGGAGGGCGACCGCCACGCCTCGCGGACTACGCCGCCTCCTGGGCGCCCTCCGGGCCTGGCTTCCGAGGAGGATGGAGAGGTGGCGGCGCCCTGAAGGCTTTGGGCTGAGCGCAGCTGCTGTCCTCTTCCTCTTCTCCCTCCTGCCTCCTCGGCCACCTGGGCCTTTTGGAAAACGGAGAGTTGGTGAAATGCGCGGTCGGCTGTGGCTAGGGGAGGAGGAGGGGACTGGGAACAGGTAGGAGCACCTGGGCTGGACCCCGGCTTTCCTTATGCCCCTGGCTGCCTTTCTCCCAAGGCAGACTGGACTTGCTAGACACTTAATCCCTGCGGGGTCTGGATCCCAAAGTGACCCTTATGCAAACAAGGCTGGGAAAAATTCGCAGTGTCAGTGTCTGCCGCTGCCTCCTCTAGCTTTGCCTTGCGCTTGAGCTCAGGATTCCTTGTAGGAGGCCAGAGGGGGGGCCCCCTTGGGCCGGCAGTGAGAGCTGTTTGTCTTCTCCCCTGCTGAGCTGGGCCAGCGCTCAGGAAGGCTGATGTGATTAATTAATGGGATTCCTGGGGCGCAGGGCTGGTGAAACCATGACCAGGGCTAGGAGCAGCAGACCAAAACGGAGCAGCTTCCTATTTAGTGTAACAAATAGTTGCACAAACTCTGGCTACAAACAAAGACTTGGCTCCCTCCCTAGAAATTCCTCTTGAGGAGGCTCATGGTGGAGTCTTCCCCTTCCCAGGTTACAAGTAAATCGCTGTCCAGGGCCAGCCCGCCTGGGAAGGATTCACTTAAGGTCCTGTGCCACCGCCTTTGTTTTTTCTGCCTGCCTTGTAGGCGCTCATGGCTGTGTCATTTGTTATCGAAGGAGGGGATCGCCTTTGTGTCTCCGGTCTAATGAAACCTGCTTGGCAGGGCATCGCAGGGGAGGGTGCAAATGGGCTGGCCAGTGCCACCCTGCGCAGTACCCTCTAAGGAGACAGCCATATAGTCCGGCTCTGTCCAGAGTTAATGTCCACCTCTCCCGTCGTCCTGAATCGGGAAGGTAGCCCTTTTTATAAACAAGGTGCTGGGTGGTGGTGATTCCCTTGAAGTTTTAATTCTTTGTTCCTCTTTCTGGCCCATCTCCCTGACCCTCACTTCCTTTGGTGGTAAAATCCAGGGCTTGAGACATACTTCAGTGGAAACGTGCTTATTTTGCCAGGCACCTTTGGAATTTAATTCAAGGTGTAAAGTCTCGGTATGGCAGGCAGTCTCCTCATTGCTTGGAGATCACTCCTTCAGCAGCCTCTTAAGGAGTGACGGAGTCCCCCTGCCACCTGGTGTGGTCAGCACAGACTCAGGTGCTTTGGGATGGGGCTTTAAATGCCTCCGTGGGTGTGCCCTTTACCAGTGCTATCTCAAAAATTGAGTATACTTTGAGGGGGTTTTGCCCCTCTTGGGAGTTACTGTGTACTACACTGTGGAGTTCATTTTGTGACCTAACTTTTACAGTTGAAATAGAATTGGACTTGAGCAGTCTGCAGCCATGGTCGTCTTGGTTGCAGGTTTTCTAAAGCAAGGCAACACAACTTGAAAGATTTTTTTGTGTACTTACTGTTTTTAGACATGGGAATTGAGGCCATAATTTTTGGAAGTCTAGATCTCCGTAGCACCTCATGAAGCATGATGGAACCCCTTCCTTGGTAGGGCCTTAGCTGTGTCCCTGATTTTCATAGTGATTGCCACACAGGTGCTGTCCCTTTGGTTGTCAGGATGAACCACATTCTAGCCTTGGAAGAAAACTGATCTCCTGTTGGAAAGTAGACCTAGTTTCTCTATTTCAGTCTCCCGGCTGTGTGTGTATGTTCCCCTGCCCATGAAAAGCAGAACAAGGTAAGCCTGAGTAAGACCCTTAGGAGGCCCTACCCCAGCAGGTTTGTGTGAGTGAAAGTTGAAAGTGATGCGTACGAGGGAGGAGAATGGCACTGGGGCTGGACAGCTTTGTCCAGTTCCTGCATCCCCATATTTTTCCTCTGGCCCTCGAAGTCTGATCTCTTTGAGTGACTTTATGTTACAACGGATGAGGTGCGTTTGGAGTTCTGGACTCCAAGGAAACCTGTAAGATCCAACTCAAGTAGCATTTTATCTTTAGAGAAGAGGTTTTTGATAACAGGGCTTAAAAATGAACTAGATCTGTTCCTGATGCTGATTTCTGGTGTGCAGTGGCAGTGTTTCCACAAGGTACCAAGAGATGCAAACTGAGTAATACTCGGGAATGGGATGCGTTCTTAGGTGTCTGATGCGTAAAGAACTACCTGGAAAGAGCTCCAGGAAAGGGAATCAAAACAATTCTTGGGTCTTTCCTTAAGATGGCAGTATTGTGGAGAAGTGATTTTTTTTTTAATACCTTGGCAATGGCTACATCTAGCACTTTAGGGAAAAAAATGAGTATATTTAATAATTTTTGTTTCTCCTTAGGAGTAAGAATAGAACAGTTTTGTACTGTGAATTACAGATGCTCTTTGAAGGAAAGAAATATCGATTCTGAAGTTCTTCAGAAGCTCTGGCAGTGATGAGCAGGATATCGACTGGAATATATGCGAAAGGAAATCAGACAAATTCTATTTTCTTACTGAGCAAATATTTTATTGAGCCTGCTTGTGTGTTTCAGAGGAGTCCACAACTTCAGCGACACATTTTTTGTACTGAAAAAACTCATACTTTTTGTAGCTTTTATTCCTCATTTAATTTAAAATGACTTTAACACTAAATGCCTCTCAGAATACTTTATTCCAGACTTTAAGAAAAGTTTTAGTTTTTCGAAAAATGATACTTCAGTGGTTAACCTCCTGTGTTTGGTGCTTTTGACCCTAATAGCACCATTGGACAACACCACAACCACATGGAAACATATTTTTTGGAAGCAGAACTTTAATTTTTTATGACATATGCTATGGAAAGCTAAGAAAATTTAAGGACTACTTGTTTTGTATTTTTTTTCTTAAAAAAATGGGATCCACTGTGTTGAAGACTCTTGATAATTATGTGCTTGTCTAACCATTTTTTTATATAAATTAGAATACAGTCTAGCGTGATCATGGTCATAAAATAAATTTTTTTGGAAAGTTAGATTTCATTTGTGAGTTTTTAAAAATCAGAATAACTATAAACTTGACTGGTTTATTCATTATATTTTTTTCTTGGCTATAATGCTTGTGACCCATGGAAAATTACATTAACTTACAGGATAGACGTCAGTGCATTTTATTTCCCAATGAGTTGTATAAATTTTATTTTTCTTGAAGGTTGTATGTTAAATCAAAGTTAATGTTCTTCCACTACTTCTTGAGAAGGAAGTTCCAATTTGAAATTGTATCATTTCCTTCAAAATGAAGGGCAGTGCTTAGTTAAATAAAAGATTGATGATATCTTTTAAGCCATTTCCTCTTTACTTTGTCTTACTGAAATAAAACCTGCCAAGTTCTTTTGAGAAATGTTATGCGGGTTTCCGGTAAACCATCTATTAGAGTTCATTGAATGTACATATTTTTCTACTTGTCTATCTTTTTCTAACATTTTTCATCCTAGTTCAAGCAATTTAGCTTAGTATAATTTCTCTGAGAATATCAGTAGGTATCACCTTTGGATTTCTCAGTAAACATTTTGATGAATTTATTTAATGGACAAAATCCTTGCATATATTGTGTGAAAATTAATCACTCCTTCTAAGCTATCAGTGTTTGTGAAAACTGCCTTAACATAAATTTCTAGGATACATGGAATTGTGGGATCGATGCAAAAATTGATGGAAACCACGCTCCTGTTACGGAGTCTACATGGGGAGTGCTGGTCTTCATAACCCCTGTATTAGGTGGTTTTGGGGTCCCAACAAAGGGAATGGCGCATGCCACAGAATGCATGGAATATGGGCGAACCATGTCCATGTGGCGCTGCTGGATAGCGAGGGTGCAGGTGCCAGCAGTTGGCAAAGGGACAGATGTGGCATCTGAGTGGCAAATGGGAGGCCACCAGCACTCGCTAGGCCAGCGTCTGAAGTCACTGCTGTCACAGTCCCATGGGGTTCAAGTGCCTGGGCTTGGTCAGTGGGCTTCTGTGAGACCTAGACACATAGGGTCATTGCTGGGGCTTGTAGGGAGCTCTAAGAGCCATCAGGCCATTTATTCCCGGGGTGGGAGTCTATGTGCTCACGGCTCCCCTTGCACAGGGGAGAGGGCAGGAAGCTAATGAATGTGCATTTATTCCTGGCTGGTTTTGGTGGAGGCTGCTGTTCTTATTTTTCCTAAGTGGGCTGAGCTTTGCTTAATGTAGGTAAATGACATGTTGGGAATCATTTAAAAGGGCCAAAACGAATAGGCCAGAATATTATTTCCTTGTACTGAATTTACTGTGGAAACTGCTTATTAAATACAGCAATTTCATCTGCAATGTAAATGCAAAACTTTGAAGTTTTGATAAGGTGCTGATTCTTCTGAGGGCCAGAGACCCTGCACTCCGGCTCAGTGTTGGCTGCAGGCAACAACCAGAGACCCTCAAGGTTTGAGGATAGCACAGGGCAGCGATGGGAGCCCTTTCACCCCTGTAAACTGTGGGCACATTCAGCAGGCTTGAGGCTGGTGCAAGGACACAAACTGAGCTGAGTCACGTCAGGTATTTGGAACATTAATCCTTGTCACAGAGGTCAGCAGAGAGGCAGTCTGGGGTTGGACACAGTGGCAGGCAGGTGCCCTTGCAGCAGGTTCTGTCTAAGGCTGTGGTGACTTGTGCAAACGGGTGGCTCTGCCAGTGTTTTACCCCACCTGCTCCCAGGCAGGCACGGGGAAGGGCCCTTCCTTCCTTCCAACTCCTAGCTTTGTTTTTCTTAGGGTTCATACAGCTGACCTCAGTTTGATTCTGTTAACTATCCCATTTCACACTAGGAACTACAACATAGAGGTTAAAAAGAAAATTTTTTAGCTTGTTTCTAAGGAAAAATCAATTTCACTCATAGGGACAGATGATAATATAAGATGGCTTTGTAAAGTGCTGATGGTTTATAGGGAAGGGCACGACTAAATGGATGTGTTTTAAATAGAGTTTGAAAACTGTCGGTAGATGGCCATGGGGAGAGCGTGTAATCCTTTTGGAGAAATCAGGCAGACTCAAAGCCAAGGTAACAAATGACTGGAGAAAATGATGTGAGAAACATGGCTAATATTCACCAGGCACTTAGCCGGGAGGCTCTTGGGTTCTCGGTACCCAATTCACAGAAGAGCCCGATCCATAGTTCGATCCTCAAGTAGTTTCCATTCTGAAAGGCAGGACAGATGACTGCCTACTAAGCGGAAGTTCACAAGTAGGTGTTTAATGACATTTGCAGTCCCTGCAATGGAGGAGGTGTGGAAGTGTGCGGATGGTCTCTTTCCTTCTCTCTCCCTCGGAGAGAACCTTGAAAGAGGAGGAGGAGAGAGCCAGCTGCTGTGGAGTAGGTGCCAATCTGATGCCATTAATCAGGAGGAGCCTGAGGGGGAAGTCATGGCCCTCAAGTGCTAAATGCCTTTGCTTATCTCTGGTGAACCTTCTGGTTCACTCAGGCTCCCTTCCACATCACTGCGTTGTCCAATTCGTTTGTGTGTCTCTGATGCTTAACACGGAACCGGGCAAAGAGACCTTGCTGTAAGTAGAACTGAATGAATTTTGTCTTCAGCCTTTGCAGACTGGAAAGCCCTCAGAGTATCTCAAGGGGAGGTGACTGTGGTTGCAGAGAGTGAGCAGAGCCAGGGGCTTTTAGGATGCATCTCCCAGACAGCTGATGGGTGACTGTGCACTCCTTGCCTGGGACCGGAGTTTGTCTTGCTAATGCCATTGAGGCCTTAAATTGCCAGCTATGTTAGGAAGTAGGGAGTGGATTCAGGCCTTTTCCGGATGCAGGTGAGTGGCACTGGCCAGGCTGTTTGGAAAGAGCGGTAAATGGGAGCAGGACGTCTCCAGTGCCTTGTGGAGCCTGGCCGTAAATGGTTCCAAAGATGAGCTCTGTGCTGCTTCCTTTGGGAAACTACAGAGTAGGTAACTCCAGGTCCAGCTATCTTGCTATTCAGTGCATATTTTTACTCTGTAACTTAGAGGATCTCAGTAATAGTGTGCTAAACTAAAGGCACGGAGTGTGACCTGGACCCAGATGTGGCGGCTAAGGCTTTGTAGGCAAAGGACCTGGGTGTCCACATGCAGCCTCTGGGTACTATTAGGCGGGGACCTTGAGTAGAGACTTGGATACTTCATTTCCTCTTGTGTACAGGGGGCTTTTGGCATTGGTCAGTTCCCTTAACCCTTTGAATTTCAGTTTTATTTGTAAAACAGTGCTATATATAGCATTTAATATTAATGTAATATTAGCAATAGTAACAGATTGACATAAACATCAATATGTAATACTACACTTGAGACTATATCTGCCTTAAATTTTGGCTGTGAGGACAAGGTGAAATGCTTTTGAGGCCTGGATCAATAACTAAAGATTCGCTAGGAATTCAACCTGCCGAAAATTAAAACCAGACCCCTATCTTTCACCATGCACTAAGCTAAAAGTGAAGTGGATTAAAGATCTAAATATTAAAACAGAAACAGTAAACTTGCTGGAACATAAGTTAGGTAGAACTCTTAAAAGACATTGGCATAGGAAAAGACTTTATGAACAAATCCTCAGTAGCACGTGAACTAGCACAAAGAATCAACAACTGGGATCTCATCTTATTAAAAAGCTTCTGCACTGCAAGAGAAACCACCAGCAGAGCTGAGACATCCTACAATGGGGGAAAAAATTTTAGCAGCTGTACCTTAGACAAAGGTCTACTATCTAGAATATATAAAGAACTGAAAAAATCAGACCCCCCAAATTCAAAGACCCAATTCAAAAATGGGCATCTGAAATGAACAGACAGTTCTCAGACAAAGAAGTAAAAGCAGAAAATAAACATATGAAAAAAATGTTCAACATCACTGATCATTCGAGAGATGCAGATGAAAAGAATGCTGAGATTCCATCTCCAGAAAGAATGGCTGCTATCAAGAAATCAACAAATAACAAATGCTGGCGGGGCTGTGGGGAGAAAGCAAGCCTTCTCCATTGTTGGTGGGAGTGCAGACTGGTGCGACCACTGTGGAAATCAATATGGAGATACCTCAAACAACTAGGATTGGAAGTCCCATTTGACCCAACTATTCCTCTACTGAGTATCTTCCCAAAAGAATTAAAAGAATTAGACCACAGCAATATATGCACACCCATGTTTATAGCAGCACAGTTTGTAATAGCTAAAACTTGGAAACAGCCCGATTGCCCATCAACTAGAGACTGGATAAAGAAAATGTGGAGTTTTTTTTTTTTTTATAAAATGGAGTACTACTCAGCCATAAAGAATGAGAAACTAGAGACATTTATAGCTAAGTGGATGCACACATTGAAGCCATACTCTTAAGTGAAATAAATAGGACACATGCAAATACTGAACAGTTTCTCTGGTGTGAAAAAGTGTAAATAAGGATCAAAATCTATAATTGATATTGTGAAATAGGAAGAAAAGGTCTAAAGGAGTTGGGGAAGTGGGAGGGGTAGGGGAAAGGAAAGAAAGGAAAAGAAAAAATATGAGAAAAGGAAAAACATGGAAACAAAGTCTTTGTAAATAGGGAAGGGAAGGGTGAAGGGAGGGCAGGGGAAGGGGAAAAAATAACCAAGATACATCATGTACAGGTACAAGATCCCAATGATGATGTATCTGTATTGTATACCTAAAATGTACCAATGAACTTAATGGAAAAAAAAAGATTAAGAAAATCTAGGATGTCACCTGTGTTCAAAAGGCTTATGCAAATGAAGTTCCTGTGGGGAATCGAGAGATCTATCTTCTCTTAGTCTTTAATCTTGGGGAATTTCTTAGGTAAATGCAAGAAATTGGTGCAATGCAGAAATGATAACTAGCTAATTCTTCAGTTGTTGAACTGGTACCATAGTCTTGAGCCTTGATCTTTAATAGATGAACCACTTACTTTGTTTTACACATTTTATTATGTTTACTCATTAACTCAATACCCATTTATTGAGAATTCCTAAGACACTAGGTGCTGGCCCAGGAAGGAGAAGGAGATGCCACAGTAGTAACAACCAGGAGGATGTCACCTCGCCCACCTGTTTTAATCATGACTAGAGACTTATGGGCAGATCCTAATACTATATTTATTTTATAGTTGAGCAGGTTTAGGGAAATTGATTTCATCCAGTGTCACATAAATGAGTCTCTGCCCTGAAACAGTAACACTGCTCTCTAAAGCCCCAGGCTGCTGTCCCTGCCCTGAAAGATGGTCTGACCACTTACAATCCTCCTCCTCACTCTAGGAGCAACACAGGGCTCTCTCCCGCTCCAGCCAGCATTTGGCTTGCAATATTGTCTGAGTAGCATTTATATTTTCACTATTACTAAAGCAAGCCTGGAGACAAGATTCTGGGAGGCAAGGGACAGGAATAAATGGAAAAGCAACTCTGTCCAGGGAGGGATTCACATGATTATCAGGAGCAACGTAGCTGGCCTGGTCGGGGTGGGGGTCATTAACTACCATGTCCTTCCTAGGCTGAGCACCAGGATCATGTCTCCACTGCCCCTCTGCTCTCTGCTCCTTTGAGGCTTCTTTTCTACCTATAGGCAGAGGCCAGCTCACCCAGGCCTGCTTAACGTCATGGCTCCAGCTGTTGTCCTGCACCTCGTGGGTACGCCAGCACCTTCCTTAAGCACCTTATCGGAAATCGAGGCACCACCTCTTCCACAGAGCTGTCCTTTGCCTAACTTGAGGTGATAAAAGTCAAGTGCACAATAGGGCACCTAGGTGTGACCTGGTGTTGGCTGCACCACAGTGGCTTTGTCCTGAATATGATCAGAGACCTTGAGCACCCTGGGCTCTGCAGCTGTCCTGCTCCTGTCTGTGACTAGAATCCAGGTGTAACTTCATCCTGCAGGACATAGATGTTGCTTGTTAGTCTATACCGGTTTTAAAGAATATTGGTTGCTTCATTCTCTAAACTTCATTCTTGTAAAAAAATTTAAATATTAACTATAATATTATGTGTAATTAATTTATGTAATTAATTTTTACAAAATTATAAAATGATATGTAAGTTAATTATAAAATTAACAGTTTGAATAACTGAATTTCAGGGAATACTTTTCTTATAAAAAGTAGGCATTACAACACAAAACCTTTTTCTTGTTTTTGAACTGGCAAACTGTTATTCTATTGAATATTAGAAACCGAACCTGCAATGCTGATGGGAAAAAAGATGATGAGAGGACTAATTCATGAGGGTCTTCATCTGGGAAAAAAGCATTTCAAGGCTTTGTTTGTTGTGTGATGTTGGGGTATTCCACACCAATCTTTTTCCATAACAAAGTGTGTCTCCCTCTGGTATCTGAGCCCACTCTGGGCCCCAGGGGATAACCCTTCTGTCCCTGGAGATACATGCTCTACTCTTCTAAGGAGCACCCTTATTCTGGGTCATGTTTCAGAAAGAATCAAGTTTGTTTATTAAATATTAAATGGCGATGGTTCTTTGTACTAACGTGTGTTTTAGTACTTTAAAAAATAAACTTTATTTTAGAAACAATTATAGGTCGGGCATGGTGGCACACTCCTGTAATTCCAGCATTGGGGAGGCAGAGGCTGGAGGAGCACTGTGAGTTCAAGGTCACCCTGGGCTACATAGTTCAAGGTCAGCATGAACTATATAGAAAGAACCTATCTCAAAAGACCAAAAAAGTACAAGAGGAACAAAGCAGAAAACAGTTTTAGGTTCACAGAGTTCCTGCACCCTCCCCAAGGTGAGGCCTCAGTGTGCAGCTGTGTTAGTTAGCAAGGAAACTCGGGTCTCCTGGTGCTGTAGGAGGCCGCTCTGCTACTTTGACCATGTATCCACCACTGCAGTCTCCTACGGAGTAGTTTACACCATTTCTTTCCAGCTGAGAGTGAGACCATTTCCAGCTGCGTTATCAAGGTACCTGTGAGACACCCGGAAGTAGGCTCTTCTGCTTCCTTCAGCAGCCCGGTTGTGCAAAAGGTTTATTCAGTCAGCTTATGAGGTAAACAGCTAGCTAGTGGAAGGGCTGAGGCAGAGTGGGGTGGCCAGCGAGTAGGACTTGGGACAAAGAATGAACGTCCTCAGGCAGCAGGGAATGCAGCCCATCGCCACTAAAGGGGGGTGCAGCCACTCCCTACTAAGTTCCTGAATTTTAAGGAAATTACAGTACAAATTAACAAGCTTTTCTTAGATCCCAGTTTCCTGTCAGCTTGTCCAAGACCTAGGTTAAAAGCCTGAGTCCCTGTTGGTCGTTTTACATCCACAGAGCCACCTGTGCTAGGTGACTACTGAATAGCCAAGCAGTGGCTGTGCTCTGTTTATCTGTAATTAGCTCTGGAGAGGGGAGTCTTCAGCCTCCCCATCGAGACCCCACTGGAAACCCAGGAGCTTTCCCCCTTCTTATTTCCTGTGGAACTCTCCCAACTTCCTCCTTTAGTTTTCGACTTTGTTCCTTTGAAGAACTGTGAGCTGGTTCACACCACACCGTATGACAGTGACATTCCTGGCTAGCAGAGTGTCACCCAGTCTCCAGGTGCTGAGGCCAATAGACACTGTGCTTCCACAGGGACCAGGAAGGACTGCCATGTGGTCCTGGTGGCTGCCACATCCCCCTGGGAAAGACTAACGGGCGAGCAACAGAGGGGACCTGTGATAAAGTGCGATGGCAGGACAGGCAGGCTCCAGGCCAGTGATCGGGGCAGCTAAGCCCCGAGGGCATGGCAAGGGCTCAGGGTGAGGCTTCCTTGGGGTGGGTGGCAGGCGGTGAGGGCAGGCTCGAATTAGATGGAAAGAGAGGTTCCACCACAGGATACCGCAATCCTGCTCCCACTGATACACAGGAAAATGTAACTCCCAGCCTGCTAGATGTCAGGTATGCCAGTTTGTGTCTCCGGAAATCAAGGAATGATTTCCAAAGCACAGTGGAGGTTAAGAGTAGGAAAGGTTTATTGGGGAACAAGAATGGGGAATAGGAATAGCTCCTGAGAGACAGGAGGGGTCCCAGAAGTGGTGCCCAGCCAGGCCCTTTGTCGGGGTAACTTATACAGCAGAGTCACAAAGTTACAACCTGGGTCAAACTGCCATCAGCCTACAGGGTAACAATATAGCCACTAAGCTAATGTTAGTCCCATAGGGAAGCAGGTCATTTTGGGGGGAAGGGATGGGTCCGGATGCTCTGGTTGCCCACCTGGGTGACTGATGCCCATCTGGACTTCCTGGACCAGGTGGTGGTAATCACAGTGTAATTCCCAGTTACTGCTTATCCTCAGGGAGGCCTGCAGGCCTGGTCATTGCATCTTTATCCTGAGGCCTGGCCTTCTTCAGATCACCTCCAGCCACAATTCTCATGTCTTTATTCTTTCTTCTGACTTCCTTGAGAGCCCTGTCCCTCCCTGGCTGTGTATTAATTTCTGTCTAACATAGCTGCCTATAATATCATCTCACCAACACCACCCTCTCCTCCCTGTACTGGGGATTAAACACAGGGCTTAGCATTTTGCTGAAGCCCTAGATCTTTTTGTTTTTAAATTTTTTGAGACAGGGCCTCACTATGCCCCTAAGTTGCTCAGGCTGGGTTTGAGCTTGCAACCCTCCTCCTTCAGCCTCCCAGAGTGTCAGCCCTTTATTTTAACACCAAAGCACACGTCTGTCTCTATGTGGCTGGTAGAGTGGATGGAGGTGAAATGTGAGAACAAACACAATAAATTAGTTAAGAACCTCTTTTTTATAGTGTTGGTACAGACCTCGTTCGGCCAGGTAGGTTAAATAATGACAAACTCTACAGTGATCTTCATTTTACTACCATAAACGTGTTCTCTTATTTTATCCCCATGTTCCAGTTGGCCTTAGGAATACATTCCCGTAGTTCTAGTGTGCGGTGAGGACTAAAGACTTCTCTGAGTGTTTTGATGAACCTGCGAGGTACTGGAGGTGTGGGCTGAGGCTGTCCTCCAGCACCTCCCCTTGCTGTGGCACCAGGTAGATGAATGTTCATTTGCAGTTGGAAATAATGCATCACCTACCACGCATGGTTATGGAGTTAGTGGCAATGCACATAAATCATTCAGAACTACTTCCTGCACAAAATTATGTGCTTCGGGACTGGCTGCTGTCATTATCCATTTTCTCTTCTCTAATTTCCCCAGTGTTCATGACCCTAGACCTAAATCTCATGGGTGAATTTCTGGTTGGAGCAGATTTGGCCAAAAGAACTTAACTGGAGTTAAAATGGTCAGAGATGGTACAGCATGAGGTGGTAGTGGCTCAACCATCTGGCCTTGGGTATAATTCCTAATTTGTAGAAACACATATCATACCTGCTGCATGCACTAACAAACCCCAAGTCTCAGTGCTTCTGGGCCCTTGGCTTCCGTGCATCTGACAAGCTCAGCGAGGAGCTCTAGGTGCCCATGTCACCATCAGTGTGGAATCAGGGTCTCAGCTCCCTGGCTACGCCTCTCTCTGCTTCTCCTGGCTGTGCATACTTTTTGGCTGATGCGATTTTGTTACTCTTGTTTACATGTCAAGAATAATATGGACTTCATGTAGAAGAAGTTTAAGTGCTGAAGTGTAAAAAGAAAAAAAAAGGTAAAGGTCCTTCTCAGCCGTCCTCGCTCACCCGGTCAGTTTTTTTGGTTAACCCATCCCAGACATTTTCCTCTGTAAACGTTCAGATATGCCTCTCTGCAGGTATTTTCCCAAGTTTTGTGTTTGCTTTTGCTGAAAATACATCATTCTACCTGTTTTTCTCCGCCCCCGTTTTTTAATATTTATTAATAAATGGGGGATTTTTAAACTAATACAAAAAGTATCTAGAATGTTCTTTTGGAACAGCTGTCATAGTGTATTATGGTAAAAAAAAAAAAAAGCTTTTGTTTCTTATTTACCCATTCTCTCATTGGTGCCCTGTAAACCATTTCCAGTTTTTCTAATTATAAATCATAAAACAGACATCTCTCCATACCTGTTCTTGGCATATACGTGGGTACTTCTGAAGGATATAATAATTGATGTGAGATTTCTGGACAAAATGTTATGCACAATTTGAATTTTGATAAGAACAGCCATATGGCCCTCTATAAAAGATAGTGCAAATTTACAGTGATACTGACAACATTCCCAGGTGTCTGAATATATTTGCCTACTCATGGGTTAAAAAATAGTGCATTGTTGTTCATGTTTTTTGCATTTCATGTTCTACCACCTGAGCTGCTCTCATGTGTTGGCAAGAATTGAAATCAGTGGCCCGCCAGTTTTATTCTGTTACAAACACCCAAATTCTCCAAAGCATTTGATTATTGGTTCAGTGAATTCTAGAGTCCAATCTGTGAACTTGGACAAACAACAGAAAGATAACAGAGGAAGATATGTATTCAAAACTATCCTTCTTCTAAAACATGTAAGCCAGACTGTCCAAAAGCTGCTTTACACAATCGGTGAGTTCCAGAAGACCTCAAGGTGAAACCTAAGCTCTTTCCTGTGACCCGTTGGCCCCTACAACCCAGCCTCTGTGTATAAGGACCTGGCTTCTTGCCACTAAGGCATTTTTTTGTCTTAAAGCAGTATTTTTCGGACTTTCTGATCACTGACCAAATAAAGATACACTATGTATCACGATGCAGTGCCCACATACGTGTGTATCTGAAACTAACATCTCTTCAAACAATTCCGACCCGTACTACAATGCACTCTAAGATCATCTGTTCTTATTTATTCCATTTGTTTCATTTGGAGGAAGAGGAACACTTTGTTGGTTCCCACCAGGTTGATCTTACAACATACTCTGCAAGAAGCAGGTCTTGTGATACAGAGTCCTGAATCATGCTAGGTTCCCTCGCTCTGGATGCCAGAGCCCTTGGCTCTCTTTGGAGCCTTTCATGACAGAGCATAAATATTGCAATACTGTTTGTTTATTTTATGACCATTTTCCAAGATTATAATTACCTGTTCACATGAATTTTTTATCCTTTCATTGTATGTCTCCCCCACTAGATTCAGGCAAGGATCTTGCTCGCTTTCAGCACCACTGTATACCCAAGATGTAAGAGGTTGCTGAGAAAACAGGAAGTGCTCACCGAATGTTTGTAACTGATTGAAGACACACCTATTTTTACACTCTGAGATTTTGTTTTCCTTCCATTCTGTAGCATAGCCTATTCCATGTAGCCTGCTGCTTTTGATCATAGAAAATGCTTAGTAAATTTTCAGTTGGGCCCTGGTTCTGTCCCTTTAAACAAGATATTAAAAGGTGACCATCTATATTCTATCTCTAGATAAAGTGTGTGTGGTCATTAGTAGTAAGGACTACAGGGTAGCCAGCTTGGATATCATTCAACTTAGAATGACCTGGAATGAAGGGGAAAATAAAGGAAATGTGCTAGTTGTTTGCATCAATAAAAAAATCAGAGCCAGTATTTGAACAGAACTTTGCATTGCATCCAACAATTTCACAACCATATAAACCTTATAGTGATCCTGGTGAAAAGGGTAGAGGATTTAAGACCATAATAGCAATGCTTGCTGTCAGTGGAGAGCTCTCTTGGTGCTGGGTAATCAGTTCACCTCCTTTTCCTCATGAAGCTGTGATCCCCATTCTAAGTGTGCCACTGAAGGGGATCAGGTATGCAGGGTGGCACAGTGACTGAGAGTTGGGATTGGGATTCCAAGGCCAGTTTTCTGCTTTCTGATCCTGTAGTAATAGGATGGGGTAGGCAGGATAATGTACCCCAACTGCAGACAAGAAAGGGGCCACGTTTTAGTTCCCAAAACTCACCTTACATGGCAAAAAGGACTTTGCAGCTACACCTAAATTAAAGCAATGAGAGGATTATTCTGGTTATCCAGGTGGATCCACTGTGATCTCAAATGTTCTTGTAAGGCAGAGGATGGAGGATGAGCATTCTGGCTGTTTTCATTTATTGAAACTAGCAGGTTTCAGAACTTTATTCCTTTCTATGGCTGAATAATATTCCATTGCATGAGTATTCTGCATTTTTTTAATCCAATCAACCATTGATGGACATTTGCATTGTTTTCACTTTTGGGCTACTGGCCATAAAATGCCAATGAGCAATGAATAGTAGGATAACAGAAGATTCTGTGTTGCTGGCTTTGAAGGTTGAAGGAGGAGCCATGTGCCAAGAGATGCAGATAGCTTCCAGAAAGTAGAAATGGCAAGAAAACAGATTCTCCTATGGAGTCTCCAGGTGGAATGCAAGCCCTGGGGTGTGTTGATCTTAGCCCAGAGACCCCCGTGAGATTCCTTACCTCTAGAAATGTAAGAAAAAGCAATCCTAGGAAATTCACACAGCACTATATTCTGTTTGCTCCTAAGCTAGTGGAGTGATTACAGGCAGTTCACCATTTTCCTGGCTTCCATAACTGCAGAGTCAACCAACTACAGGTCAGAAATATTTGGTGTTTTCACATCATGTGGAGCTCTGATTTTCCTGGAATCCAGGTGACACCAGACCTAAGACACAATGGCCGGAAGTATCTGAGTGTAGCTGAGCGTGCCTGTGAGCCTCTTATCCTGGTGCCCTTAGTCTAGAGGGTGGCTGAGATCATTGTAAATTCAGGGCTAATCACTCATGTGGTGCGCGCAAAGAGACAGACACTCCCTAAGTGACTCACATCCTCACATGCAGAGCTGACAAGGGATCTGATGGAGGTTTACAACAACCAAGGGTGCAAGAGGAAAATCAAACTTGGTTCCATGCTTGATTAACCTGTTGGAAATCTGGAGGCCCATAAAGAGTCAGTTTTTAACAAAATGGTTTTAAGTCCCTGACTATTCCAGAAGAAGACATGAATGAATCAAGCTTTTAATGAGTGGCAGATAAGGAAGGGCCGGGACGCTGCTCAGTCTCTGACTGTGTCATTCACTCTGGAGAATCTTTCTGTGCCTAGTCTCCAAGAGGAACAGACAAAGATTCCCCCTGTCTGCCTTTTTATGTTTTTAACTATTCCACTCTGTGGTTATACTTTCATGTTGGGTGTTTACAACTGAGTTACGGAACCTCTTTTTACTATTAGTCAACACTCCTCAGGAGTTGCTTTTGGGAACTGTGGAGAGTCCTTTGGACTGCTCAGGTATTTCCTCTACCCTCAATCATCTGTCAGGATAGGTCACAGTCTTTCTTGACCATATAGCTTCCTTAGGAACCATGGGAATTCTCCAGCTTTAGTGACCCTCCTTTAAGCAGAATGCACACTGGCTGACTCCTGTCCTGTGGGGTCCAACAACCCTGCTGCTTGGGAAGATGAGTAACTTCCTGGTCATTCTCTGGATCCTGACTGAACTTGAAGGGCAAGGGCCAAAATATGTCCTGGCTGACCTCTTACCCTTATTATGCTTGGCTTTGGTCTCCACATTTCAGTTTTTGAACACCCACAAGCCTTGACATGGAAGCAATGTGGTCTTCATCCTAACCATTTCAGTTCCTCCAAATAAGGGCCATCTGTCTTGTGGGAGAAGAAGCTCTGTCATCTTAAAACACTGCTCAGGTCGTCTGCTAGAGGCCATACTCCCGAGGAATGCTAACAGACCACAGTTCCACGGTTTCACAGGGAAAATGTTCCACCACAAACAGACACTCATTTCATGGGAATGAAACCATGCCTCAAGCCATAAGGATTCCACAGCTATGAAACCAGAACTGAGATAATGATCAGCTAATCCTTAAAAGCTGGGCTCCTGGCTTTGTGGGTGGGCTAGTCTGGTTCTCTTCATCAGAATATGCCCCTCCAGCTGCTCCAGCTGGAATCCTTTCCTATTTTTCTTACTCTCCTTTGTTAACCTCTGGCCTGACCTTTGTTAGTTCCTCAAGCTGCTATGTTCCTTACCTTCTAATTAAAGCTTTTTCCTGTAAAGAAAATTGGAAGAAAAAAAACTACATCTGTCCTACACATATCTTGACTTTTTCCTTGACATATCTCCTAAACAACACATGCTATTCACATAGCATTCACATTGTATTAAGCAGCATGAGTAATGCAGCATGTTGGTCAGCTTTCTGTTGCAGTTACAAAATACCTGAGAAATACAAATTAAAGAAGTGAAGATTTATTTCAAGAGTATGGCCCCTTGAGTTTGTTTCTGGGCTGTGGGGAAGCAGGACATCGTGTGGCTGCTCACATGGTGGCAGCTGGGAAGAGACAGGTGGAGTTCAGTCCCAACACACCCTTCAAGCACACACTGTCCCTGCTTCCTCTGACAGCTGGGTCCCACCAGGACCTGGGAACCAAACCTTTACCGCATGTGCCTTCGCAGAGCATTCCAAATCCAAATGGCAGCTTCCAGAGATGATTTAGAATGGTCAGAGGGATTGAGTATAGGGTATATGAAATGACTGTAGCACTGACAGAAGGGACGTGCACACTGGCAGATTTCAGGGTCTCTGGGGAGCCCTGGAACTGTGCCTCCACAGAGGCCGGGGGTTATATTTGGTCCACAGACACTTGTTGGCCATGTATTACGCACCCGATGGTTCCCAAGGCTTAGGAGCCTATAATATACTTATTCATATTCACTCACTTCTTAAATGGGGATCCTATTAAACCTGGTCTGCAGATGAGCAATCCGAGGCACAGAGGAGTTGGCTGTGACTAGTCTACATGGTGATGTGCAATGGTGGCACCTGTGGGAGAGGTCAATGAGACAAGCGCCACCAGCAGCAACACTGCAGAATTGAACTGTGCCCTTGGGTGAGTCAGGTGGTGCAGATGAGATAAAATAACACTTCATTTGCTTGGCATTTGGGGGGACTCCTAAACCCTAAAACCAAAGCTCAACCTTTCTAGTTCCCAAGTTCCATTATATACCACTTACAAATATTGAGGCAAAATGTGCATTACATAAAACTTTCAGTGTTAACCCTTTTAGTGTGTCCAGTTCAGTAACATTAAGTATATTCGGTGTAGCACAGCTATCACTGCTATCTAGTTCTACAACAAACAGAAGCCCACAGCCCTTAAACAGTCACTCCCTGTCTTCCCTGGTCTACTATGGAGTTGCCTGTATCGAGTGTTTCATGTCAGTGGGGTCACGTGATGTGCAGGCTTTGTCTCTGCATTTGCTCAGCACGGTTTCAAGATTTGTCCAGGTTTGTGTTGCAGCAGCTGTCACTACTTGACTCCCTTTTGTGGGAACAATATTCCACATATCCATACCCTGCATTGTGCGCATTCACTCATCCCCTGAAGATCTGGAATTTTTCCACCATTTAGCTACTGGGAATAACGATGTTATGAACACTGGTATACAACTGAATCTCGGTTTTCATTTCTTTTGAGAACATACCTAAGAGTAAAATCACTAGATCAGCCCGCTGCAGACAGGCAGGTATGCAGACGCCGTAGCAATGTCTCCAGTCGCGCGGAACACTCCAAATCAGCCCTTGCCCCGGGAACAATCCACTGGACACCGTCCCCCCCGCCCCCGCCCCCACTCCTCTGTACAGCCACCTGCTTCCACACTACAAAGACTCAGAGGACACCGGACCACCACACCACGGTACTGGGTAAGTTGGAGTCATCTTCACCTCCCATCAGGACCTGGACTATATATGGAAGGGGAAGGGCAGCTGGAACCTGCAATACAACTCTTCAGAGTTCAACCCTACGGGAGGACAGGGAGCTCAACTTGGGACTTGGAGCCAAAAATCTGCCTGAATCTCATGGGTCTGTGACTAGCTTGCTGAGACTCATTGAATTATATCTGCACACTGCTACACACGTTGTCTATTGTGACAGCAGAGACATAACCTGAAAGAGGCCCTTCATCTTCATGGTTATTTTTTATTCCCAAAAATAGTTTTATTATTTTGTTTTATTTCTCTTTTCTTTTCATTTGCTCCTCTTATCTTTAATTTTTTCCCTACTCTTTGCAAATATTTGTTTTCTCTCCTTTTTTTCTTTTCTTTTCTTCTTTCTTTCCTCTTTCCATTCTCTCTCTCTTACACTCACTCTCTTGCTCTCCGACATTGTTCATCTTCCCTTTTTGTCCCTGTTTTGGCCCTCAGTCGGAGTTCTTCTTTATTTTCCTATTATTCTCTTTTTCCTTCTCACCTGTGTCCTCTGACCACACTGCTAACCTTCCCCTATCCTTCTTCCCATCTATCCCTCCCTCC
>NW_004624735.1:28861890-28898701 GCF_000247695.1 Heterocephalus glaber
CTCTCTCTCTCTCTCTCTCTCTCTCTCTCTCTCTCTCTCTCTCTTTGTACTGGGGATCAACTCAGGACCTTGTGCTTGAGGGAAAGGCGTGGTGCCACTGAGCTAAATCCCCAGCCTCAACCTTCTCTCTTTTTAAGTTGATTTTCTCAGGTATTTTGTTATAGCAACAGAAAGCTGACTAACACAGATTCTTATTTGCAAAGGGTTGTGTTTTTTCAAAACTTTAACATAATTTCAAACTTGCTTAGATAAGCACAGTGCAAAGGTTGTATGTTTATCCTTTATTCCAATTTATGTTTTTACTAACCTTTTATTCCATTTATAATGTGTAAGTGAGATAATTTTTTTCTTTTCAGTGCTGAGGATCAAACCCAGGGCTTTGCTAAGCAAGTACTCTACCACTGAGTAGAAACTCTAACTCAAGCCAGGATAAATGTCTTTAATGTCACTCTTACACGTCCAGTGGCATTTTTATTTTTCCTTTGTATTGTCCTATAGCCCAGCACCTTATTCTTTCTCTCCCACCTATGTTCTCAAGTTTAATTTTGCCAGAATTTCCTTTTCTCTCACATTGTGGTTAAAATGTGGCTGTCCTATTGCTCAAGTTACATTCAAATGACTGTTACAACAATTACTGGTCACTGCAACTTTTGGAGATGAAGTTTCTTCATCTGAAAAATGGCCTTCAATAACATCTATTATTTGTGAAGAGTAGATAAAATCATTTGAGAAAGACAGTTTAGTCACTGTGAAAAATTGAATGTTATGTCTCCTCCAAATTCCTATAATTCCTATAATCCCCCATGGGATGGTGTTAGGAGATGGTATCTCTGGGAGGTGGTTAGGTCATAAGGGTAAAGCCCTCATGAATGGAATTAGTGTCTTTCTAAAAGGAACCCTAGAGAGCTCTCTTGCTCCCTTTCCCTCTGTGAAAGTACAACTAGAAGATAGCAATCTGTATTCCCAAAAAGGCCTTCACCTGAACCTGACAATACAGCATCCTAATATTAGACTTCTAGTCTCCAAAACTCTGAGAAACAAGTTTATATTTTTCTATAAGCCATGCAGCCTATGGTAATTTATTATAGCTGCCTATGTTAGGACATTTTTCACTGTTATAATGAAATACCTGAGGCAGGCTAATTTTATCAAGAAAATAAATTTATTTAGTTCATGATTTGGGTGTTCAAAGGCATGACACTGGCATAGGCTCGCTCTGCAGAGGACCCTTGTGGTGTGTCCCATCATGGTGGGACAGCGTGTGAACAGGAAAGCATATCCTGAAATAGGAAGTCAGAGCTTAGTAGGGTCCCACGATCCTTGCAAAGACTGCTGCCGCCCTCCCCCACTGATCAGGGACTTCCCATTAATAATGTAAAATGATGTAAAATTCTACATTTCTTCCCAATGCCACCACCTGGAGCCAAATTTCAAACACACGAATCTTTGAGGAACAAACAAAACTCAAACCCCAGCATAACTCAAATAGGCTAAGACAGCGCGGGTTCCAGGCACAGAGTAAATGCCCCTGGAAGGGCAAACGCAAGTGCCAAGGACTCCCATTTAGCTTTTCATCATGACACAGCTGTACTTGTCACTCCACTGGTACAGTTCCGTACGGGACAGTAAATGCTGCTTCACTGACACCCGCCCCTCTTTGCCATAGCACCACCTCCCTGGCCACTTGGCCTCTCTCTGGTGGCCCCGTGGCTGTCCCCACAGTCTGGCTGACCAGCATTCGCTGCAGAGTGGGAGCCTCGAGCAGCGGGCTGCCTGTCCAGCTGCCATTTACACAGTGTTCTGATTGGCAGGTAATGACTGGAAAATGTCCCCGTCATTGCTAAATATTAGCTGAGTCACTACCTCCCTTGTTCACAAATGAGAAAGAAGTGAGGAGGTAATTAGGTAGCTTTGGCCAAGGTGACATAGCTAATAATTAAACTGTGTTCATTTCCAAAACCACTTGCAGTCTCCAAGAACTTGTCTCCAGGCCTTGTACCCCTGGGCAGGAGATGCCACCTGCTGAAGGAGAAACAGAAAAACTGAGAAGGATTCTTTTGTCTTCCCTGTCTATCCAAGCATTGAAAAGTGCCTATTTTGAAGAATTTTCTGGTTTTATTTTTTGTTCAGGGCACATAATCGACATCACTGCCCAGTTTTAGGCCAAAAATCAAACCCAACGTGTTAATTATTCACAGAGTTGGTAACTCGGCTCTTCTCTGGAAACTGTTAAACTAGTTGAGACAAGCTGGAAGTACAAAGCTAGTAGAACTAGGTTTGGAAAATAACCTTTTAAAGCAGGGGACAAATGTTCTAAGAGAGAGAAGGTGCACTACTGAAAGCAGAGGCGCATGGCAAAGGCATATGCCACACAGACTTCTCTTACAAACTGTGTGCTATTGTGCAAGTCAGGTAATAAATAACTTCTGCTTTGTCTCTTGGAAAATGAGAATAATTAGCTTAAGGAGCTACTTAGTGCCAGGTAAGTTCAGGGCTTGGTATCACTAGAGAGAGGTAAAATATTTATGACCTGGACTACTGGACAGGGGACAAACCAAACACAGTTGCTGTGATCAGTACCTGAGAGGCACCCAGCACAGCAGCAGCTGACTCTTGCACTGCTGAGACATGGAGCAAGGTTCTGTTATTTACCAAGGGTGCGGGGATAGGTATCAGCTGTGCCCAGCGTCTGGCTGAAACGCCGCCCTGCCTGCAAATAGAAGAAAGTGCTCAGCTGCCACATGGCCTACTCTTCCTTATGTGAGCAAAGAGGGTCAGAGACCGCTGATCATCTTGGGGTCAGGTTGTTTCCAGATGTACAGAAAGAGGAAAGTGGAATTAGTAACCCTTCTCCCCTATCTCCTGTCCTCACTCCCCAGAGATGACAATTAGTAGCCGAGTCTTGTATTTCATTTTGTAAATTTGCCAATTAGCTTTCCTTCCTTCCAGACAAATGGACTATAATATAATAATGATAGTTTTTCATGTGTTTGCTATGTGCCTGGGAATAATACTATTTCATCTTCATGATATCTCTGTGAAATAGGTACTGCTTTAGTTCCCATTTATCCAATGGGATAACGGAGGCCCAAAAAGGTCAAATTCTTTGCCGGAAGCCACACAGTAGAGGGAGCTAAGAAGGCAGCTCACCTCTATCTCCCCGTGTCGGCTACTGACCTTGACACCCCCAGCAGGCTCCTGTGCTGAAGGTTGGTCCCCACCCTGGGCACGGTTAGGAGGTCTGTCACAGCAGAGAGCCACAGAGATTTACTCTCTCAGTTTTGTAGACTAGAAGTCCGAAAGTGAGACATGGGCAGGGCGTGCTGCCTGAGGGACCTCTAAGGACCCCTCGTCCCTTCCTACTTCCTGGCAGCCCCAGATGTTCCTTCCTGGGCTCTGCCGGGCATAGCAGCCCCACCTCGGCCTCCGTCACCACAGGGCACTGTCCTGTGTGTTTCTGTGCTCGTGTGGCTTCTGAAGGACACCATCATGTTATAAGCAGAGCCTCTCCTACTCCAGGGCGAGCCAGTCTGTCTTTAATCACATCTGTAACAACCCCGTTTCCAAGCAAGGTCACATTCTGTGATACTTAGGGCTAGGATTCTGCCATTTATTTTCTGGAGAAAAAGTTCAATACATAACAACACTCATTACCTTGGTCAATCCCCATGGCAGATATCATCATCATCATCATTATTTCTGTTCTAGGCATGAAGACACTGCGGCTCAGCATCCACCATAATTCATCCCAGGTCACTATGGGCTTAGGCCTAATGCTTCTTGGCTAAGAAAATTCAGAGGTGTAGCAGGTGCTCAGAAAAAAATGTGAGTGTGCTGTTCTTTTTGTTTGTTTATGTCATTTTGCAACGCCTCAGAAATGAGCAAATATCCTAGAAAGGGGTTAGTAAATTTCTTTGAATGGAGACAGATAGTAAATATCTACGGCTTTGTAGGAGGTACCAGCCCTGAGCTGAGAGGTTGTTACCCAGGATTAACCAAACGAATGTCAAAGAAAACAAACCCATCTTTATAGGAGATGCTTATGATGTGGCTGTACCACCTGACTTTTTTCAGGATTTGAACCAAAATACAAGGATGCATCACTCCAGTGTCATCTTCTAGTCCTGCTTCCCTCTCCAACAGCAACAGAGAGCCTAAAATAATGACAGGAAGCATAGATAGCAGTGTCTTCCGGTTCTAGGAGCTGGGCTCAAGTGCAGACACTGCCTCTCTGGGTAAGAAGTGGATCTGTTTCCCCAGCTGTGAAATGGGCCCAGGGATCCTACTTCCTAGGGTGCAAAGGATGCCCATTACAAGTCTTGTCAAGTCCAGGAAAGAAAAGAAAGTTAGAAGTGACGTTTAATATCCAAATTATCATTAGGTGCAAAGGATTGGTAATGAGGAAGATAAACTTTGATAGAACTAGAGAAACCTTTTATATGAATGTTTTATAGTAGTTTCTTTTAAAAAGAAGAGCTTCGTTAAGATATAAATGACATATAAAGTTCATCTTATTAAGTATACCATTCATGGAAGAATAAAAATGCCATTGTGCACTACATTTTGCTTATCAAGTCATCAGTTGATGGACATTTGAATTTCCACCCTTTGGCTATTATAAATAATGCTTTTCTGACAGTGTTCTTCAATGCAAAAATTTTTTAAATTTTGATAATGAAATTTATCTATTTTTTCATCTCTTTTGTTCTTGGGGTAACACTTAAGAATCCATTAGTTATTTTGAGGCCATGAAGATTTACTCCCATGTTTTCTTCTAAGGGTTCTACAGTTTAGCTGTTACACTTAGGTTCATGATCCATCAAGGGTTAACATTTGTACATGGGGTTAAGTAGGGACCTCATTTTATTCTTTTGCACATGGATATCCAGTTGCCCCAGCATGATTTTTTGTAAACACTGTTCTTTGCCGATTAATGGTCTTAGCATTCTTGTGAAAAATCAATTCATGGAAAATGTAAGGATTTGTTTTAGGATTGCTATTATAAATGGAATATTTTGTTAATTTTATTATCAGATAGTTTATTACAAGTGTATATAAATGTATTTGATTTTCTTTTGGGTACAAGGGATCAAACCCAGAGCCTTCACACTGACCTACACCCCTAAACCTTTTTAACCTTTTTATTTTGAGACAGGTTCTCACTATGTGGGCTTGAACTTTTTTTCTGTTTTTTTGAGACAGGGTCTTACTGTGTAGTCCAGGCTGGCCTCAAATTCATGGAAATCCCACTGCCTCTGCCTCCTGAGTGCTAGGATTACAGGCATGCACCATTATGCCTGGCTTGGACTCCAGCTTGTGATCTTCCTAACCTTAGCCTCCCAGAGTGCTGAGTTTACAGACATGTGCCACCACACCTGGGTAATATATTTGTCTTTTGTATATTTATTTTCTACCTTGAAATCTGGGTAAACAAATTTATTAGTCCATATATATATATATATATATATAGTAATACATATGATATACACACACACAGTGGTACTTCAGTTCATGATTGCTTTTGTTTGTAAACAATTTGGTTCACAAACAGAAGCGTTTGGAAAAATTTTACTTTTGTTTGCAAACTCTGCATTGGTGACAAACAGGACTGGGCCATCTTTCCCGTACAAACACAAACGTGGTCTTCTTTTTCAAAATCATAGAACAAATACAGTGAACTGTGGCACTACTGTATTTACTCAGTTCCTTAGGTTTTTCTGTACATAAGATCATGTTATATGCAAATAGTAATTTTATTTTTCATTTAAATTTAAATGTCTTTCTGTTTCTTGTTTAATTGCTCTGACAATAACTTCTAGCACAATATTGGATAAAAATAGCAAGAGTGGAGATTTTGTTTCGTTCTTGGGTGTAGAGGAACTATATAACTTTTTCATCATTAATTAATATGTTGGCTTTGGGTTTTTCATAGATGCCCTGTTTCAGTTGAGGAAGTTCTTTTCTATTCTTAGTTTTGTTAGGTTTTTTTTTTTAATCATGAAAAGGTGTTGATTTGTCATTTTTTTCTGTTAGAGATGATCATCCTGTTTTTATATTTTATTCTATTAATATAAAGTGTTACCTTAATTGATTTTTGTATATTGAGCCCACCTTCCATTCCTAAAATAAATCCCATTTGCTTATGTTGTGTGATCCTTTTCATGTGTTGGTGGATATGGTGGTATTTTTGAAGGATTTTTCACCTATTTTTATGTGAGATTTTTTTCTTTTGATTTTATGTCCTAGCTAGGTTTTGGTATCAGGGTCACACAGGCCTCATAGAATGGAATCCCACTGGTCTCGGAAGCTCTGGTCACTGTTCCTTCCCTTTTTTCTTCTTTGTAGTGAATAATCTGAATTTATTGTCAAGGTCGAGTGAAAATGCCACAAGGCTGTATCCTTTGGGGGGATTTCCAGAGTTCTCCAGAAGTTGATGTTGACAGTCTTCACTGCTCTTCCTACTGTTGGCAGGGAGAAGTGGATCTCAGGAGTCTTGAATGTACTACTTCAGAACAGTCAGACACATATTCTTTTCAATAGCTGTCTTAGCTTCCACAAACACAGCAGCTAAACAGGTAGACATTGTGATGGTTAAATAATTGTCAAGTGGCTGGCCTGGGAGCCTCCTAGGGAGTGAGTAAAACACACCTCAGGGGTGTGTCAGGTGGGACGTTGGCGTCTATGACTGGCCCCCGGCCCATCATCCTCTCTGGGGCCACTTCTCTGCTCCACTTCCTGGCTGCCATGAGCCAAGCAGCTTTGCCCCACCACACCCTTCCGCCATGATGTTTCTGCCTTAGTGCCAATGACCATGGACTGAACTCTGAATTAATGGGCCAAAGAAACCTTTCCTTTGGGAGGTTGTGAGTGTGGGGTGTTTTGCACTAGCAACAGAAATGCTAATACCCAGCAACCCAATTGTTGCTTCATAGTTTTTATAGTGCAAAAGATGTGGCACCAAGAAACTGCCTGTTTTGATCAGAGACTTACAAGGCTAAATCAAAAAGTCGGTTGGATTATGTTTTCTTCTGGAGTCCAGGGTCTTTTTTTTTTTCTTACTTTATTAGGTATGTTTGCAGAACATAACAATGACATTCACTTGGGGGAATTAGTACATATACAGCCTGCACCTTGATAATTCTTACTCCACCTTCCCCTGTCTTCTCCTCTCTCTTCTTCCCCAGACTCCCTTCCCATCTCAACAGAGTCTACCTCCCTGCTTCCTACAATCTCTCTTTTACTTTGCTCCTTCAATTATTTATATTTTCAGGCTCTCATATTAGGAAAACCATGCAAGATTTAACCTTTTATGTCTGATTTATTTCACGGCCTTAAGATCTGTCCATTTTCTTACAAATGTCTCAAATTTATCCTTCTGTATTGCTGCGTAGTACTCTATTGTGTCTAGATACTACAGTTTCATTATCCATTTATCTGTTGATGGACAATTAAACTCTTTTTGGTACCGGGGATCAAACTCGGGACCTTGCATTTTCGAGGCAGGCGGCAGAACCACTGAGCTAAATCCCTGGCCCTGGACATGTAGACTCTTTCCATAATTTAGCTCTTGTAAGTTTGTGCTGCTATAAACATGGGCATGCATGTATATTGGTGGAAATGTAAACCAGGGTCTTTTTTCATGCGTATTCAGTTCCTTGCAGGTGTAGGACAATAGCCTGCCATCAGTCCCGGCTCCCTACTGCCACCCATTAGGGTCTTGTTATACCTTGAGAGCTTACATTATCAAAGCCAGCAGGAAAAAAATCTCTGATCTAGTAAGGTGTAGTTTTATGCATAACATAACTTAGTAATGGCAGCGATTTTCCTATCCTATTCACAGGACCTACTCATACTCAAAGGGAGGGGATTAGGGTATATAAAGTAGGAGGCAGATTCTTGGGAGTTGTGTTAGAATTCTTCCTCCCATGGACTTTTTTGACTCACTCACAAGACACACAGCCGGTTGAGGCAGATTCACTTTCCTGACTCCAGGCAGGGTGGTCTCTGTCCTGCCCCACACCTGCCTGCCCTGTTAAATGGCAGTTCGCTTTGAGTTGTGCTTTTCACACAGCAGGCACTGGTGATATCAGCACCCAAGTTCTCTTTAAAGGACTTTGTCCCTGCAAGTCTCCCCTGGGCTCCTGCCGTCTGCTGCCTGTGTGTTGGGGAGAATGCCTGAGCATGGAGAATAGTATTAACCAGGAGTTTTGATAAAATGGAGTTTTCAGGGGTGAATTGCAATTTAAATAGCTGAGAAATTCCATTTACTTCCAGCAATGTATTCTGAATGCTCCCTCTTGCCCAGCTCAAAGGAAGCAGACAGTCATCTCCTGCAGAAAGTAAATGGAATTTTTATTTTCATTTTCGAAGTGCCTTGAAATCAGCAATCTGAGGCAGGCGATGGGGTCCCAGTGAAGACATCATCAGAAAGAGCAGCAGAAGGTTCTGAAGGCAGCAGCCATCAACCAGATGCATGCTCGCTTTAAATTAAGGGCTTCATAAGGAACAGAAGAAATCAGCTATCTAAGAGCAGCCTCCCTACCTCTCCATGTTTAATCTCCTGGTTCAATGAGTCTAATTACCTCCGAGATTGTCAGTTTCATAAGTTTCAGTTCGAACCTTTTAATTATTATTCTGCATCCTTCTACAGAAATGCAAATGGACACTCATGAGCCTCATCAGTAAATCCTTCCAGTGTTTGGGGAGCACAGAGCCAGGATGTTGGTTCTCCTCCTGATTTCCTTCTCAGGCTTCTGCCTAGAGTCCTGAGCCACTTCAAGAAAGTCAGCTCTGCCCTCTGGAGGGTCAGAGCCTGATCTCAAAGTGGTAGGTGCATTGCATGTGCCAAAGCTTTCCACACAGATGGGCTGCAGCTGGGCTCCGGCGAGTCCACTCACGGGCCTTTGCGGCAAAGAACACCAGCTAAATAAGGCTCCCATTCTTCCTTCCTGATTTGAGACCCTTTGCTACTCAGCCTCAGTTAACATGGAAACAGCCTGGGGCCAGTGGCCTAGACATTATAAGTAAAAGGCAACCCACACCTTCACTGCTTATAGCAAGAGCGGGGTTCAAAACCCGACCCATGACACGTGCGTGAAGGAGGCTTTCCCAGGAGCCAGACAAGCCCTGGCCACTCAGCTCTTACTTTCCTCTGTAACCCAGAGTTTCACACTCACATCCTGGGGTGCTGCTGGAAGACAAATACATAAGAGCACAGTAAAAGTGTTAGTGTGTGTCGGGGCTTAAAAACCAGGGCTTTCGTCATGTGAGCTCTCATGTGACAGAGAGTACAGTGTTTTAGTCTGGTTACAGGCCGTTTCTATTTTAAACCCAAAACTGAAAGCTGACCATTTTGCGCGCGCGGGCGCACACAAAGGAATCCAAAACTCACCAGCTCCGGATGAAGCAAAAGTGAACTTGGGTGCTGTTTTCCAGCACCCTGAATCCCACTGCAGAGAAAGAGCTTGGGCGGCTGTGGCGGAAGGGATGTGCCTGTGGCTCCCCAGGCCCAGTGAGGTGGGCGCTGAGCTAGACCCCGGAAGTCTGCTAAGTGCCGATCGGCCTCACCCAAATGAAGAGGGGCAGCAGCCGAGCAGGGTGGCAGATGTTGGCACCTGTTAAATCTGGGCAGTGATGGCATTGTAGATGTTTGCCTGACTGATGCTATGTGAGTTTGAAATAGTTAAGATTATAAAGTAAAGTAAAAAACATGTAACAAACTAGTAAGTGTTAAATGAAGAACCCCACATTGTGAAAAATAAACCGCATAATATAATTTACATTGTCCTTAACTCAAATTAATGTGTGCTTATACACGTATGTATGAATTATAGGCGATATGTCCGTACGTGGACACATATAATGTATACATATATTCACATTTCATAGTTTCGAATTTATATGTATTTCACACACATGATTTTGACTGAATCTCCTTACCAGCTCCCATGGCATCTGCCCCAGGTTAGTGAGCCAGGGCTGGCCTCTTATTTCCAGCCCGGAGATGTCTGTCCTCAGATTCCGGGTTAGACTCCCGGCCTCTGTTCTTGGATGGACTCAAGAATAATGATTCATTTGTAGCTTTCCCAACTATTTTCTTTTTTTTTTTCAACTATTTTCTTATTGTAAGAGTGTGTCCTTCCTAGCTCTTTTATTTCTGAGCTAAATTCCAGTTTCTGCATCAGATTTTGAATCTGATCATGTTCCCTGGTTTAGAAAGCATTCCTCCTTTGTTTAAAGGCATTGTTGTTGTTATTGTTGTTGTTGTTGATTTGTTTTGTTTGTCTGAGACAGGACCTCACTATGTAGCCAAGGCTGGTCTTGAACTCACAGCGGTCCTGAACTCGGCCTCCTGAGTGCTGGGACCACAGGCCTGTGCCACCACACTCGGCTTTATTATTGCTTTGTTTCCTTTTCCTCAGTTACTGGTAATATTGCACATCTGCTCTGCTCTCCTTTGGTTGTCTGCAGCTGCCCCAAACCAGGGTGGCCTGTGATCTACTCTCAGGAGCCCTGGCTGGGGCCATGCTAGACAGGGGAGGCAGTGGTGACTCATGACAGTGACTATGACAGTGAAGTATAGCCTCACTTGAGGATCTTTTTCTTTTTTTTTTTTCTGCTACTTCCCTTATTTGAATGGGTTTATTTCCATGCAGCTCCTTCGAAACAGCACATGGGCCAAAAGCTTCCCACTTGGGAAAAACAGCAGACAAGAAAGCTGTAAACTGTCTGGTAGCACGGTGACCTTGGTTATTAAATAAACGTGGTATCCATCCTTCTAGGTCAGGAAGGAAGGCTTGGCGGCCACCCACTGTGTTCTCTCAGAGGAAAAGATCCTGCTGCGGGGGTTTGTTGAGCCTTCCTGACCCAGGGTGACGCTGGGCCATGAGCTCCATGCAAAAATAGTTCCTTTCTAGCTTAGTTGTGATGAGTTTTTCAGCCTAGCCAGTCAACCTTTCCCAGTCCGTAGTCAGGCTTTTTACCTTTGTTCTTCTTACTGTTAGAAGTCCATCCTCTCACTCTGTCTCCATTTGTCACACCACTGATATTTCCCGAAATCTCTCTGAGGGCTGTCTGGCCCCCTCCAGTTTCAGAGCTAGTTCCCTTCCTGACACTCACCCCTGGTTTGGCAAGGAGACCGCAGGCAGGGGCTCTCCTCCACCTGTATACTATGGTCCTCAGCTGTGGCCCTCACCCTCATAGGCACCTGGATGGCGAAGCGAGGGAGGACGCTGGAAGAAGGGGCATGAAACAGAAGGAGTGCCGCAGCTTTCCTCCATGGGGTTTGCTAGATGTCCTTCAAACGTTTGTATGAAATACTTCAAGTGATGAGAGTCACTTGGTCCATGTGCCTTATGGTGACCCTTGCTAACGTGAAGAACAATTATGAACCTAAGATGAGATTAAAACAGACTTGCTTGAAATGCTCCACATTAGTCAATATTGTTTAATATTGCAAGAAAATGCACAGGAAGCTCTGTTGAGAATTTTGCACTTAGCACCTTTCATAACACATTGACCCAAATGAACTTTTCTCTCCTCCTGGAATCCTTAAAAAGGAACAACTTTGGATGCGTTGGTCTGGTTCCTGCTGATGTGCTGGAAAGGGAGGCAGCCTTGTCACTTTAATGAGGACAGGAAGTAGCCTGGAGTTCACTGATCTCTAGAAAATTCTATGCATGGTGTTGGTGTTCACGAGCCTTTTCATATTTATACACAATTTTTATCCATGTCTTCTATGGGCTGATTTTTGGGGGGGAAAATTTTCTGTATCTTTCAACAGTCTCACAGTTGTACATGCCCCTCGAAATGTGAAGAACCTCTAACCAGGAGGGTTTATTGAAATGTTATTGTATGAATTATGCACAATGCATTAAAAAAATCAGAGGGACAGTAAAACAAAAGCCAAAATCTCCCTCCTCTTAGACTTACATAATTCCCCTCCCAGGCCCAGAGCCATCGAAAGACCTGCATTCAGAGATGGCAAGGAACAGCCGAAGTGCAGTGACAGGTGAGGTGTGATGTCTCTGGGAGCAGGCTGCCTTCTCAGTCCACACAGCTTGCATACCCCCAGACACGAGGTGGTTAAAGGAGATCTCTGCCCCAGTCACTGTACTCCCCCACCTCCACACTGAGATAGACAGGAAGAGAAATGTTGATCGCATGGGGTAGTGACAACTTCTATGGACTCCCACAAATGCATGCTCACAAGTTGACCCAGAAGCCTCTACCCAGAGTATGCAAAAGCAGGGAGTGAGTCTTCATAAAGACTCATGAATTAGCAAGCCTCGACCTGAGTGTTCTGCGTAATGTTGACAAGTCCCATCGTACCCCAATCTGAGTTTCTTCATGTGTGCAAGGCAGATAGGTTTTATTCACTCCGCTTGTCTTTTGGGGATATAATTGACAAATGACAGAGTTGAGAAAAAGCACTAAGAGAAAATGTAGCCAAAAAGAACAGAATTCTCCATATGCTTGTCTTGGTGGAAGGAATTTGATTGTTTGGAAAGGGTAACTATGGCCAAAACAGCAGGTGGATGGGGTTCCAAGAGAGGAACTCACAAACAAGTGATATTTGTTAGAGGTGGGTTTGGAAGCCACACTCAAAATATTTCCTTGGCTGCTTTAAAAGTATGAAGATACTTGTGTGGGTCAGTATGCCAAGGACCAACTAGAACAGGCTTGGACCAGGCTTCAGTTCCATGACCACTGTGAATAAAGCTAGGGACCTTTTGTGCTTTGCTCTTAGCCTTAAAGCTACCCTGGAGCCTGAAATCCCCTAAAAGCAAATCCCTGGCCTTGAAGCCCACCAGGGACACCCACCCTTCTACATTTACGCTGGTGGAATATGACTACTTCTGGTGTAAGCAAGACACAGAGAGAAATCTTTAATAATAATAAAGATGCACTACTATCCTAGGACATACTATGCTAGGTATGTTATTTCAGCATTTCTTCACAAAAAAACTCTGCAGAGTAAATTTATGGGAAAATAGCTTGCATCTGGTTGATACCATCAAGAAATAGTTTTACGTTTTTCTTACTACCTTCAAACTCAATTGCATCTGGCTTTCCTTCCCCTGATGGCAGACTGGGGGGACTCCATAACTTCCTGATTACTCTCAACTATTAAAAAGTCCAGTTCAAGCTAAGTCAAACTTTGATTTCACTCCAGATTAAAGCTTCCCCCTCCACCCAGCTCAGGCCTGTGGAGATGCTTGGGTACCAGTAAGGGCCTAAAACACTTCTCTTTCACTCCCTCCCTCACTCACTCAATTCTGACAGACTTTTCAAGGTTACAGTACTAGGAGGGATGAGGGAGCAGGTGTCAGATGCTGGATGTGGTGTTCTCATGGCTGTTGAAATCCTTCCACATCTTAGAATCCAGTTGGTGGCTCTTCTACGTGGTACCTTTCCTGCAGGATCTTCGAAGACCCTGACTTGGCACTGTGCTGGGCTGACCGGAGACCTCTTGGCTCCTGCCTTGTTGGAACCCTGGCATTGAGCAGTGGCCAAGGTTAAATGCATGTACTTACTTGGCCATCATGGGCAGTTTTGGTGAGCCCCCAGCCTCAGGCTTCCCAGACAAGTGCTGGGCACTAGTCTCTATGATGTTGTTATCAGGAGAACATATTTTGGATCTCCTATGAACTCTATTATGCTTCATCCTCTGGGACAGATTGGGCCCTAGCAGTTGCTGCATCTTGGCATGCCAGCTGGTATCCAGCCTGGGAGTGAGATGCCAGTCAACCAGTGGCCACAGATCCTCTAAGCAGGAGCGGCTATTCCCATATCCTTACTTTGTCCATGAAGGAAATCAAGTCCATTCTCAATATTATATGCATATTGGGAAGAATTTCTTCTCCCTGAGGAAGCATCTAGCACTTTCTAAGCAAGCCACTGGTAGTTTTAGATTAGTCATAGACTGGAAGTTCTCATGTGAACTGTCTAGCTAGCTCCTCCCTTCAGAATGCAGGGTTACTTCACTTCGTTCAGATCATTGAGGTCTCAACCAAAAGTGTATCTCCTGTTAAATACATACTACAATCCTTTCACCCACATGGGACTGAACTTCGAAGGAAGAGTTTACTTGCAAAATGCCAGAAGTTGCTGAGCTGATAAGGACCAAAGCGAGGTTTTAGTTATGATCTGCTTTTTCTTAACTGAAGTTGCCCAGGGGCTGTGTCTTTGTTACTTTTCTCTCATTGCTGAGACGAAATACCTGACATCCAAAGTTAAAGGAGGAAAGGTCTGTTTAGCTCAGTTTTTAGAGGTTCCAGTCCATAATCGGCTGACTCCAAGGCAGAGTGGCACATGGCAGAGGGTGTCACAGAGGAGAAACAGTCATGGTGCCCACAAGGTAGGTAGAAAAAGCAACAAGGGAACCTTAACTATGTCTTTCTGCCCCTTTTATCTTATCCAGACTACCAGGATTAGGGCAGTGCCAAAGCCATCAATATATTGAGTTAGTAACCACTCCCAGCATCACACATTCTAGATCATCCACTTCTGAAAAAGCCACCTATGACTTCATGAGGCTTTGGGGGACCATCTAGACCCACACCATAACAACCTGGAAGGAAAGATTACCCTTAATCTCACTTTACAAACTAGAAAACAAAGGTTCAAAAAATTTAAGAGGCTTGTGTAAGGTGACCCTGTGGATTGGTCCAGGTTTCAACAGGAGAACTATGACCACACAAAGGAGACTACTTCAAAAACAGCTAAGTAGAGGATTACTTAAAAAGACACGGACAGCCAAGTGTGGTGGTGCACAACTGTAATCCCAGCACTCAGGAGGCTGAGGCAGGAGGATTACTGTGAGTTTGAGGACAGCTTGGGCTACACAGTGAGTTCACTGCCAACCTGGACTATAACAGTGAGTCCCTGTCTCAAAACAACAACAACAATGACCCAAAACCTGACATGGACAGCATTAGGAAGCCACATACAAAAGCTAGAACAGTAGTGTGAGGCTAGTTAGCAGCAGGACTGTTCCTTCATAGGACTGAAGATAGAGGGGAAGGAAAGGATTGTGTCCAGAGGCCACCTGGAGAGGAGCAGAGATCCCAGGGTGCAGGAGCAGCCAGTCCTGAGTCAGGCTCAGGGAGGAAGCCATGCTGCTACTTCTCCTCTCTCCCCCGGTGTCCTCCGAGGGCCAAGCCCAGTAGGGAGCCAGAAGGCACAAGAGTCTGTTGCAATTGCTCTCACAGGTTGGTCCTGCAGAATAGATAGCAAGAGATGAAGGGGGGAGAGAGGATTTGACTCTTTTCAGCTGGCCTAAGTCACCAAATCCTAAATCACATTCATTGCCTCTGCTTTATCCTGTTATGTGCCTGTGACACTTTCCCTTCATTGTGAATGGCCTTGCCTAAGAAGTCTTCTTACTCATGCAAAAATATACACTCAGTAACCAATGGATGGGGAGGGACAAGCTACTGACAAACTTAAAACTCTTGTGGAGCCTCAGTAACTTTTTCTCATTGCTGGGACAAAATACCTGACAAATTAAGGGAGGAAAGGTTTATTTAGCTTAGTTTAGTTTATTCAGTTTGTAGAGGTTTCAGTCCATAGTCAGCTTGCTTCAGGTCAGGGTGGGATGGCAGAGGATCATTACAGAGGGGAAACAGTCCATGGCAGGGTAGGCAGAAGGCAGCAAAGCAGCAAGAAGCAGCAGCAGCAAGCCTGCCTTCACTTTCTCCCTTTATAACCACCCAGGCTACAAGACTATTGATTGGTGCCACACTATCCCAGGGTGGGGCTTCCATTATCCATACTTTTAATCCGCATTCACCCATCTTAATCCAGCCACCTTCTAAACTCCCCACCTGGGACAGCATGAGGCTTTAGGGGGTCATTAGCTCCAAGCTGTAACACGGGGACACTGTGAACAAAGGGAGAGAAGTGGTGTACATTTCTGCAAGTATTTAAATGAGATAGTGCAGTAAAAATTTTATATTCCTATGTTCATTGTCTCATTTAAACTTGACCTCAATTTCTGAATTATTATGTTCTATGTGTTCCTTAAGTTTATTTGTATCCTGACAGTAGCCAAGACAGGATTTGAACTCAAGTCTTGTGGGAATCTGACTCTAAGTCTGGTACTTTTTCAAGCATTGTTGAAGATAATAAGAAAATAAGAGGATCACAATTTCCCTGCCCCCATGTTTAACTTACTGATTCATTGCAGAAACCAAGTTTTTTGTCCTTTAGTACATCCTGTATTCTGAGTATGCTTCTCTGCTTCCTCAGAGTTCCATTTAATCTACTGCTTCGTCACATGCCATATTTCCTTTAAGTGGGCTCGATTTGATTCAGTTCTAATATTTTTTTGGTAACAGCACTTCATGAGTGGTTCTGTGTTTCAAACTATAGCATCTCAGCACACAAAGTCTGAATCTCATTTTTATGAGCAGAAGATTGATTAATAAATTGAAGTGTCTTATAAAAATTTTAATCATCATTATTAGTAATGGATAGTATAAAATTAAGCATCCACAATGTAGCTGCACCATGAGTATCCCTGCACATGTTGTTTTGTTGAACCCACACAAAAGGTGAACGGAAAAGATATTCTCATCCTCACTTATTACACAAGAAAACTGCAGTTCCTGTGCCCCAAATCATACACCAAGGACAAGATGCCAGATCCGGAGGATTCTGAGTCTGTGTTCTGATACCTCTAGGATGTTATGTGTGGTTTCATTTCTTTCCAGCACACGCTCACAGAACAACTCCTGGAGCTTCTGATTCTTGCTCTTTTTGTCAGCTGTCTGTCTTTGAGCAATTAATTATTGAAAAAAGGACCAAAGAGGGAGGTCCCTGGCTGTTAACACTGCCACAGAAGAAGAAAGGTAAAGATAGCACATGGCGGAGCGAAGCACCTGGAACAGGGGTAGCAAGAAAGATTCCGAGAAGCATGAGCCTCGGTGTGAGTGTGGCTTGTCCCCAACACAACCTACATGGAGGGTTGGTCCCTGCTGTGGCAGAGTCTCAAGGCGTTGGGGACTTGAAGGGGAGATCAGGTGGTGGTGGGGGAGCCATTCGAAGATCAGTGCGATTCCTGTTCCAGGGTTCACACAGTTCCTGAAAGAGTGAGCTAGTTATTGTGAGAACAGGTTGGGCCTGGCACTGCCCCTTGGAGACAACTGTCACCATGCGGTCCTTGTTCTCAGTCACTTCTCTTGCTGCCCCAGTCCACACAGAGCAGCACGCAGCCCTCACCAAAAGATGAGCAGACAGCAGCACCAGATCTATGAGCTAAATAAACCTCATTCCCTCATGAGCGACTCAGCCTTGGGTATACTGTTAGAGCCACAGAAGTGTTAACATGAAGATCGGAGTAAAACAGTGATTTATAGAGATTATTTTATTTGCATTTTGTCAAAACATAACCTAAAGTAGTCTAAGGAAACAGACTAACTGATTTGTGTAAGTCACCAAACTGTGGAAAGGCTGGACGTGAACTGACCAAGGCAATCACTGGACCCAAGCAGCTAATCTTTGCAACTGCAAAGAAAAGGGAACTTTCCTATTAACTCTACTGGGAAAATCCCCAGGAAGGACTCTGACCTGCCAAACGGCCCCAGTTCCTAGAGCTGGGGAGGAGCAGCCCATGATCGGTGCACCGAGTTACACGTTCCTCCTGAAACCAGAAACACAGTCTTTACCTAAGGCTGCCGGGAGAACTGTGAGTTGATAGTCACCACGGTCTGCGTTTCTCATGTATTCTGATCATGGATAAATGGTAACAGATGGTAGTAGAGTTCTGGAGTGACCATGAAGAACAAGTGTAGCTGGCATGGTGCCACACACTGGAAACTCTAGCTGCTCAGAAGGCCGAAGCAGGAGGTCAGCTTGGGCAGTTTGGTGAGACCCTGTCTGAAAACACAACGTAAAAAGGGCTGAAGGTGTAGCTTAGTGGGAGAGCTTGACTAGCATATGCAAGGCCCCTTTTCCTTTTTCAGGACTGTGGAAAAGAAAAAAAGAACAAGCATACAGGAGGAAAGTTGGTATTAATCAAACAGGAACATATGCTACATAGTATCCCAAGTGCAACATACAAGGGGTGATCCAATGGTGAATATTTACATTTAAATAATTTATTACAGTAAAAGACACATTTGCCAGAGACACATCCCCCCTCAAAATACTCCCTCGTTTGAACACATGTACCCCATAGTTCTGGCCACTTTCTTAAGCAGTGCTAGAAATCCTTTTTCTTGATGGTCTTTGTGAAGTATGAACAAAATTACAGGGAATGCCACTGCTGAATGCCATCCGATGGAGAGACAGATTCATAAACACACGACGGTGTGTCCTCGTCCATCTTGTTCACTGGACCTGACATCGTATGACTTCTGGCTCTTCTTCGAAGTCAATATGACCGTAAAAGGCAAATAAACATTTTGACTCTACTCAGCATACTGTGGCAGCCAGAAGAGCACAACTAAAGAAACCACTAAAGAGGACTCCAGAGCCGCTTCCGAAAGTGGTGAGAATGGTAGGACACGTGTGTTCTAAGTGAGGGGAAGTGTTCTGAGGGGCCTTAATGGCAATGGATCCTTAGCTGCAATAATAATCTAAACATCTACTTTAGCTTTTGATTAGGCTTCTTACACAGTTTATTTAATCCTCACAAAAGTACCATGACCCAATGTTTTATTCTTTTTCTTCCAAGAATAAGCCAAGACTCATGAGAAGTTAAATGATTTGCCTAAGATCAAAGTTAGTATACATGAGGTCAAGATTGAAATGCAAGTTTTTAGGCTCCAATGCTGTGCTTTCTCCTCTGAAATAGAGATTCTTGGAGGAACTTAAGCAAGAGGGATAATATTCACCTACAGGAAATTTATAAATAAAGCAAATGCTGCTTCACAGAAGCAAGACAGGGCCTAGGTAGGCTGTGGGTCACCTACTCAGAGTAGCATGAAAACCCAGGCTTCATTCTAAATCTCTGTTGGGAGTGTGTGAGTGTGTGTATGTTTTATTAGATAAACTCAAACTGAAGGACATTCTAGGAAATACATGAGCTGTGGGCCGTAAAACTGCCAAGGTCATCAGAAACAAACAGCCTGAGATCCTGTCACAGACCAGAGGACCCTGCAGCGGTGTAACAACTAGGCACAGTGGGATCCTGGATCACATCTTGGGACAGGAAAAGGGCAGGTATGGGAAAACTGGCAAATTCAAAGAAAGTCTAGAGTTTAATTAGAAATAGTGTACCTATGTGGGTTTTGTAGCTTTGACAAATACAGAGTGGTGGTGTAAGGTGTTTGCAGTAGCAGTCACCGAGTGGAGGGTGTGTGGGTGCTCTCGTGCCACCTTTACATCTGTGCGGAATTACAGTAAAAAGTTCATTCAATCTGCACTGTCCCACCCCCACTCCAGTGTGCACAGTGCCAGCTGCAGAGTAAGGGGCAAGCCTACAGGGGGCGCTTCGTGTTAAGTGTGGGAACATCTAGAACCACTGTACTGGCAGAGTCACAGACTGGCCTGTGTCCCCCCACCCCGGAATTCCTATACTAAAGCTGCAGACCCCAAGGCGTGGTGTTTAGATGAAGGGGCTTTGGGAGATAGCTAGGTAATAATGATGTCATGAGGTTGGGGATCCATATGGCCCTACTGTCCTCATGAGACTCCGTCTCTCTCCACCACTAAAGGATGCGGTGAGGTGGCAGGTGTGTGCCCACAGCAGAGCCCACACTAGGAACTCAGCCTGCCTGCGCCTTGACTGAGCCTCTCACTCTCCAAAGCCATGAGAAATACATGCTTGTTTAAGCTATCTTGCCTATAGAGCAGCCTGAGCTGCAACTGACTAAGACACAAAGGGTGACGATATTTTTTATGGGTGGTGACTGAAGGAAGAAAGTCCTAAAATGGAATCTCAGGAGGCATTGGGTAATAGTTACCTTTTGTTCAAATTTCACCCAGGTAAACTTTGATTCTATGGTTTCCTTGAGAATGTGCTTCCATTTTAGACTCTGACATCTCTAAAGCTGATTTACCTCTGCATTCCCTCTGAGTTAACACCCAGGGTTAGACCCAAACAGTGTGCAGAGCTGTGCAGGCCTTGAAAGACCTGTTCTGCTCACCCACATTGCTTCTGATCTCAGCTTCTATCTGTGACTTCTTTTCATTTTCTTGGTTTAGGCACAGCACAGACCAGAGAGAGACATACTGATTCCTCATGGTGCCTGGCCTCAAATGTACCACTTACGTGACTTCTTTGAAATAAGTAATGCCCCACCCACCCTTTAAACCCTTCATTGACCCTAATAGATGCTCATTCCTTCCAAGGGTGTCAGATTTTTCACATGTGTTCCCTTAGCCAGCTTTAGAAGATGGCTTAAAAAAAGAGGAAATAGCAGAGACAGATTAGTTTTGACCAATTCACAGATGAGGCAAAATTTTGAGTGTGTGCATAATGGAGCCAGGGTAGAGAAGGGGGTCTCATATACAGTGTGGAGACTCAAAGATTTCAGAGTGGGAAGGAGGATCACCAACAGTCCTGGCTTGTCCAAGACTGAGGAGGTTCTCAGGATGAGTGATTCCAAGAGAGAGAACTCAGATAGTTCCAGGCAAACTAGCATAACCCCCGCCATGTGCCAGGGGTCTTAAAGTGATATTCTAAGGCACAAAGACTCCCAAATACATTCTCCCTTCTGGGGTTTTGTGTGGGTTCGTGTATGGCAAATTGTGGAGATCAGATGGGAAGAATGAGGCCTAATTGGCCTCCTCAGTGAGCGCTGAGAATAAAGAGGGCAGGCAAGCTGCTGACACGGTGTAGGGAGAGGTAGAAACGCCTGCGAGTAAGTTTTTTACCTGGAGAAGGACCATGGAGGGCGGGAGACAGATGAACCCTGTGGGCTCTAATTGCTCATGCCCCTGTCTGAGTGAATAAAGCCAAGGTATGCCGGTCATAGGGGCCCTAGGTCGAAGGGAGACAAGAGTCCCATGTCGAAGGGAGACAAGAGCCCCCTGGATCCCCAGATTTTAGCCGGTTTCTGTGTCTCTTTATTTTTCATCTTCATCACCCCTTGGTCAGATTCGAGCTCAGCTTGTAGGCTGGCTCCTACAGCCAATGTGTTGTGAGGAAGCAATGGGCTATAACTGACAGTGATGGTTTTGAGCCAGACATGAAGTAGGCGGGGCTAATTCAACAGGTTCATCGACTAATGCCTGCATGCTAAAAGCAGCTTAGTGTAACAGCCAAGAAAACCTGCATAAATAATTTGCCTCTTCTATTTCAGTTTCCTTATCTGCAAAAGGGCACTTCTACTTATTACCTGCCTCCTTAGCTTCACCTGGAAATTTAAAATTCAATAACTCAGGTCAAGCTCCAAGTATAAGTACTTTTATTATTAAGAGCCCAAATGCTTATTTCTAGCTCTTTCGCCCAGTAACTATGTGTCCCGAGAATTACAGTTTCTTCATCTGTACATGCAGAAAACAGCACTGACCTTATTGAGGGGTTAGGAGGATTTAGGGAGATAAAGCAAGTGTGCAAAGTACATGAGGTAAACAAAGGCTACTTTATCAATTCCTGCCTGGTTCAGAGCTCAACTTCTTCTTATGTCATGTTTAACTCCAATCATAGAGTGAGTGAGGAGACAAGGTTTATAGATGAGATCTTAATCTCAGCTATGCCACCATGCGTGTCTTCATTTCCTCTAAAAAGAGACTGATTTTTATCTTTTGGAAGTCTGAGATTTGCTTTAGAGGCAGTTGCACAAAAGAAGGGTCAATGTTGTTTAGACAAACGCCACCATCTTTGGAAGAATCATCGAATTTTCAAAGCTGATCAGTCTATAACCCACACATTAGCTTTGTTCTCATTCTTCACTACTCGTCTCTTTCCATATAGATCTGCTCACAATCTACTGGACAGTGCAGTACACTGAAGACATTCTCAGGCACAGAGGACAAGAGCGGTGTAACGCTGCTCACCACAGACTCCTCCAAATGCTCCCTACCGACTCCTCCTCCCCTGCACCCCCTGCCTTTCCATCTGGCCTCTGCCTCTCCTCATTTTTCACACTCTGCACCTCTCAGTCTTTGTGGTGGAGATTGCCCCGTGATCCTCACAGGTGGTTTTCTCTCATTCTTGGGCCCATAGCTGGCCTAACTTCTAGGTTTCTTTGCAGTTAGAGGCAGCCATAAGACAGAGTTTACCCAATGGAGTGTGAGTAGAAGGGATGTGTGCCAGTTCCCGATTGCCTGCACCCTGGGAACCTTGCTCGGACAGCCCTTTCTCTCTTCCTCCCCCTGCTGGCTGAGTATTGGCATTCAGGGTCTGTTGGTGGGAGTGAAGCCGCCATCAACCTAACTCCCAGTACTTTTGCATGGAACACAACTAACCCTGACTCTACTTTACATCCCTATCCCTCCATATTGGAATCATCTTTGGGGGGCTTAATTGAGAGAGAAATAAACTTTGTATATGTGTGGATAAGCGCTGAGCCCAGCAAAGCAAGCTTATTAGCCCAGCTACTTAGGAGGCTGAGGCAAGAGGGTCTTGGGCTCCAGGCCAGCCTCAAAATAAAAATAAAAATAAAAATGCCTAGGGATGTAGCTCAGTGGTGAGCATTTGCCTAACATGAACAGGGCCCTGGATTCACTCTCCAGTAATGCCTCTCACCCTAAAGTAAGGATGACTTCACGTAAGTGAGAAATAAACTTCCGTTGTATCAACTCAATGATTTTTCCGGGTGTGTCTGGCACGGCACATGACCTCACGTAAATCATCTCAGCCGTCCTCCAGATACTCTTACCACCGTTTCTGATCTTGTGTTTCTCTGAATCTCTCTCCTCTGGATTATGATACACAACATAGATCTCAGGTTGCTGTTTCTGGGTGTGCTCACAACCAATGCACCCTTACATCCAATGCATGGATCGGCCGAGGAGCTTGCAGTCACAAAGAACTGCCTCTTTAAAAGGAGGAGGGGAAAAAATAAAGGGAAAAGTGGGCAAAATAACATTGATTTTCTGTGACATCCTGTCATTCAACAAATAATCACAAATCACCTACCATGTGCTCTGCTTGTGTGTACACACCAGACAGGGCCATGGAAGTCCCGGCTTCCCAGACAGCTCTCAGTGTTGTGCCACGACTGACAACAGCAATGCTCTGGGAGGTCTCCAGCTCTGTGCGAGCTGAATGTGGGTGCGCCAGCTCCTTCCTGCCCCTGAGGGCCGAAGGACTTAAACTGGGGAAGTTTCGAAGTCTCCTGAAGAGGGGCCTGCCTTGACTCTGGGGAAGGAATGAGAAACCAGATCAGGTGCGGGGCAGGGCACTCCTGTTGGAGACTTGTGCACAGGAAGGCAGTGGCCAAGGGCTGTTCTGGAGATGGTGCAGTGGGCGACTTGGGGAAGAATACACCATGGGGCAGGGGATAAAAACCACAGGTGAGGCCGGATCCTGTGAGTCTGACACCATGGAGGTAAAGGGCTTTGTATTCTCAAGCACATTGTTATTGTTGTTGCAATTTCTGCTCATATAGCCCTTTACTGCTTGAAGTGGTTTTTAATTAAATAACTCCTCTTACTCTTCTTACTGTTCTCTAGGATTTGCAGAATGGATCTCACTCATGGTCTCATCATGCAGGGAAAAGGCCAGCGTCCTCTCAGTGGACAAAATACATCTCTCCTAGAGTGTAAAAGGTTGAGCACGGGCCAGAATTGCAATTTAACACTTACTTCTTGATCTCCTTTAGACTAAGCATAACATCTTCTAATACTGTCACCTCCCAGTCCGTACTGAGTTTGAAGTCATGGTTAGGAACAGTCTTTAAGGGGAAAGGGAAGTGAACTCAGCACTTGGTTCTTGGCATCCTTGGGCAAGTCATTTAACCCACCAAGAGGCAAATTTCACATTTGTGAATGAACTTTGAATGTCTTCCTCACAGGCTTGTTATAAAAACCAAATGAGGCAAGCACTCAGATACTTCCTGATGTAGAGAATCACTGGAATGTGCTAGGGTTATTATTAACTTAAACCTTCTTCCTCTGCAGTTATTTTTTTATTATGCAATTTTTTCCCCCAGAAATAGAACAGTGAATCTCCACATGCCAAACACACAGCTTCAAAAATTATCAGGTCATGGCCAATTTTGTTTCATTGCTAGACTCATCTTCTTTCCTTTTTATATTATGTTGAAGGAGATTTCTAGCCCCAAATCCTTTCATCTGTAGAGTACACGCTATGTAGCTCTAAAAGACAGACTTTAAAAAATAATAACCACAGCACAATTATCACTTCCTCCCACTGAAAATAGCTAGAAGTTGTAGCAGGTAGAAAAATATCTCCCAAAATTGTCCATGTCCTGAGTCCCACTCTGAATGTGTTGTATTAAACAACATAGAGGTTATGGTGTGATCATGATTACTGATCAACTGGCCCAAAACAAGGTGACAATCCTGGCCTATCAGGTGGGCCCAGTGGGATCTCAGGGGTCTTCCCAGGGGAACAGGGGCACAAAAGAAGCAGAACCACAGAAATGGCAGAGGAGAAGTCCAGCTGAGCTTGAAGATTAGGGAAGGGGCCACAAGCGAAAGCATGTGAGCGACTTAGAGAATCTGGAGAAGACAAAGCTCCCCTCAGACCTCCAGAAGAAATGCAGCCTTGAAGACACTTTGGCCAAATTTAGCCCAGTGATAGCTGTTCCAGCTTCCAGAACTATGAGGTATTTCAGTTGTGTTGTTTTAAGCCAATAAGTTGTGGCAGTTAGCTACAGCAGCAATGAAAAACTAATGTAACAGTAATTACTTAATGTCAGTAAATACTCAGTTTAGCTTAGTATTTAAACTCATAGCTTAGAATTTTAGTCACTACACTTCTATGATTTGGGCTAGCTGCCTTAAATATTGTTCTGAACATTTAAAAGACTTAAATACAGTATTGAGCTATCCTACTCAAATGAAGCATATTGATTCTAAAATTGAAGTTGTATTTTTCATTTTCTTTTGCATTCTGGGGAGGAAACTTAGGGCCTAATACATGCTAGGCAAGCACTATACTACTGAGCAACATCCACAGTCCTAGAAGGGGATTCTTGATGAAGATTTTTTATTTTGGTAGCGGGGATTGAACTCAGGACCTTGCCCTTGTCAGGCAGGTGCTGGCCCACTGAGCTACATCCCCGGCCCCCCAAAATATTTTATTTATTCATCTTTCCATTTTTTCATTCATACACATTTTCTTTACATAACCACAAGGGCCTATTACAGCTTATTTTTCTATTTAGCTCTTGGGAAGGTAGATAAACTGGTAAGATCTCTCTTTCTCCTTTGGAGGCCATAGAAGTAATATAGCACAGATTAGAGCTGTCAATTCTGGGATTACAGGGTTTTTTGGGTTAATTTTAGCTCTGTCCCTTACTAGGTGTGTGGTTTTGAGCAAGTTAACAAACTTCTCTGAACCTCAGTTTCTTCACACATAAAGTGGAGTTAGTAGCGGTGCCTACCTCACAGAGGTGCTACCAAGATTAAGTTAACATTTGAAGAACCCACAGAACAGTGCATGAAAGAAGACTCTTCAAATGTTTGCTCTTATTGTTCTCTCCCAAGAGTTGATGATCACAAGTCAGGTAGACCTTTGCCTGGTTCTGAATCCTTAGTTTCTCATACACAAAATGTGATTAACACTGGGAGAGTACTGAGTTTAGTGAAATAGCACAAGTATTTAGGACACTTCAGAGAAGGCAGTAGATAGTCCACAGTGGTAGTTGGCCATCATTTTTATTTTTCATTTAGTTGCTCCCTTGCATTCAGAAATTCTCAGCCCAATATGGTTATTGAAGAAGGAGATGAAAAGCCAGGTGGAGCTCATGCGTTGCCTCCTCTGCTCTGCCTGCCGGCCCTCACCTCAGCTGCTGTGCCATGGAGGAAGGAGACAGAAAGCAACCAGCTTGGACGGGGCTTACAGTCACTGCACACGGAATTCAGTACCCAGCGTCCTCCAGTCCTTCGGGGAGTCAGTGTGCTGGCTGTGCCTTAAAGGTGGTAGGACAGCAGCTACTTCTTCTCTTCCGTGTGGCGGAACAGTGGCTTGCACTGAACCTCAGAATATGGTGAGGTGGTGGAATATCACTCTCTTGGTTCAGCTATTTCACTTGGCAAAGGCTGTCCTCTTCTCCAAGGCCGAAGGACGGAAGCATTTTCCGGGAACTTCCGAGTCAGCGGAAGTCTCTTGGCCTTGCCCTGGCACAGCCCTCTTCTCGCCTGGCCCAGTTCTTCAGTGAAGCTGTGTTCTAGTCTCTTTGTAGTTTGTTGCATTTGGTGGGTGGAGTGGATCCAGAAGAGAACCAAGTGAAAAATAAGTCCACTCTGCCTAATTTTATTCCAAGTCTGGCAAAGAACTCCTCCTGGGTGTGGCAGAGTGAGGATATAGTGGTCACAGCAAAGCAACTGTCAATAGAGGGGCCTGTGGAGACAGCCAAATAGCATGGACAGTGTCACCCATTGCACTGCTACCAACAGCAGAAATTAAGAGGCAGCAGTGTGAGTGGGAAAGCGAGGGGCCTGAACATCCGCTTTCCAAGATATAATGACCCCCAAGAAAGACTGAGAGCTTGCTTGGGATACCTGGGAAACCAGGGCACAGGCAAGGGTTACCCAGGTGTGGGTAAACCACACACACACACACACACACACACACACACACACTCAGACCCATGCAGTCACAGAAGTTTTAATAAGTAATTCAGCAGGAAAATATCTTTTTGCATATGTGTATTTTTAAATATTTTATCACTTACTAAAGAGAATAAGAAGCAGTGAACTTTTTGTGCTTAGCATCTCTTAGTGTCAACAGAAAACATCCTGGACACATTCCTAACATCATCGCTCACACTCAGTACTCTCCAAGATCCCTCCAGCTCTGACGACACCGATAGCACAAGGATCAATTCCCGGCTCCCCATCTGGCTCCTTGAATCTGCAGAGAGGTATGACCGGAACCTCCCCTGTGTTGGTGGAACCTTAAAGATGGCCCAGGTTGTCACTGTCACTCGAGAGAGGACAGAGCTGAGCCCCAGAGGAGGGCAGGGGTGGGCTCGCGGTGACATAGCCACATAGGCCCAGAGAGGAGGCAGCAGCCACAGCTCAGCAATCTTGCCAGCCTGTCCCTCTCACTATTCTGCCTGTGGTGGAGGAAGGAAGTGGGTAGATGTTCAAGGAACGCAAACTCATGTTCATGTTTGAATATTAAAATGTAATATTGTAATTTTAGCCTAAAACAAAACTGAATTAAAGAGGTACATCTGCTGCAAAAAATTAAATAATCCTTTTCTGGTCTCAATATACACGACTCTGAATCATTTGCCCCGAGGATCTATTCCTAGAGGCAGGGCTGGCATGGGCAGAAAGGCAGAGAGTTTTGTGGGGAATTTCCTCCTCTTTGGTTCCTTCCTCACAGTCTTGCACTTTTACAGAGCATGCCCAATGTCTCCCACCTGCCCAGGGCCCCTTTGCTCCCTCCAGAGCTGGCATTTCACGGGCTCCCCAGGCAATGAGCTCTGGTGGTCTTCCAGGACTGCCATAACAATCTGCCTACCGAAGTGGCCTGAACAACAGAAGTGTGACTTCCTCATGCCTCTGGAAGGCAGACATGTGATACCATGGGTCGGCCCCTTCCAGGGACTAGGAACTAAGCAGCCCCAGCTCCTCTCTTTGTAATAGCCATCTCCCCGCTGTGTCATCATCTCACCTTCCCTGCAATAGTGTCTGTGCCCAAATCTGCTCTTACTCTGGGGGCACGAGTTACCTTATAGTAGGGTAGTGGCCTCAGTAAGGTTGCTGCCTCCAAGAAAGTCACATTCTGAGATCCTGGGACTAGGATGTCATCATGTGAAGTAGCTGAGGGATGCATAACTTAACCCACAGCCTCAGCCATCCTGCAGCCCAAGGGCAGTGAGCTGGCCAGGGGGCAGGATGTGACTCTCACGGCTCTCTGCGGTCACTGCCCACCCACCTGGGACAGGTGGCCACAACCTGGAGAGCCTCTAAACTGAGCGGAAATCACATGTGCTTGTCAGAGCCAAGACGACAAACTGCATCGCCTTCACAAGAAGTCCTAGGACAATAGCTACGGCATCAAAGTCAATGGAGAATTGCTGGTTCCTCCCTTTGTCCACAAGTGCATGTGCACAGATGTGGACCTGCTGTGACCCCTGAAAAGTGCTCAAAGCATAGACACACATCTTCCTAGGAGACTTCAGGTGAGATGAAGCCTCAGGTATGAAAACAAACCCACCAAGAGAGCTCTGTGTCCTAAAATAAAGGAAGTTGGTGTTTGATACAAAGATGGGGCCTGGCCTGCTTTGCTCCTCCTCAGTATTTGCTCACAGAGAGCACTTGGACATAATTTTACAAGTCGTTTCTCCAGTTAGTAGGGATGAAGGGATGACTTCTTGTGTAGTTTTACTATAATAAAAATAATCACAACAGCAGTGTGTTCTGTTTCTTATAAGGGAAATAGATGTTGTATATGAGAAAGTGGAATATAAAAGTCACATATAGATAGACAGACAGATAAGTATGCCCTGCAATGTACAATACGTATTTGGGAATCACATTCCCTACCTTTTTTTCAGTAAACACCCGTTGCTGCAGCTTTGTTGGGGATTTTTGTCTGTTTGTTTGATTGGTAAAACATGGAATCATATCATCAGTGCTGTTGGATGACATCTTCACCATCTCCATATTCACCTGCACCCTACCCCCAGGGCTCTGTTCACAGCACTGAGGGGAACCATGCAGAACCCCCCGTCAATACATTTGGAGAGGCCTCCTCTGTCTGGTCTGCCTTGAATCCAGTTCCGGACTGTTCCTGAACAAATTTTCTTAGCAGGATGTTCCAAAGAATGATTAGAGAATGGGCTCGTTAGAACTCAGTCCATAGCACCCAGAAGCGCAGGGTTGTATGAGGGACAGGCAGGACGTCCGGGCCCTGTGCACACTGTGGAGCCTCCAAAGAGACCCAGGCCTCCCAGCATGGACCACAAAAGGCTCGCCCAGGAACGCTCTGAAGATCACAGGCGCTGCGTGCTTCAGTCATCACCGAGCTTCGTGCACAGGGCGGGGGGTGCATGGCCAGGATTGGGGTCCTGGAGCTTCAGCTGACTCTGTCTTGAAAACGTAAGGAAGTCACTTACTGTGTCTGGCTTGAGCTTTCTAAATCTGCAAAACCAAAGACGGGTTAGAAAATTAACGGTGCTTTCTCACATCTCTGAACAGAGATCCCCGAGCCTGCTAAGGCTTCCCAGAGAGCAAAAGAGCAGCTGAATGAATCAGGAATTATCAGAGGCAGAAGTGGGGAGCTTCTCGAAACTTTATTAAGCCCTTTCCCTGCTCTCATTATGATCCCATCACTCCGCTCTCCCTGTGGGCTCCGTGAGGTCACCGTTCCGAGGCAGCAGCGAGTTCTGACTGCAAAGGAGAGAAGACTCCCTGTCGGCAGCACGTTTTACTTTGATGGATGAGGCTGATGCTCCAAAGAGAGTGTGAGGCAGGAAAATCCGACTCTTTTGAACTAATTACGGCTTCTCTGATTTATTTCCCTCCTTCATGCTGTTTATTTTGTTTTTATTCAAAATATAAAATTACTCCCTGAATCGGGAGATAAATGGTGTTTTTCTCCTTTGGCAGCAGATCACTGGCAGGCCTTGGTTATAAATAGGTCAGAATCCATGACTCATTGTTTTCCCTTTTCATGTAGATATCCCCTGAGAGCCACTGGCTTACTTATTTTTTTAAGGTTAGAGGCATTAATGTTTAATTATTTGCTGGCTCTTAGGTTGGAGACTGTTTTTAGGAAAATGTAATGATATTCTTTGTTGCCCTATTCCTGGAAAATTTTATATCTTAATGAACTACAGTAGAATTATCAACATCACTGGACAATGATGGATTACACTTTTGATTGTTTGATTTATGCATTTAACAAATATGCATTTATTGTGTGTTTACTCTATGTAAGAGATGTCAACTTTCAGCTTTTCAGATGCAGCCAGGCTCTCATTCCAAGGCAGGAGGTTGCTCCCTAGGTCCATTTGTTTTGTGTTTCGAGCTCATTCATCTGTTTGTTAGTTATTTACCTACGATCCACCCCACAGCCCTCCAGTCAGGGGTCCTAGCAGGGTGGACACCAGCGTGGTGCATTTGCTATCCATTCACTCTTTGTTACCTGTGCCAGCTGCCAGGTACAGCCCCTGGAGGACACTCTCCATGCAGACCACGAGGCAGAGCCAGAGAGAGGAAAATGATTCTCAAAGGCGAGCCTTGGTTTTGTATTTTATTTATTTTTTGGTGATCAAACCCATAGGTGCTCTATCACTGAGGTACATCCCTCTGTCATTTTTAAAAAATGACTTGATGAAAATATTTACTTATCTAAAAGAAACATAAATCAAAAAGAAAGTCTATAATTTAAAAAATAGCGTTGTAATTTGCATACCATAAAATTTATCCTTTGAATTGCAAAATCTTTTTCAAATATATTCAAATAATGGCCGAATTGTCATTTTTATCTAATTGAGGATATTTTCATCACCCTAAATGAAACCCTATCCATTACTTGTCTCTATTTCCCCTTCCTTCAAACCCCTGGCAAACATAAACTGACTTTCTGTCTGTTGGCCCAACTTTCCACAAGGAATGTAAACATTACATACTACACACACACATACTAATAATGTAAAAAAAAAGAAACTGTACATAAATGTTTGTAGCACCATTATGTGCAATGTCCAAAAAGCAGAAGGAACCCAACTTCCATCAACTGATGGATGGAAAACAGTGTTTTATGTCCAAACAATGCAATACCATTGAGCTATGAAAGGGAATAAAGTACACACGTGTTACAGCACAGATAAACCTTGGAAACACTGGTCACGAATGAGTGTATGACTCCATGTATATGAAATGTCCACAATAGGCAAACCCTGCCGTTTTGATTCTCTGTTGGAGACAGGGTCTCCCTAAGTTGCCCTGGTGGGACTGGAACTTGTAGTCTTCCTGCCTCACCTTCCGAGAGTGCTGGGGTTACAGGTCTGTGCCACCTTGCCTGGTGTAGCATCTGGTTTCTGGGTTTCCTCTTTCTGTTCTGTATGCAACTTCCTAGCTGATTACCTGGAACAAGGCACTTAGCCTCTGTATACCTTGGCTTCCTTCTGAATTAAGTGATGTCTCCATCAGCACCCAGTCAAGCAAGCAGGAAGCACTGCAGATAAATCCAGCGCGGAGGGATTAATGCAGGCACCTAGGCGCGGTGTTTCACGAGGGGTACAGAGGTGAGAAGCAGGGCCTGCCTTGGGCCAAGGTGCTCCTACTGGCGTCTGGCAGAAGTACAGCCTGCTCCTGCTGTGGTTTCCTGGAAGTGCTGCCCATAGGTCGCTGCTGCTCTGCAGGCCACAGGCTACCTTGGCCAGCACCTCACAAGGCACCAGCGGAAGCAGAGGAAAACCAAAGCAGCGCAGAAGCAGACTCCTCCCTTCCACAGCTTTTCAGTCTCTTCCCAGCACCTCCTGCTGCCAGAGACCAGCCAGAGGCTCCTGACCTGGGGGCCCGGTCTGCAGCGTGAAGGTTCTTCACCTCCTTTGGAGCATGGAGGAGAGCAGGGACGGAACCACCAGCTGACTGACAAATAGCCAGCACATCGACCAGGACAACGATGAAAACCCCTTTATGTACTTGCTGTGAGCTGATGAGCTAAGGAGGCTGTGGGTACAAATGATCGCACTTGGAAATTATTACTAATGTCTAATGTCTACGAGGAATCAGCCAAGTGTGTGGAAGCAGAATAGCGACAGAATCAGGTTTGTGGCTGAGAAAGCTCAAGAGGAGAGTGTGGGCACCAATGAACCAAAGAAGAGGCGGGCCAGCTTAGCAGATGGATGGACCAACCCTGCAGTAGGAACGGATCAGAGGAAATCAGGCGTTCAGGTTGCAGCGTTGTCTAGATGTAGTGCCTCCTCGAATCAGAGAAAGAAGCCAGCTTCAAGATGCTTCCATCTTGGATTGGATAGGGGCGGTCACTATTCATCGGCACATCGGCAAGGCAAAGATGGAACTTGTCCTGCAACCAGGGACTCCTCACAAGCTGGAATAGTGCTTGGTACGCTGGGGGTGCTTGATGAAGGGTTATTGCAGGAGCCAATGAAAAGATAGCCAAGCTCTCTTATTTCACTGAGGAAACTGAACCATAGAGGCAATTCCAGGGTTCCATAGGTAGACAGTAGCAAAGTCACAGACCTGAATTTTCTGCTGTGCATTGCCCTTTGCAGTGACCACACAGACCCCCACATGGGCAACCTCACACCGGAAACACAGTCATTGGTCTCCCCGCATCTGTGAACCTGGAACACCCACAGACCTTATTCCTACTTTGAAAGAGAGAAACAAGGGCAGGGAGCCACCAGGAGGGTGTATTGTATCCATGCAGCGCAGATGGCTGACACTGCACAGGACCCGTTCAGTATAGAAATGTGGATCAGCTCCATCAGTTAAGCAAGCATGGGTTACCCACCCTGTCAGTCTGTGGCTGGAGCTAGAATGCGCCTTCTTGAAAGAAGATGTATCTCCTCCCCTGAAGAATTTGAGACAGAATTTTTTCACTGTGCGTTTGAGGAACTTTTCTAGGTTTGAGAAGGCTGGGCGTTAGAAGTTGGGTGAACTGTCTCTGCAGTGTCATGCCTCCTCATGGTGGCAATGGAGCTTCTTGGATTTCCAGAGTCAGGTACCCACAAGGCTCACTTGGGCTCTCAGACTTCCCATCACATTCCCAGAGGGGCCTGGGGATGGCCCGTGTCCATCTGGGTCACCTGGAATGCCGGTGAGAGTGCAGGGTTTGGGCTTCAACCTGGATGACTGAAGCAGGACCTCATGGGGAAGGGGCCCCCTTCTAGGACAGGCTTGTGAAATGCTTCATCTGGCCTTCCTGTGTGTCTGCACACTAGCATGTCTTTCCACTAGTCTTTCTTCCGTTTGTGACAACAGGACTCTCTGTCAGGTTGAAAATTCCCCAGCTCCCTGAGGAGGTGTGTGTACATTCCCAAACGGGCTTTGCTTTCCCTCATATCTAAGTCCCTGCACATCTCACCTGCACCCATGCAATGGCTCCTTTGCTTTGTTTAGTTGTCATTAGCCATCTTTGCAGTGGCTCAAACGTATTACTTTGGAACCCTTCCCATACCTCTTGGAGCCCAAGGATTCCTTGTATTCTCCCTCTGACTCCTCCTCCTGATTCTAGTGGTTCTCCATATCCCCAGGTGCTGGTCTGTAAAGTACTCTGAGTTAAATGGCTGCAGAGTTGATCAACTGACTATGTACCATGCCCTGGGATGGGATCTTGATTCTGCGTTCTAGGAAAAAAGAGCAGATAAACTTTTATGTCCAGGCCCTTGTGGCAGCTTAGCAAACAAAGCCTGCCACTTCTGGACAGCCCATTGTTGGGGTGAAAATGCAAAGGTGATCCTCCCGTGTCTGCTTCCCCGAGTAACAGCCTCTTCGAGGACAGTCTTGGGGTATGGAGTAAGTACCATGAGGGCTCAGTGCCCGCCCCCAACCTGGATAACTCGGTTTTAGAATGAAATGCCACAAGTTTTCTCCTTCCCCAATCATGGTAAAGGACGTGCTTCTCTACCTTTCTGTTTCAGAAGCAGCTCTGTCTCCAGCACACTCAGTGTTTTGCTTTCCAGGATCTGGAGCATAATTAATTAGCTTGGAAAAACACTGGGACAGAGCTGACCATTATTAATGACACAATTAACAACAGTTCCTTCCTGCAGGGTACGGGCGCTTCCTGGCTCTCTTGGCAGCTCTTGACGACAGACCCTGTTCTTCCCATTGCCCTCTAACGAGCTCTGCTCAATCCCTGGGTCTCTGCCCCCAGCCACTCCTCCACAGGGTTGTGCCAGGAACTCCTGCATATTGTACTGGGCCTGGGCTTCAGGCTCTTGCACTCTCTGTTGCCCAGGAAGTGGATGGACCCAGACTTATCTCCTTAGCAAAAGGGAAAATCTTAAAGGATACAAAAGGGGAGCAGAAGGAATGTGAATTCAGCACGTTTTTGTATTGCGGGAAATCCACTTGGTGTTTGCACGCTTACTCTCAATTTAACCATTATCACAGACTTGCATGAGAGACGTGTCTGTCCCCACTGTAGAGAGAAAGAAATGGCTCACAGAAGGTAAGTGTGTTGCCTAAACTCACACTCCTAATGACTATGAGAGACAGGATTCATACCTCGCTGGTTTGACTTTGAAATCACTGGGACTCATCCAGCCATGCCTGACTGGTCTTGGTGGCAGAGGTGCACTTGATGGCACAGTCTCGACCACCAAGTTTGTCTCCATCCTGCCCTAATCCTCACCCCTCCACCCCAAACATCTGGCCTACCGAGGTCTACCAGCCCACATCTGTCCCATTTAGTTTTTCCTCTTTGTTGTCAAGTCTGCTCTAGGTCCCTTTCTTGCCTGAATTCCTATGGCAATCTGAAGACAAGCTGAATTAATGACTCAGAGACCTGCCTTGTGCTTAGCTTGTATTGCAATCAAACACCAGCGCTGTAATTTGATAACTTTGTACTTGGAAAATGTATTTGGTATTTCTTCACCTCTGAGTCGGGAATAATGATCCTCACATGCTCTGTCCCCAAGAGCCCCTGGTCTCTCCTGCGTCCTCCAGCTGTGTTGGCCACTCCAAGAAGTGTCATGTGATGCAGTATATTGAGTTAAAAGCTCCCCTCTGTGAGCTGATAATGCACTGTGTGTCCTTGAATCATTACACGCACCACAGTAAGAAAACCATTGCACGTGACCATCCTGGAAGACTTTGGAGAACGGGGCCGTGTATGTTCATCATCGGGATCCCCAGCAATAGACCTGGGCTCTGGCAAAGCTCAACCTTCAGTTACACATTCCTGAAAAAGCAAACAAAGGAAGTGAGGTTTGAGTTGGAAAGATGAGTAGGAGTTTAGTAAACAACCAAGGAGGCAAATGGCAGAGGGAAGGGCAATCTGGACAAAGGAGCAGAGGCTTGGAGGCAGGGAGCATTTTGGGGTCCTTGCGGTGGGGGTGAGTGCATCTGGAGACACCTGGGACCCAGGGTCCAAGCCAGGGACACAGAGCAGCTTTGAGCCAGGGCCCTTCTGCTTCCGGGAGCTACGCTGAGCCTTTCCTCTCAGGTTCACGGGAACGAGATATTGGTTCAGTTCTGAGAATGCTTTGTTGTTTTGGTTGGTTACTGTTGAATCACTTCAGATAATGCATTGATTTGGTCACCCTTGAAGCCAGCCACTGAGCATATTTGTAAAATTGAAAACAAAAACCACTTACTTTTGATTCAAGTCACAGTTCGGCATAAAGGCCATGTTTCCTTAATTCACAGGAACACTTCTAAGCATGCTGATATTTTTGAATTGTCACCCATCATTTAAACCACTGTGCTTGTGTTTTGGGAGCATAGTTGTATGGTTTTCTCCTCACATCCTGCATATGAATTTCTTCCCCCTTGGAAGTATCAGGAAGGGGATGTCTGCTTCCCCCCATTCTCACTCCTTCCCACAGAAGCGGGAATAGTTTGTCTGATTGACGCTGGAAAGTTTTAAAACTGTGTCGAATTACAGGGCATGAAATCAATGAATGTTGAGATATATATATATATATATATATATATATATATATATATATATGGAGAGAAAGAGAGAATGAGATAAAACAGATGACATTTTAATTAATTTTGTGCACATGTATGAGGGGTGTGCGTGTGTGTGTGTGTGTGTGTGTGTGTGTGTGTGTTGGGTCATGGTACAAAACATATCTTTTATTGTGGTCTTGGTCTAAACTTTTAAAACATGATGTCCCTTGCCTGGAAGAGACCATCACCAGCCACTGTCCTGTCTCGACTTTTTCCATCCACTTGGCTGCCAAATTAGTGTGATGGCTCCAGTTTGTGTCATCCTTAGCACAGTAAGGACACCTGGATCCAGGGCTTCTTCTACAGGCAGAGACAGATGCCCATGGTTTTACAGGTCCTTGTAAAGATGAGTGGGTTGGAATCATGCTGATGTTCTCCATGGTGCAGATTGAGGAGCAAGCCCCTCCCTACCTGGCAGGAGAGCTACAAAGAACCGAGTACTTTGTGTGCTGATCAAAGCCCCCAGCCAGCTGTGGAGACCACCAGGGGCCGAACAGCAGCCCTCCCCATGTGCCTAGCCATGCACCACATGCTCCTTTCATCCAGAGAGGGCATCTTGTCTGTTGCATGCGAAGTCTCCAGAGAGGATGGAGGTGACCCTGCTGCTATGGGGCCCACACTCACAGGAAGATGGAGGTAGGGGTACATTGGCAGACAGTGTTCTAGGCTCCCTCTCTGCAGCACATCCCAGTAGAAGATCTGCAATCCAGCCTCCTCGTGAGAAAGCTGATGGAGCATTTCCAGGCCAGCCCTATACCTCATCGTAATGGGCTCTGGAACTTCAGAGACAGACAAGCAGGCCTTAATGACAGCCCCTAGAAACCACATCTGTGGGTACACCTGATGAAGGAAAGTTTCCAGCTCCCCGCCCCTTCTGAAGGGCTGTTATTAAACCACTGAGTTTCTTACGAGTGGTTAGTCCTAGGGTCAGAAATGTAAGACCTGGTACTAGGTTTGGCTCAGCCCCACATGTGTGGGTCTGTGGATTGGGGTTATGTTTTCCTGCTCTTCTCATCTATTCCCCAGCCCAGAGCTGGAACCTCTGCATTTTTGAGACTTTTTCTTTCCCATTTCTTGTCCTTTAAACCTGTCCTCCTCCTCCTCCTCCTCCTCC
>NW_004624735.1:28905114-28927144 GCF_000247695.1 Heterocephalus glaber
CTGATTCAGCATGTTCTGCACAACTTGTGACCTTGGTAAGGCGTCTATAGACTTGCCCGTCTGCAGCAGGCTGATTCGGTGTGTTCCACATGACTCGCAACCTCGGTAGCCCACCAGCTAGTCTTTAGAGTAGGCAGATGTCTGGCCACACAGCCAGGGTCCCTGCTAGAAAGGGCCAATGCCTTTTCAATCCTCTCTCAAAACTTCCAAGCTAGATAGCTCTTTTCTGGGCAAGAGGGCCGTGGTCTATTTTCAGGTGGTCACAGGCAGTGGGATAAGGAAGATCAAGTGTTTATATTGGTTTCCTGTGATGCTGTAACAAATTACCACAAACCATGGGAGCTCAGAACATTAGAAACACATTTCTCCTAGTTCTAGAGGTTACAAGTATGAAAGCAAAATGTCAACAGGGTCGTGCTCTCCCCTAGGCTCTGGGAGAGAAGCCTGCTTTTCCTTTCTCTAGTGATAGATTGCAGTTATCCTTGGCATTTCTTGGCTTTTTGAAGTGTCACTGCAGCCTTGCCTGCATGATCACCTTGGGTCTTCCTTGTGTCTCTCCCCTGTATCTGTGTCCAAATTTCTCTCTTCCCATGAGGACAGTGCTACATGGATTAAAGTCTATGAAAATCTACTATGGCCTCACTTTAACCAGATTCCACCTGAAGACTGTTTCTTAGTAAAGCCTCACGACAGGCAGCAGGGTTAGAACCAGGACACCTCTTCTTGGAGGGCACAGTTCTTGGAGATAAGAATGGACAACGCACAAGAGGTTTAAGGGCTGATGGGGCCATGAATGCTGGAACCAGATTCTCTCATGCCTGGCTTGTACCTGGGAATGTCTTTTGTCTGGGTGTAATGCAAGACCTGGTAGTAAACAACAACACTTGAGCTTTGGGTAAGTTGGGGTGCTGGAGAATGGCCCAACTTACTGTTCAAAAACCATTGTCTTTGGGGCAAGAACGAGGAGGACTTTGACCCAGCTCTGTAGTTTGGACTTGATCCACACCCATGGTTTCTTCTACTTTAGCAAGCAACTCTCCGCTCTTGCTCAGTCTTTCCCAACACAGACACCATGCCCAGAAAGTCACTGATGTTTTGAGTGTGGGTGCTACTCCAGCACAGCAATGATAGCAAAAACCACTATATCAATAGCTAGCTTGGTAAGAGCCCATACTTTGTGCCAAGCATCCTTCAAAGTTCTTACAGGGACTTATTCATTCATTGAATCCTCCTTGAGCTAGCTGTTATTGACGTTGCCATGATTCAATTAAAAGAACCAAAATCAAAGAATGTAGCATTGGATTTGATGGGCCCAGACTGCTGAGCAGGGCATGGAGGTCTGTATCTCAGACCCTGTCTCCATGTCCTCCGCCCAGTGGGAGGCTGTTTCTGCTTTTTGGAGCAAAGTTCTCTGCAACCAGGAAAGCTATGGCTAGGCAAAAGAAGCACTGTGGGTCCACAGTTTATTACCTGTACTAAGGGCTCCCTGTCAGCAGTGGACACAGGAGTCTTCCTCTCAGGGACCTTAGCACCTAACTGAGTTCTTCTGTTCCAAAATTCTTGGAGACCTTCCCCAGGGGATCTCGCTAGCTCAGACATGCATGTGTGTTTTTCTCTTTACAACATTGTGATCCCGAGGATGTGGTTACCATGGTAACCAGAAATGGCATATACACAGTTTGCATGAGCCTTCAGCTCTATTTAATCAGATTATGTGTTCTTGCTTGACCCCACTCTTGTGATAGGAAGAATGCAAAGTTTCCTCGTGTTGCATAAGTTTTTCCCCCTAGTTTGTATGGTTCTCACAATGTCTCGTTGACCTTCAAATATTTTCCTGAATTTAATAACAACTCAATTTTTTTCTGTTATCTAAACTTGAAAGGTTCCTAATCTTTCATAAAATAGATGTCCTCTCCGAGACCTGTTTCCCCTCAGCATCAAGTGCCTTGGGATTCCTGCAGGCAGGTAATAGGGAAGAGTTGGTGCTTTAGATGCTATGTAGACTTCCTCCCATCTTGCTGTGGACCCTGAGAAATGACTGCGTGACATCATCTATAACTCAAAAGGCAAAGAGGGGCCTTCCCGATTAAAAAGATGGTAATCACTTCCTGCTTGCCTGATGATTACAGAGGTGATGATTTTAGTGCTCAGCATTATTCTGCCTCTTGCCTTATCACCTTTTCTTTTTATATCGAGATACATGGATTCAAATCCATATTCTTTGGAACTGAGAGAGGTCCTATATCTGGCCCAGGACTTCTGGTGAGTCTCAAGGTGCAGAACATACAGTTTCCCGTCAACCCTCTGGCTTTCAACTGTGTCCAGAGCACTGTGTGATGAGGCTAATCTCGTCTTTAAAGACATTTAAGAAATAAAGTCATGTAACTACTACAAAGACCAATACACATCTGTTAAAATGAATACAGTGTCAAATATCCCTTTCCCTAAATTCCCTTGACTGTTCCCAAGGCTGGGGTATTTTATAGCTTCATCCTCAAGTCCCAGCCTAGTAGTAGCTCCAGGATGGGCCCTCCCACAGTCGTTCCCTCCCATGTCTTCCTTCCCCTACCATGTCTTCCTTTCCCCCCCATGTCTTCCTTTCCCCGTTCCCAGGACTCAGTGCAGGAGATTTGCTGTCCTGAGGTGTGGATTGGAGAAGTGAGGTGCAATAGAGACCATGTGGCTTTCCCCTTCGTTTCAGCTTTCTCCTCCTAGACCACAGCTGGAGACTCATCCTTCCAACTCAATGGAACACTGCAGTGTTTCCCCAAGTGTCTGAGCCACTTATCACCAAGGCAGAAAAACTTAAATTCTCCCCTCCCTTAGGTTTAAGAAAGGGCCAAGATGTATCTCTCCCTATATCAGCATCTGCTAATAGAAAGGGAAGTAGATGATACAAATAATTGATTCTCTGCAGTCCACAGCAGACCCTAGAGCCCACCCCTCCTGCCGGAAAATTTCAGGGGAAACTTGGACTCTTTTGCCAAGTTCTGGATGCCTGGCATGAGGCTGGGACATCTGCAGGCGTCTCTCCCACTGCTGTCAGAGTCAGCGTCTCTGTGTGGCACCCCAGTGACAGGCGCCTCCTCCCACCCATGCTGCCTTCTCCCCCCCGCACCCTGTCGGGGTGAAACCGTCACTTCGGGGACTCTTCGGCCCCCTTTTTTTTCAGGTTCAGCAGGTTTTAAAGCAGACCGGCAGCTGAGATGGCTGCAGTGGTGGTGTGATTCAGGAAGCAACCGCGGGTGCTCTGGAGAGGGCTGCCTCCCCATCTGGAGGGCTGCCTCCCCATCTTCTCCCTTCCCTTCCCTCCCTCCTGTCCTCTCCTCCCTCCATCCTCTCTCTCCTCCTTCCTTTCACAGCACTGTGTTGCACACATTGCCAGCCCTTTTGATTTTTTATTTTTAAATTTTGAAACAGGGTCTCACTAAGTTGCCCAGGCTGGCCTCGAACTTTCCATTCTTGTGCCTCAGCCTCCAGAGTAGCTGAGATTGCAGGCGTGTGTTATGAGGCCCAGCTATTTCTGCTTTCTCTGAAATTTAATTTTAGTTATCACTTCTTTATTTTCTTTTTTGATTTTTTTTTTTTTTTTTGAGACAAGGTCTCATTGTGTAGTCCAGGTTGGTCTTGAATTCACTGCACAGCCCAGACTGGCCTCAAACTTGTGGCGATCCTCCTGTCTCAGCTTCCTGAGTGAGGTGTGCACCATCACACCCACCTAATTTTTGTTTTTGTTGATGTGATTCATCAACATGGTTTAGAGTCAAATAGTTTTACCAGGCTTTTCTAAACAATCACTGAAAAGCTATCTTCTGCCTGCCTTATTTCCTAATTTCTTACTAACAACCATTTAAAATTTAGCAGTTTTTTTCTTGATGTATTCTTTCATATTTCTGAATTCTCTTTCTTCATTGATTCAGTTATAGATTTTAATTATTTGCTATACACTATAAAGATGAAGATCTAGTTCTCTTTCACTCCCCTTCTTGCGCCTGCACTGTAGACATGTATCATTTTCCCATCCCTGTTCTTCTAACAGGTTTTGTCTAATTAACGTGAGATATTCAGTGTTTAGTTATTCGGATATGTAAATATTTATTTGCATATTCAAATGTGTGCCTGTAAATATACAGTCACATGTCACCTGATGGGACACAATTGGAGAAAAGCATCATTAGGCGATTTCACCAGGCAATCATGAGAGTGGGTTTCTGCGGGCCCAGGTGGGGGAGCCTGCAGCACACCTGGGCTGGATGTGCAGACTGGGCTCCTAGGCTGTGACTGCTACATGCTGCCATGCTGAGTACTGGAGGCAACTGCGTATTTAAACATATATAACATGGAGCTGTCTGATAACAGTACTGGGGGATAGGAATTTCCAGCTGTTACAATTCTCTGGGGTCATGCTTCCAAATGCGGTGCGTCCTCATGTACAACACTATTGTGTGGTCCATTACTGCATACACACACACATACATACTGCACACATACATTCTGCACACATGCATAATGCATACATGCATCATGCATACTGCACACATATATGCACACACACATGCTGCACACATACATGGATACACACACTGCACACATGCATGCATACACACATGCTGCATACACACATACATGTGTGCTCTGTGTGGCGCTGATGTCCCCTCCCTTCCTTGTGCAAGCTCTTATCCCTTCCTGAGGTTAACAGTTGCCTTTCCTTATGCGACTTCTCTGTCCTGTACGGCACCAATGACGCCAACTCTTCCTCCTGGTCCAGGTGTCCTCACGTGTTACTCTGACACAGGAGGAGGCGACCCCACTCCATCCTTCTGAACAAGGCCACTCAGGGCCTCCCTCAGCCGGGCCACAGGCTCCCTTCCCACCTATCTTCAAACAAATTCCAGGGGAAAAGGTGTGTGGGAATTAACATATTTTTCTCTTTCAATTATTTTTAGTCGTTAATTTATTGGTATATGTGAGGTGTACAATATGATGACATTCATCATTTGGAATTTGCACCTGTACATGATGTATCTCTGTTCTTATTTTTCCCCTTCCCCTGCCCTCCCTTCAACCCCTCCACCCCTCCCTATATAAAAAAGACTTTGTTTCCATTTTTTCATTTTCTCAGTTAATTCCATTCCCTTCTTTCCTTTCCCCTACCCCTCCCACTTCCCCTTCCCCTTTGGCCCTTTTCTTCCTATTTCACATTATCTATTATACCTTTTAGTCCTTATTTACATTTTCAGTTTCTCACACCTGAGAAACAATTCAGTATTTACATGTGTGTGTCCTATTTACTTAACTTTAGAGTATGATGTCTTCACTGTACTTTGCTTTGGTCAAAACTCTTGTGTCCGCTCAAGAATCACGTTAAATCTTCGACTCCCACAGGATAGTGTTAGAAGATAGAGGCTCTGCCTGGAGGCGGCCAGGCTAGGAAGGCCCAGTCCAGAGTCTGCCCTGTGAGGACACAGCAGGAAGGCCCTGTCCATGAACCAGGAAGTGGGCCTTCACCGGATACTGAGTTTGCAGAGGCCTTGACCTTAATCCTTCCAGCCTTCAGAACTGTGAGAAATGAAGCATGATGGCTTATAAACTGCTCTGTTTATGGTATTTTGCTATATCCTGAACAGAGGAAGGCTCATGTTTTACCCTAATTTAGATTTATGCAGTGGTTAGAACACTAGAGTTAATTTCCTCAGAGTTTGAAGGTATTCCTTCTATCCTTTTTGTGAAGGCTGTCTGACTCTAGAGTCTTCACAGAGAAACTGCTGTTATCTCTCAGGCCACTTGCATTATTTTTCCACCCAATTTGGAATGTTTTGAGTCTTCAAAAATACCTATTTTCTAATTGTCAGTTGGGTGTTAAAAATGTTACTTAGGTAGCCGTTTTATTCTGGAAATTCATGCCTTCCATTCTGGAAAAATATCTTAAATTATTTATTTGATATTATTATCTACCTTTTTGGATTCTCTTTCTAGAGTTTCTGTCATTGGGATATTGAATCTCTAGGACTCAAGCTCAAATTTTTTTCAATTTATCTTTTTTTCTCATTTTTACCTATTTTTCTCCTTCATGATATACAACTAGGAAGCTGTCTCAACTTTACCTTGAAACACCTTAGTCATTTTTGATAATAACTATTACTGATCAGGGCTGTGGATTTAGCTCAGTGGTTTCCCTGCCTGTTGCGCAAGCGCAAGGACCTGAGTTCGAGCTCCAGTACCAAAACAAAACAAAACAAATAACTATTACTGATCACATTCTTTAATTTCCAAGATATTTTTTATGTTCCTCTAATATTTGTGTGCTTCTTCCTTGATTCATGGGAACAATATCTTATCTTAACACAAAGACTGTCACTTACAAACTTTTCGTTTTGCATTTGAGTTCAGGTTACACATGCCCAGCAAGACCCCGGTGGCTCCATAAGTTTGCAGCTCTGCAAATCTGATTGGAAGCCCAAATGCACACATCAGCTCCTGACTGCAGGCTTCCCTGGAGGTAATGCATGCTTTATATCAATGGACACCAGTCATGCTCTGTTTAGGTCGTCATTGCTTGGGGCCTACTGTAGGTTAGTGTCCCTGAAAGCAGACACTGGGTCAAAACTTGGTTGCAAGACATGACTTAGAGATCAACACTGTGATGAGGAGGAGTGGGCAGGACTGGGCAAAGGAAGAAGTCAAGCTATCTACAGACCCCCTGGGATATCTCTGGGGGAGTGTTGCCCACCAGAGCACCCCGATTGTTCTGGGAAGTCTGCCCTTTGACCTCACTTGGTCAGTGACCACTCAGTGACCAACATAGTGACTATGGGATGTGGGCCATCCCGGAAGGATGCCACTCTGAGGAAGGGAAACTTTCCCAACACAGTGGCACACCTGAAGCAACTGGTGTGGCTGTCCCCATATGTGCAGCCAGCCACTTCCAAGAAAGTTCCCCCAGGCTCCTGCCTCTCTACTGGCTATAAGCTTGTTCAGAAAGTCTTAGGCCCATCTACACACTTTGCCAGTGAATCTCTTTCATGATGTGAATGTCCAGTCTTTACCTGTGTCTAGCATTCCACAGGCCAAAGACTCTTTAATTTATTCCTTCCAAGGATTAAAACTCCAGGCTTTGATTCATGGAGAAATAAATGTAGACTTTAACTGCTTCTGAAATCTGCTTACTTTTTTTTGTTTTTGTTAGCCCCCAATTGACTCATCTCAAGAAATGAAAAGCAAGAGCAATTTCTCATGTTTTGGGGACATGCCTGGAATAAGTCAGCTTGGCCAACTGTCTTAGGGCCAGCATCCTTGAAGTCAGAATGCTCTATTAATCACCCACCTGCTCAAAGCTCCAAATACATTGCCACGGCTAAGTCTTCTGCTCTCTTTGTTCTTGAGAATTTGTACTTACAAATCCCTTTCTTCTCTTTTTATGAGTGTGGGTTGTTGAAGAGACATAAGAATGTTTATTGCCATCTTTAACCTGATTTTTCTTTTAAAGAGACAATGTCTGTATTTTTTATCTCCAGTAATTTTAAAATTTCCTTGGTACAAATTAGGGAAGAAGCATAGAATTGAAAAAAGAGCCAGGATTTATGACTCTCTCACCTGATTAACAAGATCAGTGTCCACTGGAGCCTTGTGTAATTATCAAAGGAGGATCAAAGTGCTCCCTGAAAGGTATATGAGATCAAATATATCAATTATTTGGCTTATAGTAAATAGTTACTGAATTTAGTTCTTAATTCTCTTTGAACACACAAAATAAATGTGGTTTATAATTCAAAAATGACAAAGTCAAATAAAACACTTAAAATTAGGCTGGGGTACATTTGCTCATTATCTCAGTTTGTAGCTTGGCAGGTTTTTCTCTGGACACAGGAGTGTGTCACTTCAGGAAGCCAGAGATTCTAAAGCAAAAGAAGGCAGACAACTAATTCTCCAGCTCCCAACCTTTGGTGTATCAATAGGCCCTGATTTCTTGGGATTTCTTCTGGAGATTTTTGTTTTGTTTTATTTTGTCTCACAGTTCATTTGTTTTTATTCTCATTCTTGGCTTGGGTATCAGGCTAATAAGAGACATAGCATGCATATAAATCCACTAGTGCTGTAAACCCTGGAAGCTTCACAGCTATGGTTTAACAGTGACTCTAAGAGTAAAGAATAAATTCCAGTTGGGTGGCTAAGTGGTTTGCACTGCTTGTTTATGACTTCACATTTAAGTCTGAGAGTGTGACATTCTTCGGGCTGTATCTCAACAAATTCTTGGGGAGACTGGAAGGCAGAGCTGGCTGACTTTCCAGACTTGTTTTAATGCACTGTTGCTCCCCACACTTCACTTTACCTTGAGCCCCCCTACATTAGAAGACACATCCATGCACATGAACACATAACCTACACGAGAGTCTCCCACAGTTCTGTCTCTTGCCTACTGGTCTCAGAAATACCGGGTTTGTGTAGTAAAAATGGAGATTCCTAGAACTTAGTCAATAAGAAGTAAGCTTTGCTATGTTACAAACCCTTTCAGAGTCTCTTCTGTGATGATGGTTTTAAATGTATGCAATTAAACACAAAGGATAGCAAAGGAGACATGCTGTTTCTATTTACATAACTACATTTTCTGATGTAGTGATATTCATAAATGCTTATTGATTAACATCTAAAATAACAGGAGTTAGCTTCAAGTTTAATAGCAGTTTCTATTTTTAATAAACATTATTTTGAAATTTCTGCAGCAAGAGGAATATGTCATCGAAATAATTGAGCTTTCTGTGGGTAACATCAAAAATATTACCAATACTACCTAGTCGGCTGCCTACTGTCAAAATGCTGAACTTCAGTTAGAGTGTAGTTAGTGAAAAAAGAGATATAAATCGCTTTCCATCCAAGTTCAGGGACCACCTGAGTTCCAAGAATGCGCACTGTGGAACACAGTGGATGGGAGGGAGGCCAGCGCTTTTCACCGAGGTCCTGCCACACCTGCCACCAAAGTTTGACCAGACCAGGCCAGACCAAACCGGAGTCACTGTGCTGAGTGTCATACAATTAAGAGGAAACTTCAAGGAAGCAGGAGAATACTCAGACAAGCTTTTTCTCCAAACAGAAGAGTAACGGGAACCAGTCCAAACAAGTCCATCTACCTCAGTTATGATAATGAAGTCCCCTCTGCTTTAACTCTTGAAAGAAACATAACCATAGTAATCTGAAGTTAGCCTTTGTTATCCATCTGCTTCCTCATTTCCTCCTCCATTCTGCCAGGTCCACTGAAGAATTCATACTATTTTTAGAAAGAGGTGTTGTCCAATTCCAGAATTAGAAATAAAAGCCAATTTGATCTTTAAATTTGTTGTCATTTTGTCTTTTGATAAAACCAAGCTTAGTAACCATGCTCCTTTTAGCCAGTTGCTTTGGAGTTTCTCTCTAGTACAAGGACTAGGAGTCCGAATTCTGATGAGCTTCCAGATCGGAGCCAGTGACTAAAGCAACACTGCCCCAACCAATCACAGTTTCAGACTTTGTGTGCATGGAATTACTGCTTCTGGCTTCTACGTTCCTCCATAATAGTAGATACTATTTAGCTAGCTCAAATCTTGGAAACCTTCCCTGACCATTTTCTTTACTGCCTGCACTGTGTTCTCAGGCAGATGTACTGTTTTCGCTGGGCCTCCCTTGTGCAGTTCTGGAATGCACTCACTGTTATGTGTAAGGTCTAGCGCTGTTCTGCTCTTTGCTCCCCTCCATCTGGGATAGAAGAGCAGAAGATGCATCATCAAAGAGTAATAGTAAAAAAAATCCCACTGGCATGTGAAGTTGTGGGCAAAACATTTCACACTTGTACTGAGATTGAGCAACCAATAGAGAATCCTCAAGATCCTGATTCACCACTTTACAGTCGCTTGTTAACATAATTTTCCTTACCTTTGCGTCCCTGTTTTATGAGCTTGGAGTTGTTATCTGTGGAGTTTACAGGCACATCCCTTAGGCTGTTCCTTCTCTGCAGAATATAGTCCTGGGCTTTTTTTGTACTTGTCTTCTTCCTCTCAACTCAACACCCTTAAGCCTTTAGCCCTTTCATTTCCCTTGAGCATTTCCCTTCAAGCCAGTTCCTCTGTCATTAGTTTTCTTAGCAGTGTGGTTCTGCAGCTGGTTGATATCTAGCCAGACCTTCGAACTTTGAAGATGGAATAGATGAAGCAGAAGACAGGAACTTTACAGTGTTCCAGTCTCCAGGAGGGTTCTAGTAAAAACAGTCATATTGGTTGGGTTTTTATTCCTCAAAGACTACCTCCTACAGACACCTGTTCTCTATGTCATTATGCATACTTAGGGCTATTCCCTTCCTCAGTTTGAGTTATGTTATCAAAGTCACCCCGCTCCTGGAATGGCAGGGAGTGAGGGAACTGGGACTGGGAACTATTCAATCACAGAATCATTTCTTTAGGTATCCTGTATGAGACTGTGTTCTTCAACAGTAGAGTTCTCTGTTTAAAAAGCAAGCGATATATTTCTGTTGGGCAATTTAACTTCTGTAGGTGAAAACTTTCCAATTCAATTGTAATAAGTGAGGTATAGGGATATATTATATAGAGCATTTCACTCAGTGTGGTATGCAGAGTAAATGCTCAATGAAAATAAATTTATTATTATTTGTCTCTTATTTCCAACACTTATGAGAGTGCTGGAAATCAAGAGGTGCTCAGGAAATCCTTAGGGATTTAAAGTGTAAGAAAGAGATCTTTTTAAAAAAAAAAAATCTGAGAATCAAGAATCAAGAAATGGAGGTTCAAGTCTTTCCTCTACTCCTAATGTTTTTATGACCTTGAACAAGTTTTTATGCTTTCCAGAAATAGTGTCTCACCCACCGCTGAAAGGATGGATCTTTATAATGACAGTGATATAAAGCAATAGTATTCAGATTGCCCTAAGATTTCACAAGGAAATTTATATTTTAATTTGATTTTAATCATTAATAATGTTCAAAACTGCTACTTTAGTAGTAGTAGTAGAAGTTATTTCTTATCTCCATTTTTCAAAGATGCTATTTTAGAACTGGACTGAAAAATATGCAAATAGCCTTACTAGGAACATAGAACTTGGGATCTTTCTGATACCCTGTATGTTAATATCAGGAGCACACCCTTCGTTACCATGGACCCTACTTCCTTATTTATTCATTAGATATTTGTCTCAACCCCACCATGTGCCAGGAGCTGTGGGAGAATCAGGGATCCTGAAAGGGACAGAACACAGGTCTTTCCTTGGAGGGACTCAGGGTTCGAGGGGCCAGTCATCTCAGGTCAATAGTCCTTGCCACTACAAAGAGAATCCTGATACAATAGCACAATAGCACTACCAGAGCCCAGAACTCAATTTTGTGCATTTCCTGGTGACCTCCTAGACATCTAGATGCCTTCTGCCTTCCTTTTCCACACACAAAGATGTTCTTTCTTGCAGTTTCAAGTTTTTAAGAGCAAACACACCAAGTTGAACCATGATCTACAGACTGGTTTGACATGTAAAACTCCTCTCGGTACAATGACAAAACATAATTAAAGCTCCCATGCTTTTTAAATTAGAGGAAAATATGCCTACTTCTTTCCCCCTAACTGCACCTGAATTAAATTCTCAGGCATGGACCAAGTGCTCATAGTTTATGTGAGCCAAACTTAGATCTGGATTCCAGAGGGGTGGGAGGGACTCCCTCTGGTGTTGCCAGTTTCAGCACCAGGCAGCTTGGGGCTGGTATTGGGATCTTTTGTCTGACTGCATCACTGACATGTCCCTAGTGTAAACTAAAAGGTTATTACCTTGCCAGTGAAAAAATGTTCCACTGTCATTAAAAAGTTTTGATTCTCTCATTATTCTCCTTGATCATGCCCAAATCAGCCCTGGGCTCCAGTTTGGAGACTACATTTCCAAATAACCATGGGCTGGGAGTTTCAATCACTTAATTACCATATTTAATGCCAGATTCTGTTTTCTAATCCCTGACGCCTTTGACATATATAATCGCACTTGCACACTGCGCCTTTTCTTCGTAGGCCATGGCTTCTGAGCTGCGGTTGTTGCAACTTGAATGGAGAGCCTTTTGGATGATAGAAAGGATGGTCCCTACACATTACAAAACACCAAAGTCAGGCAGAGAGGAGAGATGGCAGCTGGCTGCCAAGGAGTCCTTACAAGCAACGGAGACACCATACTGTGGGGGTCAGGATAGAAATCAAGTCACATCAATAATCTGGCTCCACCGCTGAGTAGATGACCCAGGCCAGAAGCCCCCTCGAATCCTGCTCACATTCAGGTAGGAGCCATTCCTCTTCATTCTTCCCTTGATTGAAGCGTACTTAGCAAGCTTTTCATCTTGAAGAAAACAAATTAAATTCTGAGCATATTCAGGTCACTTAAGTATCTGTCCAGCCCAGTAAAGAGTGGTGGAGGCTCCAAAGTCTTTAAAAGGACTGCAATTTGCTTTATTGGATGCCAATGTTTAGTTTCACACAGTTCAGCGGGCACAGCAATTTGTTCCTGTTTTTGTTTTTGAAGAGGTTGGAGACTATTAAAAAAAAATCAACCAATCTAACTTATTTCAAACATTCTCTGTCACCTTGTTCAGTGAAAAGCACTCTAGTGAGCTGAAGTAAACAAATTAACTTAGTTGTTTCCTAGTCTATTTTCTTTTGCTTCTTCTCATTAAATAAAGATAAAATAAAGTCTACATATATGCATACCTAAATAATAAAATAGGAAATCAACTTTTGGAAATGGCTTCTCTTTTAATGACCAAATATAATATCCGGAAAGGCTTTGTGTTTGCATACTGGTAGGGCTGGAAAGTGTATTTGCTTTTGAATGAACATATTCATAGCATTTTTTCTCTAAATTATTGCAATATTTTAATATATCCTCTTTTCTCCTTCTAGGTTAAAAACTCTTTAATGGCTGAGTGCTTTTCATATACATACAGTTTTAAACTGAAATATTCTTAGCTACTTTCTTCTTAAAGTCTTATACTGTGTTCCCATGTTTGATTTTCAGACTATCTTTTTTCCCACGGAGTGTTTTTTTACAGACCTAGTTGCCATATCCCCAAACAGTAGCTACACTTAGCACTTAGCTAATCTTGCCAAGGATGCTCTTTGCTTTGCTAACAACTTTCAGACACAGATTTGCCCCTAGAATCTGCAGTGACAATGTGGTAAGAGAACATACCTAACAGATAAACGGACACACAGAAGTGGAGCTGAGAGCCTCCTAGGGGAGCCCAATGACAACAGCAAACTAACTTATGAGTGATCATGATGTCATAAGCAACAGGAGATAAACTAGAACTTTAGTGATTTGAAATAGAAGGGCAGAAAACGGTAATGTTACTGAGCTTATACAATGACCGGGAATTGAGCTCCATGTTTTCTTATTTATTTCTCACAAGGCTCCTGCAAGGTAGACAGTACTATCCCAATTAGCTGCATATTCAGCTGTTGATTCATATGTTATTCTCACTCTGTGGTGAAATAGATATACAGTGGTACCTCTGTTCATGAACTTCATTTGTTGTACGATTCTGGGGAAGTTGGCTACTGCCGTGTTGTCACCAAAGGCAGAGTTCATGAATGGAAGCAAACTTTTGCCCAATACTTTTGTTTGCAAGCTGAATTGTTTGCAAACAGAAGCATTAGTGAACTGAGGCACCATACACCACTGTGTTTGGTGTTTGTCTGCATTCCTAACACAGAACTCCTAAAATCCTTATAATTTCCTGAGTGAGAAGGGTAATAGGAACACTTGTATTGTATTTGGCTTTTGTGTAGAGCTCCTGTAGCTCCTGTAGCCCTTGGATTTTCCTGAGTGATAACAGCATCCCTGAAACTCAAGGCAGCTGAGTTTGTGCTGATGTGGCATCCTACATTGGTGGCCTAGCTCCCCTCAGGATGGGGATGGGGCTGGTCACCAGAAGACCAAGTGAATAGAAGGCTGGAACCATCAGCCTCATCTCTGACCTTGGGGAGGGAAGGGGAAGCTGGAGGTTAAAATTCTATAAAAACCCTTGAATAATGAGATTGGAGAGCTAGGTTGGTGGAAATGTGAAGGCTGGAAGGTGGACCCTCCAGAAATGTGGGGTGAATGTGAACCCCCAGAGAGGCCTGGAAGCTCCAGGAGCCACTGCCCTGCCTCCTCTGCCCCTCACTGTGCTTCTTCCATTTGGCTGCTCCCCTGATTCCTTGAGTTCCCTGAGCCAGCACAGCAAGCTGTCAAATGTGAGGGGAGGGTGGGAACCCTCAAAATAAATGGCTGGTCAATCAGAAACCCTAATAGTCTGGGATTTAGGATTGGCCTCTGAAATGGGCATGGTCTTTCAGGCTGAGTCTTTAATAACTTACCGGATCTGATGCCTACCCAGGTAGCTGTTTCAGCAATGAACTACACTGTAGTACATCCAACAGTGTCTGGAAAATCAGAGAGCTGCTGATTGGTGTTAGAAAATACCTAATAGTATTTGCAAACATGTACACTTCCTCACTGTTTCTACTCAATACCTGCAAGGTTCTGTTTTACAATATGAGTCAACCCTGTCTTTGAGGGACTTAGAGTTTAGCGGTGGTGGGTGGAGGTAAGAGCAGAAGGTAGAAAAGATGAATACTGACTTGCCTAGTGCTTCTGCAAAGATCTGAATAAAATGTTGATGAAACTAGGAGCGAAACCTGGAGCCACTGAGGGATCAAGGCGCTTTCTCCTCTCTCCTTTCCCTAGATAGAAACCAGGGGCATCAGAGCCTGTGGCTAAGCATTGAACTGAATCTTTGCTTGGGCAGCAATCTCGCTGGTTTTCTTCCAGTAATGAAGGAACCAGCTCTTGCCATGGACTCTGTTTTTGTGGCCACAAGCTCCAAAAGGCCCAGTTTGGATGGGAGCTGGGATAAAGACACTAAACTCTACTCTGCCTGATAATGGGATTTGCAGACACGATGGACAGAAACAAATGTCCCCAAATCAGTTTCTCCCTCCTTGTGGCACGCAATGTTCTCTATGTATTTGTCCTGGGCGGCTGTGTGTTGGCAGTGCTGTGTTTAGTAATCCTGTTTTACACTGCCATTACTGGGAAATTGTGACAGGATGGGGTTTGGAAGGCCCAGGGGTGCTAGGCTCGTATAGGGAGCCTCCCCCATTCCATTGCTCTCCCTGGGAGTCCATGATGGTGCTTGTGTGGCACTTCCTGACACCAACCGTATGTCTTTTTCTCCACACCACATCTCCAATTCTCTATCAGTAACTGTGTGTCCAAAAACTCAATTAAGCTCTGACCCTAACTGCTCAGACCTGATGGTCAAGGGCAGAATCCCATAACCGTACCCTATTGTGCCTGCACTGGGTTCTCAGGCTGCCTACAATTTTGTCTGGCCAACTACAGATTTAGTGGTTCCCACAATCCCTGCTCAGTTTCCATAATTTGCTAAATGACTCACAGAAGTCAGAAAAACCCTACACTTAATGTTTCCCTGTTTATAATGAAGGGTGCAACTCAGAAAGCGGCAAAAGGAAGTGGTAGAGTCCCTGTGCCCTCTGGCCGTGCCATCTCCCAGCACATCTGCAGATTCACCAGCCCTGAAGCTCTCTGAATCTCCTTGTCCAAGAGTTTATAACGCAGTGCCTGGACTCAGCTCCAGGAACCACCCACCCCTTTACCCTCAGGGGTGCGGCACTGATGTTTTCTGCCTAGTGAGCAGTGTTCAGTCTTTCGAGGACAGTCCGCGTGTCTAGAGGTCCCACACTGAATCAGTGGCTTAGCACAAACTCGGTTTAACTGAAAGGAGTTTATTACCCAAAACAAAAGGCAATTCTGTTACCTTAGGATTTAAGAGTTTGGGATCTTGTGTAAGGAGCAGGAGACACAAACCAAATACTGCATTTTCTTTATTCTATGACAGTTGTACAACCATCAGTACCCGAGGAGAGGAGAAAGAATTTTAATCCAGATTTCTGGTTCCTGAGCCCTTAATTCGCTGAACTATTTGCCTTGATGATTATTGGTCCCTTGACAACACTGCAACTATTATGTCTCCAAAGAAGATCCAGCCCCAAGCAGGATCATGACCCCAAGAATGCTCAGCTGGCATCTTTGGGTCATGGGCCAAAGCTCAGGATGCAGATGTGAAGAACAGACGTGCATATGACCAGGGCTGCTAGTCAGTGTCCTAAGTCACTCACTGCACAGAGCACTCAAGTAGGGCAGGTGGAGAGCAGTGAGGACCGAAATCCAGCCTGCGCCCTGCATTCCCAATGGTGTATTCTGGTACAGGGCAGCTTCATTGACTTGGAAAAAAGTTTTCCTTTAATTTCTCAAACTTGCCATTTGGGTTAGTTGTGTTCTGAATACACCTAAGTGAGGGTCCCAAAGAGTGCCTAATAAGATAGAAAATGCTTTCACTAAGTTAAGTGAGAATTGCAGTATGCAAAATTGTTAAGCAGTATGTGTATAACTCTACCATGATTATAACTCTAAAAAAGCATGGGAATTCTTTAAAAAATAAGAGCTAAAGCTACTATATGATCCAGCAATTTCACTACTGGGTATATTAAAAGGAAAGGAAGTGGTATACTAAAGAGGCATCTGCACTCCAATGTTTATTGTAGTAGTATTCACAATAGCCAAGATATAGAAATGACATAAGTCCCCATTGTCAGCCAACTGAATAAACAAACTATGGTATATATATGTACAATGGAATATTATTCAGCCATACATAAAGAATCAAATCCTGCCATTCAGAGTAACATGGGTGAGACAGGAGGACACCATGGTAAGTGAAGTAAGTCAGGCCAAAAAAAATAAATACTCCATGTCCTCACATACATGAAGCTGAAAAGCTGATCTTAGAAGTACAGAGCAGAATGGTATCACTAGAACCTGGGGGGGGGTGTGGATGGTTAATGGTTATAACAGGAGGAATAACTTCTAATTCTCTGTAGCAAAGGATAATTATGATGGACAACACTTAATAGTACATTTCAGAGTAGCTAGCAAAGGGGATTTGAATGTTCCCGATGCAAAGAAGTGATAAATGTTGGAGGTGATTTGCCAGTGACCTTGGTCTGATCGTTACGCACTGTACACGGGCATTGCAATGTACACTGGACCACATAAACACGCATATTTAACTGCTATGGTTTGGATCTAAAATGTTCCCCAAAAGCTTACATGTTCAACAGTGGGGCTTTTGGAGAGGGACTGGATCATGAGGATGTTAATTTCATCAGTGGGTTCATCCATGAATAGATTTGCAGTCTGGTGACATTATCAGGAGGCAATGGAAGCCGAGAAGGGAGTATGTTCTGGGAGGGAGACTGAATCAGTCAGTGGTCACTAGAGAAACAGATTTCATGCAAAGTATATAAATATGCAAGCATTTATAAAATTGGTTTACAATGGGCCACTCACAGAGTCAGGTGTGGAAGAGGGCAAAAGGATTGCCTGCATGCTAGAGAGCTGAAGGATCCAATTGTAAAGCCTGGAGCTCAGTTTAATGTTCCATGAATGCAAGTCCGAATCAGGAGTTGGAAGGTCTGTGCTGGGGGCTGAAGCACCTGAGCTGGAAGCCAGAAGATAGCATCCAAGGTGGAAGTGAAGACGGGAGCTCCTCCAAAGAAACAGAAGTGAGCCTTCCTTCTTCCTTTCCCCTTTATACCATTCAGTCAACAAGCCACCCTAGGGTGGGCCATCCATCTTCAGTAAATCCCCTCAGCCACTCTCAGAACCATGCCGATCCACAGCTGTGCATTTCTTATGCAAGCTAATAAATCAGTTAACTTAATCAGTTAACTTAATCAGTGACCTTGGGGATTATATCCTGTCCTTGATGTGTTTCCCCATGGCTGTCTTTCCCCCTCTGCTTCTTGACTTCCATGAGTAGAACAGATTGCTTTTATCACACCCTTCTACTAAGCGATTTCTGCCTTGCCATAGCCTGAAAGGAGTGGTGCCAGTTGACCATGGACTGAAACCTCAAAACCATGAGCCAAAATAAATCTTTCTTCCTTTAAACTGATTTTCTCTAGGACTTTGTCATAATGGTGGAACACTAATTCACACTCTCACTATGTGTCAGTTAAAAAAATAAAAGATAAATCACATGCTTAACTAATGAAAAATCTAAGATGAGATACTGGCTTTTTCCATCTTATTGTCGTCCACATTTTCAGTAATATAGTTGTATTTGAATTATAATGAAAATAAGTATTTTAAAATATACAATGTAATGCTGATATATGAGTTTAAATCCTTCAATGACAAATTAAAGAATATGATGTATGTAATGTAAATATGTTTTGAGTTGGAGTGGGTAGAGGCAGGATTGCAGCGAGAAGAATGAGTTAAAAAGTTCAAGGTTAAAAAAGACTGTTTTGTTTGCAAAAAGATGAGCTATGTATTCTTTTTCTATAGCCACTGACCGATTTTCCTCCTCCATCATAGATTTATTCCAACAATCGAAGATTTATTTGGCACCATAAGGGACTCTTTTAATATGAAAGTGCCTCCACTATGAGGATTAAGCTTTGTAGACCCCATACTGTGTGTAGACTTAATTAGATCAACATCTGAGAGTCTCTGATTTCCACTTCCTGTTACCAGAACTCCTTCAGACTGAGAAGCCCAGAGGAGAGTTTTGCACTCTTTGCGATTAACAGCCTCCTCTTGGTAGCCATTGATTCTGTAGAGTACTTGGTGTGGAGAGATTTGGGAATTTCTGCACAGAGCTTCAAAAAATTGCTTTAATAACAGTGACAAAGAAAATAGGGATGCTGACGGAGGTGTTGAGAATAGCTGGCATTTACTGAGTGCTTGATGTACCCGGCACATGCTAAGTACTTTACACGTGTCATCGAATTTAAGCCTCATGGCATTCTTACAGAGGAGGTGTCCTTATCTCCCCCCTTAATAGACAATCAAACTTCCAGGAGATATGTACAATAGCTTGTCTGAAGTAACCCAATGGTGATGTGTCTCAGCTAGGAATTCCAGCCAAGTCTGCCTGATTCTAAGACTTGAGCTTTTAACCACAACATTGGAAGCTTTCTCTATCACAGGCAGAAGCATATCTTTATGTAGAAATTGAAGCAGTATTTTAGAATTTGTGGACCGAGAGATAAAATTGAGGATATTGTATGGGTACTTATATGAAAAGAGAGAAATGAACTTCTACAAAAATTTTATTCACAAAATTCAAAACCTCATTTGTGGACATTTAAATTTGAATTTTATATAGTTTTCATCAGTCACAAAATATTATTCTTTTCATTTATTTTCAGTCACTTAAAAGTTCAAAAACCATTCTTAGCTTGGAAGCTACACAAAAAAATCAGATTGGGGGAGTGTGGTAGTTTGATCATTGCTGTTGTGGTCGGTAAGTCTTCGGTAGAGAGTTATGGAGGGGAGTGGATAGGATGGTTATTTAAGGTAGCATGGGACTGGAGGTGAGAAAATATAAAGGATACAGAATTTCAAGAAGAAACCACTAGCAGTTATTTAGGTGAAACTTTTCTGGGATAATGAGAAATAAAATTCACCTTGGCCTTGGGTAGTGAGGCTCCTATTTTGAAATTGGCATTATGAAAAATTCTTGAGGGAGAGTAAACACAACACTTGAAATTGGAACTAGTATGGAAAACCCAGCATATGTTTGCTTAGCTGTGGGTTAAGTTGAGATGTTATAATTGGTTTGGAACGCTGCCACTTCTATTCTCTTGCTGTAAGCTACTTGCTTGAGTAGAGTGAAGAGGAGGAAAAAGCAAAAGGAGGACAAAGAAGAGATGGGAGGAGAGGTGTATTTATGACCCATATTTCTGTCAGCTTCTCTGTCAGAACTTGAAGATTTCATATTTCTTGACAAGTTTAGGTATCTACATGCTATTCTGGAATTCCACCAACTCTGGCAGAGGTGAAGAGACAGAGAGAAAGGATGTGGAGAGGAGACTGAGGATGTGACCACTCATATCCATCTGGCCAAGTGATCTCCAGCAGGCCACCAACCTCCTTGGGGCTCTGAGTCCCCTCTATAAAACAAGCAAAGAGTCAAAGTTTGATAGTCCTTATGAACTGGGACCCTTGGCTCCATCCAAATTGGGACTAACAACTGTTTCTCTAGAAAAAAGTATTAGGAGCAGAGAGTGAAAATAATGTAAATGATCCTATTTGATTCTTAACATTAAGCACTCTCTTAAACTGTCCTTAAAGGAGGCAAGTCTTTGGAGTGTTTTGGGGACCTTGCACTGGATTTGGGGAGATAATATGAAGCTTCTATAATTAAGATTTATTGCACCTATAGTAACTGAGTCAGAATACTGTAGTCAAGGCCCAAATGATAACAGCTTGACTTTGGGAAGGAGTAAGAGTGTAAAACAACATCCAGTTACTAGGGGATTTCCACTCATTTCCAGGTAGCAGAAAGATCTGTGTGGTTTCAGATTCCTAAAAGAGCAGCAATAAAATTGAAAAGATACAAAGGACCCAGTGTGGAGGCCTGGCTCCTTGTTGATTGTGTGATTTTAAGCAAGTTATTTAATATCTCAAGCCTCAGTTTCTCCATTTTGAAAATGAAGATCATATCTATCTGAATATTATATGTATTATACATTCACTAAATAATCTACTAGCCAAGCACTTAATAAGGTGGATGAAAATATATAATGTGTGGTCATTTTCCTTCAGAAGCTTGCAAACGAGAGAGGTTGGTAGAGCAGCAAACACACATGGAACGGCAGCCCCAGGCTCAGGAACAGTGGGCAGTGGAGTGGATTAGGCAAACAAATGTCTCAGGAATAATGCGGATACTGAAGAGGAAGTGCAAATTGGCCCCGGAGAGTGAAGAGAGAACAAAGGGATAGAGGAAAGAGGGTGTGGTATGTTCAGAACACTTTGTGTCCTTTGTACTCCTGAAAGTGAAGGCAGAGGAATGCTGGCAAATAAGGTGATTTTTGAAACAGTGAAAAGATTGTGTCATTGTTAGAGAGTTCATTTTTCTTAAGTCCAGTTTCATGTCAGTGATCGAGGTATGATTATACACAGTTCTTTGGAAGGGATAGTATGTGTATGTAGATGTCCACACATGAGTATGTACTTAAATAGGTGTATGTATATGAGTGCATGAGTATGCATATATGTTATGTATGCACATGTGTGTATAAATGAACACAAATTCACTTCATCCATTTGTGTAGGCTGTGCTTAGTGTCACATCCAAATAATTGAGTACAGAAGGGAAAAACATGTAATTTTACACTGGAGAAACCTGTCAAAGACTACCTTAGCCAAGTGATCAAGGCTAATGTCAGTGACAAGTCACAGTGGTAGAATGAGCCCTTGATATGTCATGATGAGAATGGTGCTGCTACTCAGGATCTTCCTCCAGAAAGCTCACAACCCCAATCTAATAGTGAGAAACGTGTAAGATGAACTCAAATTGAAGGTCAACGTATGAAATCTCTGACTGGTACCTCTGAAAATTGTCAAGGACATCAAACACTCAGAAAGATTTAGGGAATTATCATAGCCCAGGGAAAGCTAAGGAAACCTGATGGTCAAATGTAAGGTGATGGCCTGCATGGGATCCTTGGACGAGAAAAGGACACATGGAAATATTAGAGAAATCCAAATGAAGGCACTTACTTAATGATTATCAATCTTGGTTGCTCAGTTGTGACAAATGTACCATGATAATGTAACCACAAAGGAAACTGGGTGAAAAAACTTTGTTACCTTTGCAGTCAAAAGAAAATCTGAATTTGTTCTAAAAACAGTTATTTAGCTACTGAGGTCCTGAGTCACACGGAAGACGCCGAATCAGCCCGCTGCAGACAGGCAGGTCTGTGCACGCCCTACCGAGGTCCTGAGTCACGCGGAAGACGCCGAATCAGCCCGCTGCAGACAGGCAGGTCTGTGCACGCCCTACCGAGGTCCTGAGTCACGCGGAAGACACTGAATCACTCCACTGCAGACAGGCAGCCACCTGATTCAACATTACCAAGGCGCAGAGGACACCAGACAACCAGACCAA
>NW_004624735.1:28932529-28964270 GCF_000247695.1 Heterocephalus glaber
TGTAAAGGTACAGTTCCCAAAGAGAAATGTAATTGTGTTGTATACCTACAATGTACCAATAAAAGAATTTAATACAAAAAAATAAAAAATAAAAATAAAAACAGTTATTTAAAAATAGAATACTGCATCTCTTTAACCACTGACTCTTATAGGTGTTCCAGCAAAGAACTCTCCCTTCACTATCCAGGAAGCGTCTCCGGACTCCTGCCTGTGTGAGCTGGGCTGAGACAAATGAGCATTGCTGAGATCAGCTCCCACTGCAGGAGTTCAGAGAGAAACAGCAAAATAGGACAGGGTCCTGGGCATGAAGATTCCGGGAGGGTTTTCTTCTTTGTTTCCCATTTGAAACAATTTGACGCGACAGTGTCGGAATCCATCCTGTGGTAACCTGGAATCTGGCAGAAGGTCAGTAGAGTCCAAGGACTTTTCAGTTGCCCTCCTAAATCCCAATCTTCTAGCTAAAGGAAATACTCTTCCCCCAAGCTGAGGAGAAAGCATCATTTGTGAGGGCAGTGGGCAGCAAGGATCAGATGTGAGGGGCCTGAGTTCCAGGACAGTGTGGGCAAGCAACTGCTCTGCCTTCTTACCTCTACAACAAGAATGAGGATTTTGGAGTAGTTTATTTCCTCTTTCTAGCTCTAACATTCTAGGATTCATTTTCTAAGTGGTTGACAACACATTCCGGGGCATGTCATCTCTTTCTAAGATCGAGTATTTGCAGAGCCAAGAGGAATTTCTAAACACTGATTTAACCAAATTACATTTTGAAAGGCAATTTACTTTTCAAACGATTGAGTTTGGAAGGATCAGCCCATAAGGGCATATATTTTTTACAGAATTATCCAATCTACTCATTTCTTCCGGTTTTACTTCTATTGCTTGGTGCAGATCTCGGAAAAGTTTCTTTCTTTTATTTCCAGAGTTTCCCTCTGAAGTGTACATTGTTCAGAGCCTTCCATTTGCTTGAACTCTGATGCAGGGAGCCAAACCTCCCAAGAGCGGAGGTGAGCACTTCTCTCACTAACTCATTCTGACAATCACCTCTTCCGTCACTGATTGATCTCTTCCATCACATACTCAAATGTGTAGAGAGAACTACATTTGGTTAGTTACTGAAGCTCATACTTAAGTTTAAGAAAGAAAGAAAAATATAGAATTTAGCATGATAGAAAGTAAGGAGGAATTCAGGAGCTGTGGAAGGAGAAACTAAGCCAGCCTAGGAAGGTCAAGCCTGCTCCTGTGATTCCTTTGGCCTGAGATACTTTTCCTCATAGTCATGGGTTCTCTGCAACTTGTTGGATTCTCTGCTCAGAAACTCCCCTGGAGAGCAGCCTTCCTCTACTGCCCCAATTCTCCCTTATTGTACTCACTTTTCTTTAGCAACATTTTATCACACATTTTGTTGATTGCTTAACATCTGTCTTCCCACTGGATGATAACTCCAGGAGGACAGAAGTTCGTGTCCTGTTGACCATGATAACCCAAGTACTGAGGATGGTGCTTTATGAATGTTTCACACTCTTGAATGAATGAGTGGGAGAATGAATGATGAATGACATATAGAGGCTTCCTGGAGGAGGTGGAGATGTAGCTGAACAACTGAACATATGCACAGGAGTGATCAAGGGAAAGACAACAGCAAGTCTAGACAGAGCAAGCGTGTAGCAGAAGCCTGCGGGAACGAGAAAGCTTGGAATCTCACTTATACTGCAAACAGTTCAGTGTTGTTGAAGCTTGGGGTGCTATGGTGATGGCCATGGGCACCCCTGAGTCTAGCGAAATCAGTAGGGCCTGTCACCTAGACCTGTGTCTGCCTGCCAAACATGGACTTGCTGTGGTTTGTGGATGAAGAGCCACTGCAAGAACCCAGTGGGCAATGGGGAGACAGGAAGGAATCCTCTCATCATCTCAAACCTTACTCTGGCTTTAAAAAACATCTCCAGCAACTTGAACCTTCTTCTGTTGTCTTTGCTTTAGACTGAGGTCTTTCAAATATTTAGACTATGGCCACATTAAGAAATATGTTAGACACGGTATACATTCCACAGATAGATTGATAAGTCATAAATACATGTGGTAGGCAGATATAAATAGGTTCTAAACCTTATACTACATGTAATGCACTCTGTATCCCATTCCAACTGACTTCATTCCATTCTACTCCTTCCATCTCAATAAATTTTTAAGAGCACTAGTTGTTTTCACTAAACTGATTTTTCTCTAGCCAGTGTTTTCAAACACGACTACAACTGGGTCATGATATAAATTTCTTTTTTACTGAGGATCACATTTTTCAAAATTCTGAGTAATACCTACAGCCCAAGGCCCAGGCCCAGACATGTCTACATCAGAGAGCACACTCCAGGCAGATGGCTCTTGATCCTAAGGTCACTCGTCTGTCTTTCATGCTGGGAGGATTCTGTGATGAAGAGCAAGGAGGTCCCTTAATGGCCCTCGCCTTCAGCATCCCATGCTTCAGGAGCAGGTTGCTTTTGACAGTGTGCTTCCAAGCATGCCAACAGCAGTGTGTTTCAAAGCACAGTTGCATTAAACAAGTTCTTAAAATGACCTGGATTCCAGGCAGGGAGCCCCAGGGAATGTATGTGAATTTCTTGTGCAGATCATCATGGCTGATATTAGTCTTCCTAATGAAAGGCATTTAGCAGACTTGCATTTGTTTAGCATGCCTGGAGTCTGCCTGCTTTATGGGTTGTTGGTATTAGTTTGCAGGAGGGAAAATGGACTTTTGAAGTAAATCTTTGCCTGAAGCAACCAGAAGCCCTCCCCATCACCTTTAGTGAGAAAAAAGGGACGGTGCTGATAGGAACTGACTCACATTGAGAAAAGTAGCTGAATACCCAACACTCAAAGTTAAAGGAGGAAAGTTTATTTTGCCCCATAATTTGTAGAGTCTATACTCAGCTGGCTCCAAGGTAGGGTGGCGTGGCAGAGGGAAAACAGTCCATGGCAAAGCAGAGCAGGCAGAAGGCAGCAAGCAGCAAGCAATGGCAGCAGCCCTATCTTTGTCCCTTATATTCCATCTGGGCTATTTGCTCTCAGGGTGGGTGACACTCACACCCAGGGTGGGGCACCCTTAATCCCATCATCCCAGGATCACACACCCTAAATCCAGTCACCTCCAAAAGCCCCACCTATGACTGCTGTGGCTTTAGGGGGACAGCTAGACACAGGCATGACAGGAATGAACACAGAAACATGAGTTCAAAAATCTTGAGTCTAAAATTGCCTTCTTGTGTGATGATGACCAAGTCACTTCCTTGTCAGTCTTCTCACAAATGAAACAGGTATAACAATCCGTCCCTTGACATCACAGTGACATTTTGAGGATATAAAAACAGCATTGCATGTAAAAGTGCTTTACAATGCCCCAAACTCTTAAACAAACAACGATTTATATGGATAATGATGCTTAATAAATATCTTCTACACAATAATAAAACTACCACCTTTCAGATAAAGCATCACATCTTAGAGAAACCAAAAACTTGGTAAATGAAGAAGAACAAAAAAGTGTGAAGCCAGAATTCAAACCCAGGCCACCCCATTCAAAAGTCTTCCTTTCTAGCCGCTGTGCTGTACAAATGCAGACGCTGTGGTCCAGAGCTGGGCTCTCCTTGGTGGAGCAGGATTCTTGCCTGTGTCTTCGTGACTGTTGCTCACAATGGTTGGTGCAGGGGATCCACTGAAATCTGTCTTTTACACATAAATATTCTCATGTGTCCATCTCTTCCACTTTCTTCTGGGAACTCTTAAACTGAGTTTCTAAAATTATTGTTAAAATGACTCTGTCACATAGGCTAGAGCCCTGTATCATTTGGAGTAGCAACAAGCAAGCAAGGCTCTCCTGTAATGAGCAATAAAATGTGTTCAGGCTGAAAAATACATAACTAATCAATGCCTGCTTTGTTCATTTGCAAATACAGGCTCCTACAGGGCACAAATGCCACTAAGAAATCACACAGACAGGAATGTGAAGACTGTCACTAGTGTTCTCCTTGGTTGGCTCCATCCAGGACAAGCTCTTGTGGAGTTTCTTGCCTTCTCTGAGGAGGCCTCGGCCTGACCCTAGCAAGATAAAGAACAAATTCCTAATGCATAACTCCTGTATTTATGACGTGTGCATCCCAGGGAATTCACCCTGTTGATTTTCTAGGGCTGCCTTAATGAAGTACTACAGCCTGGGTGGCTTCAACAGCAGAAACTCATCTTCTCACGATCCTGAACCAAGAGCAAGGTATTTGCAGGAGTGCTTCTCTGAGGGCCTCTCTCCTTGGCTTGCAGATGCCTGTCTTCTCCCTCTTCACATTGCTCATCCTTCCGTATGTGTATGTGTCCTAATCTCCTCTTCTTCAGGTACATTGCATTTGAACACACCTCTGTGACCTCACGTAACCTTGACCACCTCTCTGAAGACCTTTTCCCAAAAGAGTCATATTCTCAGGTACTTGGAGTTACGAGTTCAACAGGAGATTGGGCTGAGTATGACTCACCCAGGGACCAAATTGAAATGCTGCCAGTGGGACTGACAAGTGACCCTCCAGCCTTTGTAAGATTCTGGAGCCTGGAGGTGAAAGGGAGTAAAAACAAAATCATCTAAGTGGGGGCCCAAGCACAAGGTCCTGAGTTCAATCTCTGGTACCAGAAAAATAAAATTATCTAAATGTGTATGCTTTGCTTCCAGAAGATAAATTTATTTCAGTTCCCGTTTGTGCTTCTGTTGTTGAACTAAAAATAATCTCTTTTTCCTTTGGAAATAGGAAAGAGGTTATCTTGTGCCATTGAGGTGCTCTATTCATCCTGTGAGAACATTTATGTAAATATGTGCTTTTCCTCACAGGCACCATGTAGGGGGAGATAAATATGTCTCCATGCAAGGACAGCAATCAGAGGCCAGACTTATTTTGGGTTCTTCCAGAGCCAACAAGCTGGTGGAGCAGAGGGCGGATTCCTGTGGCAGTTTCCATGGGCTCCTCCTCTGGGTGGGGCATGAGCCTCATGCGATGTGACACCTGCCAGCCCGTCCTTGCCTGGAGATGCTCTTTAGTGTTATCATCAAAACGTGCTTTACACTGGTCTCCATCACTTTCCACTGCCCAGAGCTCTCCCTCCCAAAGAGTCACTTCTGCTCCTTTTCTTTTATTTAAAACTCAGGTTAATTGTGGTAAAATTTATATATTGTAAAACTCACTCCTTGTTTGAGGTGTAGAGTTTGAGTACTTTGGAGAACTATATTGAATTGTGTAATTAACACCATAATCAACGTACAGAACACTGCCCACCTTCCATAAAGTTCTTCTCCCCTGCTCCATTTATAAGCGTGCTGTACCCCACAGTGTCAGCCCGACACTCACTGCTCCTACTTCTGTACCCAGAGTTGTGTTTTCACCAGAATGCCACATAAATGGAGTAATACACAGAACCAGAACCACTGGGATACAAAGGAATATCCCAGTGCTTTTGAGATTCATCTACTTTGTTGCAGGGATCAGTGATCTGTTCCCCCTGTTTGATGCGTAGTATTTTGTAAAACAGATTCCAATTTGTGTACTCAGTTACCAACTGATGGGCATTTAAATTGTTTCCATATTACACTGAAAGTTTCCATAAGTTTTATTGTGTAAGTCTGTGGCGATGACTTTGCATTTTGGGGGTAAATACTCATGAGTTAGTTTGATTCACCCAAGAAACAGATGCAAAGACTGAATTAGACATGCAAACATTTGGGAAAATGTTCATGAAGAAAAAGCAAAGAACAGGGAAGAGTGTGTCTCAGGTCATGTTGAGAGTCCAGTACTTTTGGGAAGGGAGAAGGAAAGGGAGCTGAGCAGGAAAAGTCACAGAACGGAGCAATTCTAAGCTGGATTCTGCCAGAACCGTGGGGAGTGTTTGTGGAAGTCCTTGGTCTCCAGCAATGGGCCTGATTACTGGATTCGCTGGGCTCTTGTAGGAGTCTGGAGCAGTCCCCAGGTAGGTGTCTGCATTGGTGGGACCACATTGGAGGATCCAGAGGGGCAGCCCTGGGCCATGACTCTGCTCTGCTCCTGTGGCAGGAATCGAAGCCACCTATAATCAGGGCTGCTGCAGTTGCAGCCTACGAGGGGACCCTGGGATGTTTAACTGGGGGATATCACCTGCTGTTCTACATGGCTGCACCATGTTACCCTTCCACCAGCAGTGTCTGAGAGTTCCAATTGCTCTGCGTCTTCACCAGCACCATGTATATTCTTCCTGCTGTGTTTGTTTTAATTTTAGCTGTTCTGGTAAGTACATACTAATAACATGTTGTAGTTTTAATCTGTGTCTCTCTGATGAATACATGTGTTGAAATGTCTTTTCATGTGCTTATTTGCTATATACATCTCTCCTTTGAGGGAGTGGTGGTTCACATCTTTTGACTATTTTAAAAGTAAGATTGTTGTGGTCTTAGTGTTGAATTATTAGGGTTCCTCACATATTCTGGATGCAAGTTATAAAGTAGATGGTGTATGTCATAAACCTTTTTCCTACTCTGTAACTTCTGTTTTTTATGCTTTTAATACCATCTTTCAGAGAGCAGAAATTTCAAAAATTTGATGCAGTGAAATTTATCATTTTTAATGGTTCCTGTTCCTAAGAAATCTTTGCTTAACTAGGTCATGAGGATTATTTCCTAGGGTTTCTCTAGAAGTTTTGTCATTGTAGGGTTTCTATTTGAATCGTGGTTTATTTCACACAGATGTTTGTATATGGTATGAAGTCTCAGTAGAGGGGTCAGTCTTTAGCACAAGGGTTTACATTTGTCCCTGCATCGTGTATTGAAAAAAATATCCTTAGTTTTTTTATCCTTAATATATATATATGCCTTAATATTTTGGCATAAGTCAGTTGACCATATAAAAGACTTATGGGTCTACTTCTGGACTTTCTATTCTGTTATATTAATTGTTATTTCTATCATTATGCCAGTACCATATTGTTTAAGTAACTATATGGTACAGTCTTGAAATCAGATGAATATATCCTTGAACTGCTTTTTTTTTTCAAAATTAGTTTGTATTCTAGGTTCTTGCTTTCCATATGTTTAGAACCTGCCTAATAATTTCTTCAAATGAATTCTGCTAGGATTTTGCTTGGGATTTTTTTGCACTTAGACCAATTTGCTGACTATTGACACTGTAATATTTATACTTTGATCCATAAACATAGCATATCCCTCCATTTATACAGGTCTTCTATAATTTATCTCATGAAAGTTATAGTAATCAGTACAAAGTCTTGATAATATTTTGCTAGATTTATCCCAAGTAGTTTATGTTTATGATGCTACCCTAAAGATTATTTCCTCCTGATTTTACTTTTAATAATTTAACACATTTAATTATTAAATATTTCAATTTTATTTTCCAGCTTATTCCTAGTGTGATGTCTTTGATTCTAGTAAATTGACATTTTATCCTATGATCTTTCTAAAATCGCTTTTTAGTTCTCATATTATTTTAGCTTCCATAGAATTTTTTACATAGACAACCTGATTGTCTCCAAATAAAGATATTTTTACTTTTTCCTTTCTACTAGGTATACTTTTTATTTCTTTTTTGACTCTATTATACCAGGCAGCAGTTCCAGAATGATATAGTATTAATGTGGTAGGAGCAACACCCTTATCTGGCCCTTGATCTGAGGGAGAAAATGTTTCAGTCATTTACTACGTAGTATGATAACAGCTGCAGGTTTTTCTCAGATACCATTTATCAAATTGAGAAATTTACCTAAAATTTATGGTTTCCTGAGAGCTTTTCTTTGTTTAAAGTCATGAAAAATATTTTGTGAAATAATTTTTCTCCATCTGTGGAATAATCATATGATTTTGAGGGGTTTTTTTGTCCATTAATACACTAAATTACAATGACTGATTTTTGAAACATCTTTATTCATGTATAATTTACATACCATGTAATTTACCCATTTAAAGTATCCAGTGCAATAGTTTTTAAGTGTACTGACTTGGATGTACATCCATCACCACAGGCAATGTTAAAATATTTTCAGCACTTCAAAGGAAATTCCATATTCTTTAGATCTCACCTTCTATCTCCTTCAGCTTTAAGTGATTATAAATCCAATTTATGTCTCTGTCATTCTTACTCTGGGCATTTATAAAAAGAAAACAATGAAGTAATATGTGGGTTTTTTTGTGGTAAGCTTCTTTTACTTAATATAGTACTTTTAATGTTTATCTATGTTGTATTATATATTAGTATTTAATTTCTTTTATAACCAAATATTATTTGTTACTATAAATATACCAAGATTTTATTCACCTTTCAGCTTATTAATTCATCAGTTGACATTTTCAGATTTTATCTCTTGGCTCATGAATAATTTAAATATAAATATTTGTGCATAAATTGTGTGAATATTCTTTTGGCTAGTTACCTAGAAGTGGAACTGAGGGGTCATGTGGCCACCCTGTGTTTAACTGAGAAACTGCCAGGCTGTGTGATAAGTGTCAGCAACAGTTTAAATCCCTGCCCTTCCACACAGTGGTCCTGATTTGTCCACATCCTTGCCAACACTTGTTACTACCTGTGATGGTTCTAGCTATCGCCATGGGTGTGAAGTGGGTGTGAAGTGCTTAGTGTGGCTTTAATTGGCATTTCCCTGATGGTTAATGACATTGAGCATTCTTTATAATATCTATGGCCTTTTGAGTATTTTCATTATGGAAATATCTATTCAGATCGTATGTCCATTTTTGAAATTGGATTGTTTGTCCTTTTATTATTGAGTTTTAGAGGTTATATTCTGGACACAAGTCTGTTACTGGATTATTACACATATTCTCTCCAATTCTGTGAAGTGTCTTTTTACTTTCTTGATGGTGTCCTTTAAAATATAAAATTTTAAATTTTTAGGAAATCTAGTGTATTTATTTTTGTTTTATTCCTGTGACTAGGGTTTGATATTTGTCAAATCTGAGGTCACAAAGACTTCTCTTTGCTTTCATCTGACAGCTTTGTGATTTAGCTCTTGGAATTAGGTCTTTGATCCATTTCAAGTTAGTTTTGTTTTGTTTTGTTTTTTCCTGAGGATTAAACCCAGGGAGTTGCACATGAGAAACACATGTTCTACCACTAAGCTACACCCTCAGCCCTTGCATCACTTTTATGTGTGGTGTAAAGTGAAAGTCCTGCTTCATTCTTTTCTGTATAGCTGTTTGCTTCTCCCGGCGTCAGTTATGGAAGACAATTTCCCATTACATGATCTTGGTGCCCTATCAAAACTTAGCTGATGGTAGATGTGGTTTTGTTTCTGGACTCTTAATTCCATTCCACTGTTCTATGTAGGCTTCCTTAATGCAATACTACACTGTTTTGAGATGTGTCACTTTGAGGTAACATTTGAAATTGAGAAACAAGAATTTTTCTACTTTGTTTTAAAAATTATTTTGGATATTGTAAATCCCTTGCAGTTCCATGTCAAGTTTAGAATACATTTGGAGTTTCTATGCAGCAGTCAGCTGGGATTATGAAAGGAATATGAATCTTCTAAATCTGTAGGTCTGTTTGAGTAATATTGTCAGTTTAGCAATACGAAGTCTTCTCACCCATGAAGATGGAATTGTCCATTTATTTAGATTTCATTTAATTTCTTTCAATAATATACTTTTTCAGAGTGCACATTTTTCATTTTTATTAAATATACTCCTAAGAATTTTCTTCTTTTTGTTCCTGGAGATGAATTTTTTCTTAAGTTCAGTTGGATTTTTCATTGAAACCATATAGAAACACCACTGATTTTTATTTATTGATCTTGTGTCCTGCACCCTTGTTGAGCTCATTTACTCATTCTAATAGCTTTATGATTTTCTGTTTATAAGATAATTTCATCCACAAATCGAGACAGTTTTACTTCTTTCTTTCCCATCTGGTTGCCTCTTATTTCTTTCTAGTGACTATGTCCTGGATAGACACTCTAGTACAGTGCATTGTTGAATAAAAGCTGTAAGAATTGAGATTTTTATCTTTTTCCTAATATTGGGGGAAGTAGTATTCAGTCTTTCATCATTAAACACTGTATGATGATAGCTGCAAATTACTTTTATTGAGTTGGGGAAGTTCCCTTCTATTACTAGTTTCTTGTGAATTTTTACCATGAAAAACACTTGATTTTGTCAAATCCTTTTTCTGCCTATTTAGATTATTATGGGGCTTGTATTATTTTATTGACATGATGCATTATATTATTAATTTTTGGCTATCAACCCAAATTTGCATTCCTTGAGTCATCTGAATCAGCCATGATACCACTATCATTTTCACGGGTTACTAAATTTGATATGCTAGTATTTTATTATTTTTTAAATTTCTACACTCTTGAAGGATACTTCTCCATAGTCTTCTCCTCTTGTAAGGTCTTTAGTTTTTGTATCATGGTAATTCTGCCCTCAAAAAAAATTAGGTGGGGAATGTTTCTTCCTCTTCTATTCATTTAGAATACTATTTGAAATTGATATTATTATTTCTAAGATATTTAATAGAGTTCACAAGTAAAGCTACATATACTACTGTTAAAGCTATGACTTAGAATTCAATTTCTGTTGTAAATATTAGAGTGTTCAGGGTATCTAATGTTTCTTTGGTCAACTTTGATCACTTTTAGATTTTAAGAAATTTATTTATTATCAAATTAAATGTTTAAAATATCCTTTTAATGTATATTGGAGATGTAACAATATTCACTTTTTCATACTTGAAATTGGTCATTTTTATCTTTTCTCTTTTTTTAACTTGATCAGTTTATCAATTGTAATGATACCATCAAAAATGAACAAACAAGATGCTATGTGTGAGAGCATGTGTGATAGTTTTGAAGAGTCTGACTTGTAATCTCAGAATGCTCTTCAGATGAGCTCTTGCTGAAGAGTTAAAGGAGATCAAGAAGAAATTTGCCTTCAGATATGAACCAGCAGCCATGACAATGAGGATGATTATAATCATTATGATAAGTAAGACTTAGTGCTTGATAGAATCAGTCCTTATGGGACTTCAAACTTAAGCAGAAAACCTATTTATGTATGTTACCACATGTGTATAGCCTACCCTTTTGTTACTGGGACACAATAACACACACAATTAAAGAAGGAGACATTTAATTCATCTCACGGTCTCAGGGGATTCAGTCCATGGTCGGCTGGCTGCAAGGCAGGAACATCATGGTGGAAGGGTGTGGTAAAGCAAAGCTGTTTAGTTCATGGCAGACAGGAAACAGATCAGGGAAATAGTATTGGAGAGGAAGGGGCTAGGGATAAGACATAGAACCTAAGGTCACCCCTGTGACCCACCCAGACATACCCAGAAGTGTGCCTCACCTGTCCCTCAGGCAGATCCCAAGTCAATCAAGTTAACATGATCCAGCTTAGTTACAATGCTCCAGTATGTGTTCTACTCACTGGTTCCCTTTTGTCCTGCAGGATGGAGCTGGAAATACCTTTTGAGTGGGACGCTGAAGGCTAATTTTACTACACTGTAAAGTAATAACTTGGTCAAATGTCAGGGTCAAATGCAAGCAAAAAAATTGACAACCAGTTACTGATCTAAAATCCCTCTCCTGAAACTATGTAGTCAGATATTTTTTCAAACTCAAAATGTTCATATTTTATGAAGGTACACATCTTTCCCCTAATAAACACTTGTGTCTGCAGTCACATTTCATGGGATTTCAGTTTTATGAAAAACAATGACTGCGAATAACCTCACAATATTTACCCCAAATGAGTTACTTCAAAATGCTGTTCTTTAAAGACCTACTGATTTTTGAGATTATAGATCAGACTGAACTATAAGTATATAGTGTCAATATTTTCCCATGAAAAAGACCCTAAATTTTCCATAAAATATGGTATATTGGTTTGTGCAGAGCGTCCTATCTTTCCACTGAAATCTACCATGGCCAATTGTTCCTCCAGGGTAGAACAGATTGCTGCTTCTTTACTTGAGCACCAGATGAAGTAATTGGCTTGCATCTAGGGCCCCATGTTGAATGAAAATTATGCTTTTCCCTATTTTTTGGCCAAGCTTACATAGTTGAATTTGGGCAGATTAAATCAATGTATTTTTGATACAGCTCTACCATAGAATACTTGCTTGTACATGAGCCAACAGGGATAGACAAGAATAAGAATAAACGTCAGTGCCAAACTACAACCTTCCTAACCAGTGTCACATTTATAAGAAGTTAAAATTATCCACAAAGATGGCAAAAGATGATGTATTTTGAGGTCACATACAAACAAGTTAACATGGCAACACAAGTTAATTAATTGGTGGTATTCAGTGCATTGGCACTTCAGAGTATAAGTTTTATGTTGCAGCTTTAAAAATAATTATGCTTAAAAAAGGAAAGTTATATCAAATATGAAGGCTCCACATAATAGTTTGCTTGTCTCCATGGCTTCTTCTAGATGTAGACAACAACAACACAGCAACAATGATAACTTATTCATCATAAGTACCATAATTAACATTTCTTGAGTATTTTCTGTGTGCGATATTTCAGGCATATTAACTCATTTAATATTAATTTATTCATTCAATAAATGCTTACTGAGCATTTGCTCTCTGGTAGGCATGATTTTAGATCAGTGATTCTCACTGGGGAGGGATTTTGTTTCCTAGTGAACATTTGGCAATATCTGGTGACATTTTTCAAATTGTCACTGGGAAGGTGCTGCTGGGATCTGGTGGCCAGAAGCCAGGGATGCTGCTGAGCACTGCACAGTACACAGGGCATCTACCAGACAAGGGATCATCCTGCTAAAAGTACTGAGAGTGCCAAGGTGAAATGCTCTGCCTGGTTCACAGAGATAAAAAGTGAACAAAATAGACAAAATACATGCTTTTGTGCAACTTATATTTTAGCAGAAAGGAACAAACCACTTAAAAGTAAATATTTAGCCACATATGTTGGTGCACACCTGTAATCTCAGCACTCTAGGAAGCTGAGTCAGGAAGATCACAAGCTTGGGTCTAGTGTGGGCAACTTAGCAACTTAGTGTCTCAAAATGAAAAATGAAGAAAGCACCGGGGATGTAGCTCAATGTGAAGTCATTGGGTTCAATCTCCAGTACCACGAAACAAAACAAGCACAACACACAGCTGCGAACACTCATCAGTTACATTAGAAGGTGATGGAGATTTTATACTATTGAGAGAAAAGCAACTAGGGGAGGACAGGAAGTGTGTGTGTGTGTGTGTGTGTGTGTGGTTGGTGGACATCTGGGAATTGAAATTTAAAGTGTTAGAGAGGCCTTCCATAATGGATGACTTAGGAAGCAAGTGCTGAAGAGGATGAGGAAGGCGGTATGTGGATGCCTACAGGAAGAGTCAGCCCGGGAGAGGGAACAGCTCAAGACAAGTCCAGGCAAGCTCACGCAAGAACTGACCACAGGCACCAGAGGTGGCAGGAAGGGGGCCATTAAGAGGTGGCTGCAACAACAATGCAGTAAGAAATGCAGTGACATAAGGAAGGTTTCCCCAATTAAAGTGAAAAGCAGTTAGGTTCTGTGTATTTTATTATAAAGTTGAGGAGACAACATTTTGTAAATGCTTATGGTGTATAGGGGAAGAATAAAAAAAGTTTATTTATTTCTTTGTTTTTGTACTGAGCAACTTGAAGAACAGAGTTGGCATTTATTTAAATACTTAGAGGAGCAGTTTGGAGGTGGAAATCAGAATTACCATGCTGAACTTAGATCATTCTGCTTACTTTGAAGCATTTATTTTAATACTCCAGTGGAGATATTGGAACACTCACATAGACCCTAGAAGGTGGGCATTGGTATTTCCCCACCATGGAGATGAGCAGTTGGGAATAAAGAGGATAAGGAACTTGCCTAAGGGTATTCAGCTATTCAGGGGTATCATTGGGCTTTCTGATACAGCTGGATATCCTCCTAAAAGTTCTCATCAGATCCTCCCCCGAAATAGCATCTCTTGGTCTCCGTTTGTACAGATGGCCTTGACAGCAACTCTTAGAAAGAGTTCTCTGCGTTGAAATGGAACATGAAACCAGAAGTGCTGTCTCCGTCCACCCTTTCCTTGGTTGTCTGGAAGCTGACCACAATGTAGAACTTAAGAAAAACAAGAGAATCTCTCAGTTGCAGGCAGCCTAGAAAATGATTGCTTATTAATTGCCTCCACATGTTATCATTGTTTACTGAACACCTGTGTTACAGGTGGAGGACTTTCAAGTCCTACAGATAGGCAGGTATTAACAGTTTCTCTCACTCACGCAAGATGGTGTATTGGGCCCCAGGCTTAATTCTTCCAAGTCCATGTCGAGCAAGAGAGATAACGCGTGTGAGAGCATTATCTAGGCGACATGTCCAAGCATTGCAGTGACTTTTGTCACCCCAAAGGCCAATTCTTTGATGTTTTAAGTTATTAATTACTGAATACAGAGTTCCAACTTGGAATGACGAGAAGTTCTGGAGGCAGATGGTGGTGAGCGTTACACACCAGTGGGAAATACTTAAAGCCACTGATCTGAACCCTTAGAAGTGATTAAAATAATGTGGTGTATTTTACCATAATGTTTTTAAAAGACAGTGTAACAAACAAAGACTTAGAAAAGGAGACTCCAAATGACTTTTCCTGTTGTGGGTCAGAGTGGAGGGGAGAGAATAAGGCGCAGGATCAGGAATGGCAGTGGCAGGGAGGAAGTCTGCTCTCAGGACTTCAGCTGCCCCTCAAGTTGCCTCCAGGAAAGCTTCTGACGCAGACACCCTTTGCACAGAGGCCTGGCTCAGCTCCGCTGGGTTCTCTATTCATCGTTTCTTTCCTAAGGCCAAAATCAAAGTCCCCTCAAGCTTGAGTTCTTTTTGAAGGCCCTGAGAGAAATCTGTTTTCAAACTCATTCGGGTTCAGGTTCTTGGCCAAGTCAGGTCCTTGCAAGCTCGGGATTGAGGTCACCCTTCCCAGGACTGGTTCGTTGCTCAGGAGCCTCCCTTCTTCTTGTACTTCGCTCGTGGCTTCCCCCAGAGCAGCATGGATCCCTCTCGTGTTTTAATCTTTCAGTCTGGTTCTTCCGTCTTCCTCCTCCTCGTTTCTGTGCTCATGCGATTGGATTAAACACTCGGACACCAGGATAATCTCTCAGGACACTGAGTACATTTGCATAGTTCCTTCCCTGCATAATGCAGCCTGGAGTTTGATGGGACAACTAGAGGAAGACTTGGGAGAGCGGAGTTAGAACAAGTTCACTTCCCGTACTTCTCACTGAGCATTTTTCTGGTTTTTGTTTTTTTTTTTTTTGTACCAGGGATCAAACTCAGGACCTTATGCTTGCGAAGCAGACAACAGAACCACTGAGGTAAATCCCCAGCCCTCACTGAGCATTTTTCTGATCCTCACCTTTGAAACTTCAGGACTCCTACCCAGCCCTCTTTCCCTTCCATACTTTATATTTCTTTAAGTAGTTTATATAAGCGTTCAGTATGCTATGCTATTTTTGCCAAGATTATGTTTATTATCTGTCCTCCACATTAGAATGTGTGCTCCCTGATGGGAAGTGCTTCTCTCCTGTTTTCTGTTCAGGACAATGCCTGATACATAACAGGTGCTCAATAAAGTTTTTGAAGGAAGAAATTAATGAGACTTACTGTAACCTTTCACAGGGCTCAGCCTTACTTTTAATACCTATTTTACAGATAGGGAAACTGAGGCTTGGCAGAAACAGAGCAACATACCTGGGGATGCTCAGTTGCAGGAGGCAGAACCTAGCTACATGGCAGTCGGTTAAACAGTTAAGCACACCTGCGCATAGTCCTGCTGGGACCTGTGCCATATCTGCTGCCTGACTTCCGGCGAAGCTCACAACCTCTCTGTACCACCACTTCCCTGTGTCCGAGGGAAAAAAACCACAGGACAGCTACCTGCGAGGCTGTCTGTGAAGATTAAGTGGATTCATAGGAGGAGGGTGCTTAGAGCAATGCAGCAAAAGCGTGTTATGTTTTATGATATTTCAGTCTTTATTTAAGGTAGTGTGCACATGTACTTAGCTTCCATTGTCCATTTCTACTATAGTCCAGGTGTTTTGCACTTCCCAAAGTGCCCAAACATTAATGACACGTTTATTCACAGGTGTACCTAATAGTGTGTGTGTGTGTGTGTGTGTGCATGTGTGAACATGTGTGTGTATAAATGGCTTTGGTTTGTAAGCAGAACATGCTGGGGTATGGCTCACGGGAAATCATTTTTGCAAATTGAGAGACAGAAGAATTATACAACAGGAGCCTCTGGAGAGATAATCTGATAAAGGTGCACCCAGTACATCTGCAAGTTTTGTTTTTAAATAATAGCCAGCCACTAATGGCCCAGGGCAGAACATTGACTTATCCAAGGTGGGCCTTACTTCCCTGAGATGACATCAGCTGTCACCATTGATGTGAGGCAGCCTCGCTTCTGTCCAGCATCTGCCAATCTGGCTTTTAAAGAGGATGCTTCGCTAACAGTGAGGAGGCTTTCATGATCGTGGATTGGAGCTCAGAGATTTTTCAGGCTTTATTAGAAGCCATTTACTTTTTGGTGAGTGAGAATCCACCAGCTGTGAGGCACCGTGTGCTCTAATTCCTTAGCAGCCTGGCCAGACTCCGAGATCCCTTCAAGGAGAAAGAGCCTCATGGCCACCCCTTGCTCAGGTGCCTGCTGGAGCCTCAGGCAGAGGGGTCCTTTGATCTTGCGAATCTCCCTCCAGCCTTAAAGTCATGGACAAGTAAGGACAGCTCTCCTTGTATAAGTAGATCATAGGGGAGCAAATCCCCAAGGAAACTTAAAAACAGGAGTGCCCCAAAGGCAAATCAAAACCAAAACCTTACTACTGAGCATTTCTCAACATCTTTTCCTCAGAACTATACTTGATATATAGATATCAGAAGTGATTATTAGTTAAGCCTAATGAAAAATTCTCCCATTCACTCATTCCTTCACTCATCCATCCATCTCCTCACTCAGTGTTATCTGTTGTGGATATGCCGTATGTAGGTGTTTTGCTAGGCCGGGGAGGGAGGAGGTAAATATCAACTAAGACAAAAATATTTTTGTTATTTTCTTTATGAAAGCTGAGATTTAAAAGCAGATGTCCTAAAAGAAGACTCGTGTTTCTATTCAACCAACCTGTATGGACAGTTGGCCAGGAACTGTGCTAGGCACCGGGAGTTTATAGATGTAGCCCTCAAATATGTTTTTCTTTCAATTTGTTTTTTTCCAGTTAATGTTTACAATATGTAGTGATCGCATTTCTTGTTTAAGGCTGAGCCATGCACATAGCATGTCTCAATTATTATTTTCTTCCCCTTCTTCTTCCTATGCCCCATTCTCCCTTCAGCTCTGGGCCCTCTTCCCATTTGCAAAAGGTCTATCTCCCTGTTTCCTATTATTTAGCTTTTGTTTAGTTCTTTATTTATATATTAAGTTACTCATGTTTAAGCTTACATGTCTGATTTATTTCACTTAATATCATAGTCTCCAGGTGCATCCATTTTCCTACATATACCACAAGTTTATCCTTCCTTAGGACAGAGTAGTACTCCATTGTGTATGAAGACCACATTGTTTTTTATCCATTCATCTGTTGATGGACAGGCCACTTCCAAGATTTAGCTATTATGAATTGTGCTGCTATAAACATGAGGATGCACGTGTCACTGTAATGTGATGACTAACTTTTCCAGGAAGATGCCTGGAAGAGGGAAAACTGGATCAAATGAAGGACTGATATCAAAATAGACAAAATATATCAATTCAAAGCCATCTTTCAATGGATCATCGTAACTCTAGGATGACCCTGGGTCAGTTCCAGGACTGTGTGGAAGATGTGATATTACCCTTGCGACCGTGTTACACTTCACAATGAAAGGGTTTCACAGGTGTGGTGAAGATTGCTGGCCAGTTGTCTCCTGGTGAACTGAAAGCACTCATGTTTATGGACTCAAATCTAATGTCTTCAACACAGGATTTCTCTAGCTGGAAGTAGAAGAGAAAGTCAGAGGGGAGGCTTTGATGTAGGGGAGGATTTCTGTTGCTGGGATGCAGGGAGTCAGGGCCCAAGGACCTGAAAGCAGAGCCCTCTCCAGATGCGTAGAGGGGTGCAGAGCTCCCAGCCAGTGAGCAGACAGGGACCTCAGCCCACAGCGCAAGGACTGGATGCAGCAGCTCCAGTGAACTTCAAGGAGGATTCTTCCCAGCCACAGAGAAGAGCCTCCGAAAAGAAAGTCTTGGCATTCTGACTTTAGGCTTGTGGGGCTCTAAGAAAAGAACCCCCCCCCCCCGGGGCTGCCTGAACTTCTGAATGACAGAACTGTGAGACTACAGATGGATGTTGGAGTTCACCTGCTAAGCTGTGATCGTTTGTTACTTAGCAATGAAAGGACAGGTATAGAACCTTTGGTTACTCTGCATTTTTATTGATTATTATTATTATTGATGTTATTTGCAGTATTGGGCATCCAACGCAGGACCTTCATGCTGAGCCACACCCCAGCCCTTTTCAGATTATTCTTGAGCTTTAAGACAGAGCACCCTGTTACTGCCCTTGTTGTGGGAACAAAATATCAAACCTCACTTCGGAAGGGGAAGCAGTTTATTTTCGCTCACATTTCCGCCCATGGTCAGGCGCTTCTGAGGCAGGGTGGGATGGCAGAGTTATGAAGCAGACAGGAAGCCGAGAGTGGAGGGAGGGCTGGGGGGAGATAAACGCTTCCAGGTCCAGCCCATGGCGACCCACTTTTTCCAGCCTGACCCCACCTCCGAAGAGCAAGTCAGATATAAACCCCCATAATCCTGTCTCCTCCCAAAGCCCCAGCTATGAACCCGCAAGGCTCTTGGGGGGCATCTAGCTATGAACCACAGCACAGGGTCTCGCTAGGCCATTAAATTGCCCAGGATGCACTTGAACTTGCAGTCCTCTGCCTCAGTCTCCCAAAGGGCTGGGATTATAGGCTTGTGAAATCACACCCAGCTATTCTGCATATTTCTAGTTTGTAGTAAAATTCAAGTGGATCTTGAGAGATCCATGTGGTTCTTTACAACTGATAATAAAATTAACTCCTTGTATCTGTACAATCTAATTTACACAGGGCTTTGTACAAAAATTTAGTTGATTTTTTTCCTTTTTATCATTGAGAAATCTTTATTTCCACCTCAACTGAGGGTGGGACATACTGTGATTTGTGGACTAAATATCCTGATAGCAAGTGGTGGAAGGGAGGGTGACTGATTCAGCCAGCACTCACTTTCCTGTCTCCCTCGCTGTGCACTGTTCAGGGTACCCCAGGGCTACTCTACTTTTCTCCTTTTCTTTCTCTTACTCCTCATGTCATGATTGTCGTCAGTACTGAAGGCATTTTCCTCTGGCTTACTTATTAAATATTCGTACACTAAATAATAACAGTCAAGGAAAAATGTCTTCAAAAGCGGAAATATCTACTGAACACCTGTCAGGTGCCATAGCACTTGTCCCCAACAGGGCAAGTGCAGTGGCAAGGGCCCTTTGGGCACATAGCATGGTTTGGGGGCTTGGAAACAGTTACCCAGAGGATGTGGAATATACACAAGCCAGAAACAGGGTTCCCTTTCTGTAGCTGGCTCACAGAATGATGCAATCCAGCTACACTTTGTCTCTCCATACATTTATTTATTTTAAAATTTCTGTATAACCTTGGTCTTTTCTCTGTGAAAATGTTGTTTGAGGTATTATTCATAATTTCAGGTTATTCCAGAAAAATATTTAGAGCAATTTAATCCATGTTGGAGAGAATGGAATCTGGGAGAGTGTAAGCCAAGATTCCTAGAGTGGAATTCTAGTGGTTTCCTTAACCAGTAACCCTGCTAAGACCTCCTCCCACCTTGCTGGGTCTTTTATACCCATGGAACACTGAGCAGACTTGGGAAGGGCACGGGGATCTGCTGCCTTCTCTCCTACACATCTGGCATCTCCCCTTTCCCCTTAGAACCAACCCAGCTGCCCCAGGAGCCCCGAGGATGCAGACAAAGACCAAGCCGCTCTCAACAGAGCCTGAACCATGTCCTTGCTGTGTTTCTCTCTCTTTTATTATTTTTTTCTTAAGATTCTCGAAGAGAAGGAAATGCAGTGCTAGAGTGAATTAAATTTGAAATTTGGCCTGGGCAGCCACCCAGTGAAGCCCATTATCACACAATCAAAGCACTTGGTATAAGCCTAGTGGTCCAGCCCAGTTCTCAAAGACTTGCCACCTGACTCTGCAACAACTGTTGTCACAGGGATGAACCGGGTGAGGTGGACACCTCTTCTCCTAAGAGCACGCTGAGCCTAGCTGATGCTCTCGCGATGTCTATCAGAGGAGATGGAGGGCTTGGAAAGGTCAGGATGTGACCGGTGAGGCTCCAGAAAGTCTATGTAGGAGGGTTCGATGGGCTGTGGTTGGACACTGTTGTCCAGAAGGCACTGTCTGTTTCACAGTATGGCGCTGTTTTCCTTCAAATTACAGCAGCATCAGGGCAAGTGAGGGGTGTGTGCCCCTGCAAAGTGAGGATGCCCCCTCTTTAGGCATCATTGTTGGAAGGAAGCCGCGGTCCTACCCTGGTGCGTGAGAGCCCTCTGCGGTATGCGACTTCTGCCACTGCTCTTTTGAGCCAGGTAGAAGGGCTTGGGGACTGGCGACTGTGGCTTTATGTGGCTGACAAGGAGAGCAAGGCCTTGCGCCCCGGAGACTCCAAGTTACAGAAGGAGTCAGACAGAAACCTGAAGCGAGCGCTCAGGGACTCAGTGTCAGGTACACATGTAATGGGATAAGCACAGCCCACATCCCAAAATGGTGCATTGTGTGTACTTCTCTTCTGTCAAGAACAGATTTGGGAAACTCAGCCTCACGGGTCCCGTGTCACGTTAACGATTGTCCATTGAGTTTTACCAAAGCACCATGACTGTGAGGGCTTGATCTGGGGACTGTGCTTGGGAACCCAGAGCCTCCAAGACAGAGCTTGGCCTCAGCCTGCTCCTGCTGCTGTGCTTGTCCTCCGGCAGCTGACATTCTTGGTGCAGTACTGGACCAGAGGACTCCGGAAAAGAACAGATGAGGGCAGCCGTGTGGCCCTGGAAGCCACAGCGGTAAAGGACCGTGTCTTCCAGGTCAGCAGGGCAGTTTCCTTACATGAATGTGCACTGAGTAACTTCAGGGCAGCAGCTGCTTGGGCCTCGCCATGTCCACAGCGGCGTTCAAACACCGCAGGCTCAATCTGCTCGTGGAGTCTGCGAGGTTGAAACCCAGGCCTGGAGCCACTGCTCTTCTCCCCTTTGTGTGAGCCCCAAAGTCACTCTCTGCTTCCAGACCGGAAGAGAGAAGGTGAGACCAAGTCATCTGCCACTCTGCCCTTGCTGTTCAGAGCCCAGGGTCAAGAAGAAACCTGGAGAATAAAAACTATGGAAGATGGAGGAGGTAGACCAGCTGAAGTGTAGAGGAAAATCAAAAGGCCTCCCCAAAGGATAGCTGAGGGAGATGGGCCAGCCTCACAGAGAGAAACCACTCTGTAGGGAAGGGTGGGAGGGCTGACTCTAACACCAGGCATGCTGGTGAAGTTCTGGAGCCCAGCTGGGGATCCCTCACACTCTGTTCAGTTACTTAGACCAGCAACACCATTTAGCAGCAGTGGATATGCGGTGAAGTCACACAGATCCAGTCTGGTGGCAGCACAGTGCAGCAGTGAGAAGACATGACGGTCGCAGGTTAGGCATCAGGGCTCTCCTCCCTATTTAGAAACAGAAGCCACGCCCCTTTAGGTGGAAAGGGTCCAAGGGTACAATTCCACAGCAGCTCCTGTGGGGACAGATCTCAGGCTTCGTCTCTGCCGACAGGCTAGGTGGGTACCCTTGCGCATGTTCAGAAAACTGCAGGAACAATCACCATATTTGGAACCTTCGCCAAAGCCAGCATATTTAGTTTTTACCTCACATGCTCTGAGCTTGAGAGTGAAATTTATAGCTGAATTTTAAGTTATTTTAAGAATCAGATTTCAAGAATAAAATTTCATCTTGTGCTTTTTCTAATTGCAATCTCATCTGCCCTATCCCCCAAAATATTTTTACAGAGCAAAGTATGTTCTGAGATTCTTCTGGACCCAAGGGGAGTAGGTATGGTAATCTTAGCCACTTTTTTTTTCAAAAACATTTTTGTTGGGATTAGTTCAAAGACTCTCCTTGTCATCTAAAGAATGTACTCGCTCTTGCCACATTCCTGGAAGCCTCCCAAGAGATCTGAGCTGCAGACCCTCTCCCAGAAAGCGCAGTTGTCCTGTCAGAGCTGCCACCAGCCTCCAGAGAAGAAAATCACTTCTGAGGATTAAAAGGAGCCCAATTAAATTTGCATTAGTGAAAGCTATTTAACTTGAGGGCCTATGAAATCAGGCCACCTCTGCTCCGCAAGTGTAATGGAATTCTCCTTGGGGCAGCCTCCTGGCAGTGCTAGGCAGGGCTGAGGGAATGGGGTGGGGAGGGCACGGATCTGTGAACTTTTGATGTGTCAGTGTTAGAGCTCAGGCTGCAGCTGGCTTAATGTGCTTTGGAAAACGTGCCTCTTTGGACTGTAATTATTGGTCTTTCAGGAAAAGAACAATGCCTTTTTAATACAGTATTATGATTTTCAGTCACTGGCACTTAGAGTTGTTCATTGGAGAAAGGAAAGAGTGAATATTGATTGTGTGACCAATGGGTCTGGGTTTCAACCCAGCTCCACCAAACTGACTTTGGTCTCTCCTCTGACCCTGCTCTGAGACCGCGGCTTCCATTTTTTATCTGCCTGGAATTGCACAGGGGCAATAATTATAATAACCCGAAAGGGCTATTGTGAGGATCCAGAGACAGCAGCTGGTATTCAGAATGCACCTTTGAAACTCTGACGCATTTCCCAACTTATTTCTAACATGAACTGCACAACAGAAAGATATAGTTTGCCCATAATTCCACAGTGTGAATTACCCAGAGCTGAGCTGGAGGTTTTGGTGCTTCCCTGAGTGCACAAAGTTCTGCTTGGCTAAGACAAAAGTGCCCGATCCTCTGGGATCACTGGGCCTCTTCAGTATTTACCCTAGGGTGCAGTCACCCATCCTCGGGCAGAAGGCTATGTTTTAATCACAGCTTCCTGGCTTTGCTTCTTCATCCTCACTGCCCAGAGGTACAACTCTCTGAACCAGCATTCCCTGAAAAGCTAGATACAAACAGCCGACTCTTTAAGAGAAGACTAAATGCTCTATTGGAGATATTTTTGGGGGGGTCAAGGTCTCCCTATGCAGTTCAGGCTGCCCTTGGGCTCACTGTGTAACCCAGGCTGGCCTGGGGACAATTCTCCTGCCTCAGTCTCCTGTGTGCTGGGATTACAAGTGTGCACCACCCACCCGGTTCTCTATTAGGGATTTTATTAGATGCTATTGAGAACCCAGAAAAAAGTAGGGAAAAATATAGAGACAGGGAGCTGAAACACACAGGAGAGTAGTATCATATTTACCATTCAAAATCCCAGGGCCTTTGAGAAGCACCATTAGTTACTGTGGATTCAGTTTCTGTACCTACAGAATAGCAGTAATGCATTTATTCTCAATTCTGTTGGAGTCACAAACCCTCTTCTGGCTCAGTCTGGTACTATGGTCTTAGTCTAGTCTGCACCTCTCTTTGATCTCCATTGGCTTCATTTGTACAAGGTGTTTCCTCAGTCAGTTTTAGTGTTCCTATGATGCTCCTCACTGCACTAGTTGTTGGCAGTGTTTGTGTACACGAGCTCACACACACAGTCAGTACTCATTGTGGGCAAAGACCTGACTCAGCTCTCTGCATACATTTGTTATCAACTTTTTTATTTGTTTAAAAAATGCATGCATGTATGGGGGTGTAATTTCAGAAATTTTATTTTGCTATTCTGAAGATTTTTTTTTAAACTATAAGAGAAAAGTGTTTTTCTTCTCATCTTGCCAATGGGAGAACTGAGGTGAAGAGAGTAAAATCAAGTTATCCCATGGTGAAGCACCAGGGTTTCCACTCAGGGTTGGATCTGCTTGGCTGGACGGCACCTGAGCATAATGCCTACTTAAAAAGAGATGAGGAAAGCATTACACCTGCCCCAGACTAACTCTGCTTCTCTTTAATTAAGGTCAATCATCCGGTAGACTTGTGGCGAATGCCAATTCACAGGGTGGCTGGATTTAACTTGATATGTAGCCTCAGTTAAATGGATCCACAGGAAGCTGAATGCCACCTACTGGGAAAGCTGTTGCCGAGTCCAACGCATCCACAGCAACCTGAGGGTTCCATCCTTTTCGTTGTTAACATTTTGAGCAATAACATGGATGAGGCAAGGCCAGGCAAGTGGACACTGACATGACTGAGAGGGCTGGCAACACCCCAAGTGACAGGGTCACATGGGACAGGAGGTGACCTGTAGACGCTCTCTACGCATTGCTGTACCTTAACCTCCAGGATTCTGAGTAGAACTATTATGACTTCCATCTCATGGATGGGGAGATCAAGCTTAGGGAGGTGTCTATTTACAGATGATGTATGAATATTGTTTCCAAAAACTCTGTCCAATTTCCTTTTAAAAATTAACTTTTCAAAAACATTTTGGAATAATTTTGCATTTATAGAAAACTTAGAAAGACAACACACAGCATTCTGGTATAACTCTTGCCTACCTTACTGGTAACATCTTATATTGGTAGATTTGTCAAAGTAAGGAAGCAAAATAAAAATATTTTTATTTACTAAACTCTTGCCTTTATCTGTATACCACCATTTCCCCCCATGAATGTTTTGAAGTAGTTTTCTAGGTCTATCATAAAAACACGGGCTGGGCAGCTTAAAAGAAATTTGTTCTCTTATAATTCTAGAGTTGCCCTCACGATCCCTCGGAAGATTTTAGAAGAAAGTTATACATTTCTTCTTCTATCTTTTGGTGGTTTCCAGCAATCTTCAATGTTCCTGGCTTATTCATCATTTTAATCACTTCCTTCATCTTCGTTGCTGTCCTTTTCTGACATCTGTCTCTTCCTCTTCTTAGCACACGAGTCATATTGATTTTGGGTCCATCATAGCATAGTGTATACTCAACTTTATTATATCTGCGAAGGCTGTAATTCCAAATAAGATCACAATTCACAGCTTCTTGGTAGACATACATTTTTTAGTGGTGGTATACGACCCAATCCAGGACAGGTCTCTATTAGCACCAATCCAGGGCACCACGGAGTTTTCATTTATAATGTCTCCTCATTCTCTTCAGGTCTGTTACAGAGTCTTAGTGTTCTTTGTTCTTGATGACCTTGCCAGTTTTGAGGAGTACTAGGTAGCTATCTTATAGGCTGTCCGAGTTTGTCTTCTGCTATTGCTCATTTGTTACTTACTGAGCAACAGAGATGAAAAGCTTTCAGAGAAGCAGCTGTTGGCGTACTCTTTTACTTTTCTCCTTGGCAGATTGATTCGGACATGTAGTTGAAAACTCAGTAAGTACTTGATAAATTGATGCAGGGCTTCTTGCCTCCTGGCCCCCATTCTAACTACCTTTTTCCAAATATGGGACTGCAAATATGGGACTTCCCTCTCTCTTATACTTGACAAAACTATCCACATTGCAATGTTAATTTCCAGTCTTTGGTGTCCAACAGCATGGAAGGGTTCATGCAGACACAGAGTTGGACATGACCTCACCTGGTGGCCTTGACAATCCAAATGGCAGGAAGCAGGGGTCCCCTTCAGAGTGGAGCTAAACATAAAGGTTCCTTAGCTTGTCCAGTTGAGTTGAGAGGAAGGAAAACCAGAACTTGCTTTTCTTTTGTAAGAGGTGGATTATGTGAATTCAAAGCTTTCATTCAATATTAATACTAACCAAACAAAAAGGTCTTCTTATTAAGTATACTTCAGGCTGCAGTTTAGTAGTGAAGAGAGAGTATATATAAATTAGTAGATTAAAATTCTCTATCTCAGCCTAGTCACATGTTTGCTTGCTTGCCTGTTTGTTTATATATTCCTCATATATTAATGGATTCACCCTGGGAGTGAGAAGGAGAGGTGCAGTAGGACAGCAAGACAGAGCCCATCAGTTGGAATTAGCAGGATTTCTTATAAATCTCATGTTTCTTAGTTAGTAGATATCCCTGGAGCTAAATCTCAATTTCCCCAGTCTTAGTATTGAGACAGTACATCTTTGTGATTGCTGTTTTTGTCTGCTTTCTTGTCTCCTCTGTTTCTACTTCCCCTTCCTTGGAAAGAGCCCCCTTGATCTCTTTTCCAGCAGCCACCAAGATTGCTTGATGTGTCCCCTGCAGTTCACCTATGGACAATTCATTCCCCAGTGCAACAAAGAGTTAAGACTCTTAAACAATTATTCCATCATGAGTTCTCTTCTCTCAGGAATCAATTGATGCTGTCATTCCAGGAGTGGGTTTGCCATCAAGAGAATGTATTTGTCACAACAGCAAGTTTGGCCCTTTCTCTCTCCCTTGCCCATGGGCTGGCATCTGTAATGTTAAGACACAGGAAAGCCCCTCACTGATGCTCTTGGGCTTCCCAACCTCAGGAAATGTGCACCAGATAAATTTCTATTGTTCATAAATTTTCTAGTCTGTGGCATTTTGTTATAGCAGTACAAAACAGACTAAGAAACATTCCTGCTGGAAGCAGCCTTTCTGTCAAGGGTCCTGAGCTGCCCAAGTAAGTGTGAACACATTCTTCATGACGGTCTTGTTGGAAGATGTGCTGTATGACTCTGAGTCTCCGAGGGGTCAGAGGTGAGGGAATTTGTTCTGAAACAAACTCTCCATTGGTTCCTGCTACTCAGGTTCCTTAAAAAGACTTTGCTTTTTTCACCAATCAGATCCTCTATTCCTTCATTCTTTCTTTCCTCTTATGAAACCAAAGTTGATCTCTTCCCTGTGGCCAAGAACCCAGAATGACATTCTTCTAGCTTTCCTGTGGCCCTTCCTCATTCCAGAAGATTCCTTCCTCTTCTCAACACCCATATTTATTTATCTATTCCTGAAAGATTACACAGAATCTTCCCTCACATGTTATTTGTGTTCAAATCTTGTCCAGCCACTAAAGAGATAGCATGGCAGTCATAAGGGGGTGAGCCATGTCCACCCCAACTTTCCAATTCATGTGTTGAAATCCCAAACCCCAATACCTCAGAGTGTGACTATATTTAGAAGAGTGTTTAAAGAAGTAACTAAGTTTCCAGGAGTTCATTGGCCAGGGTCATAATCCAACATGACTAGTGTTCTTGTAAAATAAGAGGTTAAGGGACACACACACACACACACACACACACGTGGGAAGACATTGGAGGAAGACAGGCATTAGCAAACCAAAGAGAAATGCCTTAGCAGAAACCAACACGCTAACATCGTGATCTCACTCCTAGCCTCCAACACAACAAGAGAGAATAAATTCTCATTGTTTAAATAATCCAAAGGATAGCACTTTGTGAAAGGAGCCCTAGCGGTCTAAGACATGGCCAGGGATGTGACTCTGGGGGACCATTTGGTTCAGATGTACCTAGCACCTTGGGGGAGCACACTACTTTGGTGGTGGTTGTGGAGTGGCATGGGGAGGACTGCAGCAGGTGTGCTTGACACTTGGCCACAGGCCAAAGGAAGTGAGAAGGGACCATATAGGTGTATCTTCCCCTCTTACACTGCCATTACCTCAGGTCACTCCTCTGCTTTGAGAGGAAGCAGAAGGGACACTGGGGTTTTGCTAGTGGAATTTTCTTCCTGTAGAACGAGACATCAGGAATGGAAAAGAAGTTCTGCTTCCACCAAGGTAAAGATTAAAAGCTAAGGAAACACGGCTAACAAAAGAGGAAATTCATTCATGTGCTTCAGATAAGTTGCCCAGCCTCCCTCTGCCTCTGCTGCCCAGTCTCTAAGATGGTGCTAAGAATATTCCTATCTTAGTGCATGACTGGGAGCAACCTCAGGGAGAAGATGCATCTAAATTGTAAAGTGTTCTCCACCAGCGCAGGCAGCTACTCTGGTTTCATTGTTCAACTTTGCATTCCTACCTTATGATTGAGGGACAGATATGTGCCAGGCTGTCCGCTTACATTTGTTGGATGACTAAGTGGAGACTGTGATTATTAAGGGAGAGGGTGAACAGATGGACAATTGCTCAGAACTGGGGCTTCTGTCTGTTAGTTTTATGTGCTAGCCCCAGGGTAGTGTACATACTGGCGAGAGTATCATTCAAGGTTCAACACACAGCACACCCCAAAAATGATTGACAAAGAAAGATGTAGTATTCTAAGTCTAGGTTTTCTGCTTGAATGTTCCACCTCCAGAGTGGATGGAAAATTTGTACATTAATTATAATGAATTAGTTGTAAGTTGTCTGTCTGTGGAGTTGGAACCACACCCCGCTGATACACCCAACCACACACACCAGCCATCTGCCCATCCTAACAAAGGTGGTCTCGGTAAGACAATCCTATGTGATGACTCTTCTGTTGATATTTACTCATCGTCTTCCTATTTCTATGAGGCCAATATGGACATACCTAGACGGGCACGCAAAACGTTTGCATCTGGCTCCCAGCACACTTGTTTGCCTCTTGGCCTCCCTCCAGCCTCCTAGCACCAGAAAACCACCTGCTGGGCCTTAGCGCATCCACTGGTGCTCTGCCTTCTGACTGCCCTTGCATTTTCAATATGTGAACCGGACGACTGCCCGCACCCCCTTGTGGCCCTTGCTCAGCACTGTCTCCGCAGATGCAGAGAGGAGTGACTGCAGGGAGCGCTGCTCCCAAGCCCCACTGCAGCAGAAGTGCATTGCTCATTCACACATTAGCCCCTCACCTTGAACCACTGACTCCTGCAGAGCAGGATCTGGCAAATTCACCTTGGCATCTGTAATAAATTTCAGCAAATCTGATGAAAGATGACTGACGTGCAGCTTCCATGAACTGAAGGCTGACTTTGTGCCAGCCCCAATGGTGAGAACTTCAGATCCGCACCTCACTGACCCTCTTGATGGGAGGAAATGAAGTCCAAGAGAGGCTAAACCATTGGCTCAAGTCCTAGCAGCAAGGAAACGTCAAGGTGGGGACTTGAGCTCAAGTCAAAGCAACTGACTTCATCATGTATCAAACTTTCAGTGTGCATTTACTGTATTTAAGACTGAGTATGCCAGTATTTGCTGGGTCTAGCAAGACCCAAGGAGGAGGGGTGAGATAGTTTCCATTCAGAAACATCATTAATCCAAGTCTAACCCAAGTCCAAGTGATTAACTCAAGAAGGAGGAAGGGGAAGAAGGACAGACGCACAGACTCCTAGTAGAGTTTGCCCCATGGATGGCAAAGGAGAGGCTTGGCATTTCCAAGAGACTGATTCTGGGTGATGGAAGAGGGAGCATTTGACCCCAGAGCTCTGGAGGTGTGAATGCAGTTGGCTGTGTTTGTCTCTGATGTTTACTGCCCACTCTTCCATGCTCCAAGGGCCCAATTTCTTAAGCCCATGGGAAATTCTGCTCTGAACACCTTCTTACCCACAAGCACATTGTTGATCTTAGCAACCAAGGGGTAGTAGTGCAGCTATCGGAAATCCAATCCCTACCCTCTCCTTTTTTGGACTCCTGCCCTTGTGTGGAAACCCCATTCCCTCCCATCCCCGGGGCTAACTGCTCACAGCTCTCCAGGCTTGTGGGTCTCCCCCAGGAAGGAGGAGGACCCTCAGATCCAGGGATCCCCTCCTTCCATCCTGCATTCACCTACACCAGCATCCATCTATCTATCTATCTATCTATCTATCTATCTATCTATCTATCTATCTCTATCATCTATCTATCTATATCTACCACACACCCGTACTCAGTATTCATGGACGTCCACCCTGCTTCACTCTCAGAGGTAGACTGGCCTTGAAGCTAATGATGCCTAAGCCCCAGAGCACTCCACACCTGGGTCCCTTTGACATTAAGCATCACTGAATGACACACAGTGCTGCACTTAGAGAAGAGAGGGCAGAAAACAATCATAAAGAAGTTATATGTACACTTTTTTCTGGTAAATTGCCCCAAAATATCTCAGAAAGAAGCAGCTTACGTCCAAACAGCTCCAGAAACCTGTTGTGATCCATTTTCTCATTCTAAATAAATGTTTATTCATTTATTTTGTGCTTAATTTTGTGGTTTGCTTTTGGTATTGTGTTTTCAAGAGGGTCCTCCCATCCTATAGGAGTTTTAGGTAGGACATGCTTCAGACCTGCCCTGTCACTCTGTCTTGCCACTGACTCCGTCCTCCTCGCTTAGATGTGGACTCCTGCATGGCGTCTTGCAGTGACTGACTGCAAAGATCAATTATGACCCATATGTGAAAGTAAAGGAGTAAATCCCCCATTCCGAGAGCATGAGAGCTCGCCAAACCAAGTTGGAACACTTACCAGAAGAATCAAACTGCTCGTATAGAGCGCCCACTCTGTGCTTGTCTCCCGGACTGCTTGGGTGGGCAGGAGACGAAGAGCAGGATGCCTGGTTCGCTGGCAGAAACATCGCAGCCCTTCCTCCTAGTTAGCAAGATTCTTCTGCTGCTCCCGCATCCCTGTGGTGCTCTCAGAAGCAGCTCCAAGTCTGGCACAGTGAACTTATGAAAACCCAGTGCGGATTTTCACATTTATTCAGGCTTTTCCACAGAAGAGTTCGGGACCTGTGTCCCTGAATGTGCCTTTGGTATATGGATTATTTCAAGCTGAGAATCTCCAAAAACAGCAGGTTTCAGAAGTTTTCCCTGCTCTCCTTGTCTGCCTAAAGACAGGTCTCCAAAAGGAGCTGAATGTCACCCATGGCCTCCAGAGAGTCTCGTCAACCAGGGGTGAACTCATCGTACTGCATGGGAGGAGACTGGAAGGTGACACCACACCAGGCAACTGTGTCAGGGATATCACCCATCTTCCTACAGGCCCTCTTGCCTTTCCCCAAATGGCTCACTGCCTCCTCCCTCCTTGCTGCCCTCTGAAGAGGTTGCGTAAGCTCCTGAATATTCATTTCTCTGTACTTGCTTTTCTTTTCCATGATGCTCCCTTGCACGTAATAAATGTATACATCCTTTCCCCTCTTGATCCTCCCAGTTTATTTCATAAACACAGTTACTGAACCTTCAAGGGAAGGGGAAAAGCCTTTTCTCCCTTGAATTATGATTTATTATTAATAATGTTTTAAAACTGCAATCACGTTTTGCTTGCTCTGAAGTAGGAACGGCGGCAAAGTGAGTTGCATGCATGATCTCACTGAAGGACGCTTGGTTGTGCTAGGAGGTGTCATCATCTCATTTCTCATGCAGGAAACCAAGGCCCAGATGAGCTAATCAACCTGTGGGAGGGCACAGCCAAGAACCGGGAAGTCTGGATTCTTCTCTGAGTTTGTTTTCTCTGGAGCTCTTGGTTCTCAGCAGTCAGAGGGTAGCGAGCGTTTCCTATTGTGGGTTCCAGGGCCGTGACCTGGGCGGTCCCTGGGGCTGTCTGGAAGGGGCCCCAGATCCGAGCGACACAGAAACCCAACCCCAGCCTCTACCAGGCTCTGCCCTGAAATGTCTTCATCACCCTCCTCACATCCTTGGGTTGAATTATATGAAATGGTTGTATTCAGACGAAACTTTTTAAAAATAATTAAATATCAGTTTCATATGAATCAGTCTAGAGATAATCGTGACCAAAAAGGGAAATGTTACATTTTTTTT
>NW_004624735.1:28965270-28984513 GCF_000247695.1 Heterocephalus glaber
AGCCCCAGCATCTCTATCAAGTTGTTCTAGTACCTCTTCAGACCACTTGATCCCAGAGGGCTTCTGTCTAAGGAAGGGGGATGGAGAAGGGCTCTACAAATTCTTAAACACCAAGGAAATGTAAATTGTTGGTTTTTCTTCTTGTATTTCCCATAATTTTCAGAGCTGTCTTGTGAGCATTATCTATTTGCTAGAAATCAGTCTTTTAAAAAGTTGATGCACTCAGGAACATACTTATCTAATCTGTTTCCCACTAAGCTTCTTCATTGCTTTGGTTTTGCATAGGTCCATTGCCCTAGAAGGTCCATGTCCTTTGCTAAAACTTAATTAGAATTAGAATAGAAGCTGACCAAGAACCAACATCAACAAGGGAGAGAAGCATCAAATCAGGACAATGACTGCAATGAGCTCGCTGCAAGACTCCAAATTTCCTCCACTCTTACAATCTAGGCCTGGAGAGGCCAAGTGTGGCCAACTGGGCAGGGCCTGGGGAGCCCCTGCCACCCCAGTGCTGCTCCTTCGGTGCCACAAAGAAGCACTCTCTCCCTGTCAATGTCACGAGGTAGAAAACTCAAGCTTCTGCAGAGGCAGTGTTTCCTCCAGGGCCAGTTTCCTCCTGTGTCAACCCTGGGCAGGTGCTGGTGCCAGGAAGAACCTTGTGGGACAATCTGACCACTGCGTCTCACAGTCAGTGCCACAGATGGGTGGTGAGGGCCTCTGGAACAGGGCACAGGAGCAGGACGGGCTCTCCTCATCAGTAGAGGAGGGCAGCCATGGAGGCTGCTAATAAACGATCCCGTCACCATTGCAACTCTGGTTCTTAACTTTTCTTTTCCCCTGGAAAATGTGTGTGGAGATGCCAAGCTGCTCTGGACAAGGCTGAGCTCTATTTTATTCATTCTGCTCCCATTGTGTAGCAGACATCTCTGCCCAGTATAAGCAGACTCTGTTTAATTGCAACCCAGTCTCAGCACCTCCAAGTAAGACAAGCAGTGCCTTCCCCCTTTATATCCCTGTCTGCATATCAGCCATTACCAGATGCTTCCAGATGGTTCTGGTCGCTTTGTACTGTACCACTAAATGTCTTCAAAGCATAACTTTCTTACCTTCCCATGCTTGTAGTCAGTAAAACACTGAGTGCCCTTGCTGCCCCTTGCTTTTGCTGCCCAGAGCAGCACTGATCAGCACCAAGAACCAGCTGTCTCTCTAAATCTTGTTTCTTTCATTTTTTATCAGCTTGTGTTGTAGTGTCTCACAGGAGACTGCAGACCCACTGCAGAAGTCAGTAGTAAGGGCCCATTCCTGTTCCCTATACTACTGAATAGCTCTATCTGTCAACATTTGGACACCACAACAAACCTGGAATCCAGAGCTGGGGAGTCCTGCTATGGCTGGAACACATCCTTCCAAAATTCAGGCACTGGAAAAATAACCCCAAGTTCCATGGTGATGGTAACTGAATCTGGGCCTTTGGGAGGTGATTAGGGTTAGCTGAGATAATGAGGAAGGGCCCCATGATTGGATCAGCATCAGTGGCTGTAAGAGAGAGACCTGAGCTCACAAGTTCCTGCTTCTGTGTCCCATGGTGCCCTCCCCACACTAAGGTGCAGCAAGAAGGAGCAGGTCGTCCTTGGGTGCCACACTGTGATGCTGTACCTCCCAGCCACAGTAACTGAAGAAATAATTTCTATGCCTTGGAAATTAACTCTGTAACCTCAGTGCTTGGGAGGCTGAGGCAGGAGGTTCGGCTCCAGTTTGAGGCCAGCCTGGGCTGCATAGTGCGTTTGACCCTGGCAAGACCCTCTCCCAAGGAAAACAACAAAATAAAGGGAAAAATGGAAAAAATAAACTGAAATAATTGCAGACATTTTAAGTCATCTATTTATGCTGCCTACTAATTGCATCAAAAAAGCCTGTTGAGATTCCCGATTATAAAGATACGTGGCTCTGAAGATTGAAGTTAAATCATAATGACTAAAAATGCCAGATGATCGGATTTATTTCTAAGAAAGTTAATGTATACATTTTAAAAAGAAATTACTTGGACTTAGGTATTGTGTTATAGTAATACAGACTCAGTCCCTGACTAAGTACATTTAAAGAGATAATAGACTCAAGGGTCAAATGGGCTTCTCCATTTAATTCCTTAAAACATTAGTTCTTCACATCTATAATGGAGTGGCTGGGTGGGAATGCAGTTTATCTGACAGATATGTTGTTGCTGGTTTAAATGAGTTGCAGTAGGCAATGCCTAGAACATGAGAAGATTAACAAGTGTTAGCTAACATCTGATGTGGTTTACTTTCAACATTTTATTTTGAAATTTAGAAAAAAGGTAAAAGATAGCATAAAAAGTTCCTATAGCTAGTCACTTAGTTCCCAGTTCCCCCTAATGATATATATTATCATTATAATATTTTATTATATATATATATCTCCACCATGGTACACTTGTCAAAACTAAGAAATAAACACTTGTACAATACTATTAACTATAAACTTTAATAAAATTTTATCAGTTTTTCCATTAATTGTTTTTGTTTCAGAACTACACACTGCATTTAATTATAACTATTATTATCACTACATATAGCTGCATGACCCTGAAAAAGTCACATTACCTTCCTAGGTCTACAGTTTTCTCACTTGTCTTAGGAAGATCTTATGACCACGCTAAAGATTTTAAAGTTTTGTGACTCTATGTTATGATTGTCTACATTTGTATAAGAAATGAAGGCTCCAGTAGCACTGGTATGCTCAAATGACAAACTACTAGACTAACTTGGGGAGGAGAAATGTATATACAAAGTAGATCCGATATAATCTACCAGCAATTTAGCCAACCACTGGCTTAGTATGCGATATTTCACTGATTCTGTGATGGACTTTTCACATTGCAACATCTCTGTGTTACAGCAGCTGTTGTTTCACGGCATATTTGGAAGCATCTTTTCTTCAGTGGTGCCGACTTGTGATGTGTCTGCCAGTCCAGAGACTCGGCATTGCCGAGCTCCTGGTGCCAGGTGTGTTTACAGATTCAGGGAGCATTCCAAACCCCGCTCCTCTGTGTCCAGTTTCTGATCATAACCGTGGGGAAGTGGGGTAACAGTCAACATGAAGCAGAGCCCTGTGCCCTGCTGGGTCACGTCCTGTCATTCCTCAATGAGGAGCTGTCCCCTCAGGCTCTGCATGGCAGGATTCTGTGGGATTTTAGGGCAGTCTGTTGGGATTAACTCCCACGTACCCAGAGAAGGGGCTACTGGCAGCAAATGACTGACCCGAGTCATCAAGAGAAGACAAAGTGGTGTTTTGTGTTCTCTCTTTAAAATGAAAGGTTAGTGTTTTCACAAAATTTCTCTAACATTAGCATTTCCAAAACATAGGGCCGGTGGTAACCCACGTGGGTGGACATGTGGGTTGCCCTATATTTCAATAAATGTTGAGTGGAGGCATGATGTGCTCCCTAATTTCTTCTTTCAAGGAATATTTTGCTTAAATGTCTTGTGGAAACTATACAGGGCACTGACTCCCTCTCTGAAGCCTTCTCTGTTTCCTAACAGGCTCTGAAGAAATGATCATTTCTGCCTCCGGAAGAATGTGAGTGTGTGACACACACACACAGAGAGAGAGAGAGAGAGAGAGAGAGAGAGAGAGAGAGAGAGACTTGCTTGGGTCTATGTGTCAAATTCTGTTCTTTTTTTTGGTACTGGGAATTGAACTTGGGACCTTGTGCTTGCGAGGCAGGCAGTGGAACCAGTTAGTGGCTAACTCCCCAGCCCAAGTTCTGTTCTTAATGTATGTACATAAACTCATTTAATCCTCACAAGTTTTTTATGTAATTTTGCATCCCAAATCTACAAATGAGGCAGCTGAGCCATAAAACTTTGAGTACCTCCCCTCAGCTCACAGACTTGGTAAGTGGCAGCAGTGGGATTTGGGAGTTTTGGTCCTTGGCTGGTTGAATGCACCTCGATTTCAGCAATGACCCTATCTGATAAGAAAGTGTGAGCTCTTTAGATGAGATGTTTTGCCAGTGGGTTGAGGAGAGAAGGGTTCAGCTAGAGGCAGGGCCCCGAGGCCAGACCCTTCAGAGATTCATTGTTGTTCCTGAGAAGAAGATGAAACAATCATCACCCCATCCTGTGATACATTAGCTGGGGTCATGCTGGTCACCAGTCACCCTGTTCCTATTTGTGGAATTTAGACAATACCCCCTGTCCTTTGTAAACCAGCACCACTGCCAGAATGAATGTAGAAAGCCTTTGAAGAAAAAAGTATGTCACAGATATAAATCATTTCAATAATTTTCAAAGCTTTATTCACACAAAACGCTATATTACAATGTCAAAAACTAGACCATGGTGCATAAACCTATTAAAAACAGTGGAGTATTTATACATGGGTTGCAAATATCTCCCCCTCTGATTTATCCATTACACTGCCCTTACAATAACTTCCCTTTCAAGGCAAAGCCTTTAGTAAACTCCTCTTTATCAATCTGAGTCAACTCTAACAAGGAAAACTAGCCACAGTTAATATTCATTGAGAAATTTCTTTGTATTTGACACTATAGTGCCTGCCCTGGCTGTAAGCACAGGGAAGCCTCTTGGTATAATGTCAGTCAAGTTACTTAGGAGCCTCAGTTTCCTCATCTATAAAATGAAGATAAGATGATTGTCTCCGGGCTGTTCTACACAGGTGTGCAAGTTGACAAAGGCATCGGGGCTAAGAGAACAGTACTCACAGGTGACAGGTTTATGTATTTATTACCAAGGTTTCCCACAGATGCCAATATAGTGTCTTGTTCTAATATAAATAAAATAACAATTTTCCAATAAGTAGAAGTAAAGTGATTTGAAAAAAGGTAAACCTTTGCTGCCTCATATATAGGCTCCAAAAAGGAAAGGAGTTTCCATAAATCTTAAATAAGTATTTCATGATTAATTGAGTAAATTGAGGTATATGGAACAGTGCTAGAACAAATGAAAGGAGAACCCCAAAGTGGCAGTGATTATAATCTACTTGCAGTTTCTGAATAATCATTTTAATTTCTCACCACAACTTTAAAAGGAAAGTCTATTTTAAGCAGTTTTATTGAAATATAATTGACATATCATAAACTGCACATATTTGACGTGAATAATTTCTTGAATTTGGACATATATGCTATGCTCCTGAAACCCAGTGACTGTGTGTATTTGTGTTTGGTTTTCAGGTGAGGAAATCTTATTTTTAGTTCTTGTCTTACACACTTAAAAATGAGGCTTGAAGAGATTAAATAAAACCTTAAAAGGCGGGTAGAGAGTTGAAGTTTCTGAAGGAAGACAAGGGAGCAGGACCAAGACCACTCCAGGGAGGCCTTCTGAGCTTGTTGTACATTTCCCATCCACTCCTCAGACTGTTTAATGAGACTTCTGGTGCTGAAAGAAAACAAGACTTAAGTGAAGATCAAGAGGAGAAACAGAAACCAAGAGTGAATGAAGGGTTTAAACCAGTATCTCAAGGACGAATGAAGAAGTTAAGGAAACAGAAACAAAGGGAAGAACAAAGAGAACTCCGCAAACAAAAGTGGAAAGAAAGTGCAAGGGAAAGAAATTAGAATGACAATGTCAACTGGAATCAAACCCAGATGGAAATGACAGAAAACGTGTTCAAAGACAAGTCATCCAGAGCACACTCTGCCTTGTCATTGACTGCCATTTTGATGATTTGATGGTCTTACAGGATATTAAGAAACTTCATAGGCAGATTCAGCGATCTTATGCAGAAAACCAAAGAGCATTGCACCCCAGCAGATTTTCTTGACAAGCCATGGAGGCCAGCTGAAAAGGAACATGGATGACAATGACAAAGGATGGGTCAACTGGAAGGATATCCACATCAAACCAGAGCTCTGTAGTGAACTCATAAAAAAAGAAGACCTTGTGTATCTTACATCAGATTCCCCTAACACACTGCAGGAATTAGATGAGTCAAGGGCCTATGTGATTGGAGGATTGGCAGACCACAACCATCACAAGGGATTCACGTAGAAACAAGATCGGATTATGGGATTGATCATGCTCAGCTCCCCCACAGAAATTCTGTGAAGATGAACAGTCGGAAAGGTCTGACAGTTGATCATGTATTTGAGATTATCCTGGAATACCTGCAAACAAGAGACTGGCAAGAAGCATTTTTTTACTATCTTACCCCAGCGGAAAGGAGCTGTCTCCACAGACAAAGCCTGTGACAGTTCCTCCCAGGACCAGCAGGGTGCTGGGGCTGAAGGTGGACTGGACAGTGAGGCGGAATGCTGCAGGAATCAACCGGATTCCCCACATCCAGAGGACGCGCAGGATGAGGAAAGCCACTGAGTCCACGTGAGTCCGCCCCGCTAACACTACCTGGTTCCCTCTGAGCTTAGGGACACATTAGGAGGAGGTGACAAATGAGGTGCTTCACAGAACTGTCGGCTTGTAGAAGAATGTTATTTTCTCTTATTTATATTGTGAATTTAAAACTTATGGAACTAAATAACAAAAGGTCCTTTATACTTTTAAAGACTTTTTTTGTATTTGTGTAAAATTTAAACATGCATATCTTTGTTGTTATTGTTTAGCTTTGAATAAGAGTTTTAGAAGATTTAGTTTATTACTGGTAGTACACCTTCATTCTCCTTCGCTTGCCGCAGTGCATTCTCCAGAATGTGCCTTCTGACCTCTCAGTTTTATTATGCTATGTTTAGACCAACACCTTTCTGCTCTATGGCCTGTTTATTTGCGGGGCAGATATTCATTAACAAACTATAAGTGTACTAGAGGGTTGGATAGGGGAATTACCCTTTATTTGCAGCTTTCACCTTCAACTTGGGTATTGCAAAGAAAATATCATAACTCTGGGAAGAAACGCGATGTGCTGGACTCAACTTCATCTCTTCTGGGCTGTGGAGCCCTAACCTGTGCCTCCTTTGTAAGTAATGCCTCTCGTGTAAATAATCATGCAGAGCCAAGAATCTTTAATACATTCTCTTAATTTCTATAATGGTAATAAATCAGTTATGCAAAAAAAAAAAAGGTGGGTAGGGAGTGCGTCCCTGAGTGTGAGTGCAGAAGGAAACAACCCGCTTGGGCCTGTGCCAGGACGCTCTGCTGGCTTCTGAGCACACTCTGTGCCATTCGTCTACCAGAGCCAGCGCCCTCCCCTCATACCCCCATCACGTAAGCGTCAGATGAGACACAGTGCCGCCCAATCTGTCTTCCTTCGCCATCTGGGCTTTATGCGATTTCTCCTCCTACCACAGTGACTTAGCCTTCGTTACCAGCTGAAGTTTCACCATCTTGCAGGGCTGTTCCCTCCTGGAATTCCTGCTTGACCCATCTGATGCCCACTAGACCTTCCAAGGGCAAGGATTAAGGAGAGGGATTGGGAGGGTAGAGAGCCCTTTCTCAATTCCTGCCACCTCCAACCACCTTGTCACACGAGAGGGAAGAGCTTGGAGAGAGCAGAAATCCTGGGACATGATCTCTGAGTGGAAGGGAGAGTTGCCTCATTCTGGTTCCACCTAAAATATTTCACCACTTGAGCTGAACCTGTACTCAACCTCCTCTTCTTCCTTCCTACCTCACGTGGTTATAATATCATCATGTCCTTGACCTGTATTTTTCCTTGATCTGTAGCAAGATGATTCTGTTCCTCAGGATCTCAGATGAGGGAGGCAGCAGGAGCCTGGAACTTCTAGAGGTCAGCAGGGCATGGACGCTAAGACTGGCACTGGAGGCCAGGTCTATGGATCACATGAGCGAGGATCCCATCCCATGAACGTAGCCAACTACCTGCTCTAGCAGGTGACTGGCAAAAAGCAAAGTAGTAGAGATGTTTCCAGGTTTTCTTTAATATTTTATGTCATATTAAAATCTAAAAGAATCTTCAACTCCCTTATGGAGTATATTTATTTCTCTTAATATAAAGATAATGTTTCAAATTTCTAACCAAAAAATGAAGTTGATAGATCAAGAAGATCTACAATTCCAAGACTTTTGTGTAGCCCATGTTATGGTTAGTTTTGTGTCTCAATATGTCTGGGCTACACTCCCCAGTTATTTGGTCTAAGTGTTACATTTAGATGTGAATAAGATTTGCAATCAGTAGATTTTCAATTAAGGAGATTATCTCCATATGGGTGCGTCTCATCCAATCAGTTGAAATTCTTCACATCAAAAACTGGGATTTCCTGAGGAACAAAGAATTCTGCACATATAGTACGACATAAAAGGTACACGCTAGCGTACCAGTCTGTAACTCAGAGCTGGAATATCAGCTCTTACCCGAATTTCCATCATGCTGGCCCTTCCTATAGATTAGATTTTAGACTGACAGCCTCCACATTTATGTAAGCTAGCTCCTTAAAATATTTGTCCTTCTCCTATTGATTTTGCTTTGTTAGAAAATCACACCTCATAAAATTTGACTTACAGATACTTCAAGAATTTGTTTTCATTTCTACCTGGATTGTACCAGTGATTACAGAAAAGCTGCATGTATTAGTCAGATAGCCTGGCTGTGTTGCAGAAACAAATAAGTCTCAACATTTCAGTGGCTCAGCACTGGGCAGACTTATTCCTTGCCTATGTCACATTGCATCAGAGGGACATGAACTCAAATGATTGACTACCAGGCTCCAGAAAGACAGAGCAGGTGATTGATCGAGACTGTAGAGATTGTATATATATCAATATAGCAAATGGTTTATTCTGAATCAGGCAGCTGTTGTTACCTTAGAGTAAAAGGAGGGCCTATATCCACATTTTAGTAGACAAGAGTAGTAGAAATTTTTAGATGTAAAACGTTGAACTTTGATATTTTGGTAACACATTCCAATTTTTAAAAAATAAAATAAAGGATATATAGACCAAACAAAGTCTCTCTGCTTAATGCAATAGGCCTACAGGTCTCCAGCTGGCAACTTCTACTTGACAGTGACTACCCAACCACATTCATTTTTGTTTTTCTGAAGCTCAGACTCATTTGATGAAAGCCATAATTCCAAGAAGAGGTGATGACATCCTGCTTGAGATACACAAAGGCCTTCATCTGTCAGCACCATGTGGAAAACCAAGAAACTCTAATGATGAGAATGTAAAATCAGGCTGCACAGATACATAACAACTATTCCACCCAAGATTAAACAGAGCAGAACATAAGTTAGGGCTTTCAAAAGATCATTTGATTACTTGCACAGACCAGAGCTTGGAGGAGGCCCTCACCCACCACCCACCTGCCAGGAAGATCCCAACAGTTGTAGGTCTCAAACCACCAATTCTGACCTGGTCCTGCACCTTGCTTCTCCTCAGCACAAGGCCACAGTGGTGACACCCAAACAACCAACCATCACCCTGGAGAAGAGGAAAACCTGAAAGCATCAGCTGCTTTAGGGAGAAATAACAGATGGGCCAGGGGTGCTGGCCCCAAGAAAAGCCCACAGCTATTGTAAATGAAAAAGAAAGCAGCGTGTAGTTTTACCAAGAGTGACTCCTTCATGGCCGGGGAGTATTGGAGAAGAAATCTAGCACACTGCCTGCCATATTGCCAGAGAGAGTGAATCAGGCACCATTTAGGGAAGGGGTTGGTTGTGTGGGATTGAGCCACAGAACACCTCTACTATAGCTCCATCTTCACTCCAGGACTGAAGTGTGACCCTAACAGAGACTGGGGAGGGAGAAGGCTACACATAGATTCCCTGAGAAGTTCAAGCTTAAGCCTGGAAGGACACAGCCAGTGATCTGTGGTAGGAAGCCAGGTACAGCAGGTCTGGCTCTCAGAGGTGGACCTGAAGGTTGTGGCACTGAGCTCCCACCCCACCACCTACACACAGAGGAAACCAGTAATCTGAGTGCTTCCCTGTGCACCGCCATGAGCAGGGGTGTGTCTGAGCTTGGACAGTTGCCACAGACTGGGGTTTCCAGACAGAAGGGCTTCTGGGCAGAGGGGTCACCTCACAAAACCACAGGCTTTGAAGAGGGGCAGAGGACTGTGATTTGATGGATTCCAAAGACAGAGACTAGCAGAATGAATCAAGAAACAAAACCTAATGCATGCTATATACAAGAACATTTACCCTGAAAAGCAACTCATAGACTAAAAATCAAAAAAATCAGAGCAGTGTTTCATGCAACCTGAACTTGAAAACAAGCATATTCAGGCAAAGTGGACTTTAAGCCAAAACTGAGCAGAAGAGGCAAAGATCACTACATATCGTTTACAGGAACTATAAAACAAGAAGAGGTAACAATTATAAACATGTATGTACCAAACAATGGTGTACCCAACTGCATGAAACAAATACTACTGTACATGAAAGATAAGATAAATGTCGATACACTTATAGTAGGGGACCTCAAATATTCTACTACCAAAAATAGATTAACTAAATAGAAAAATCAACAAAGAAATATCAGAGTTGATCCAAGCCTTTGAACAAATGAGCTTAATAGACATGTACAGAGTGTTCCACCCAACAGCTGCAGATTATACATTCTTCTCAATAGGACATGGAACTTACTCCAAAATAGGTCAATAATAGCCAATAAAGCATGCTTAAGTAAATGTAAAACAAATGAAATGTGACCATGTATATTACCAGATCATAATGTACTGAAACTTGAATTGAATGTCAAAAGACACTACAGAAATTATGTATATACATGGAAATTAAACAACACACTCTTGAATAATCAATGGATCACAGAAGAAATTAAGGAAGAAATAAGACATTTCTGAAAACTAAATGACAATGCCAGTACAACATGCTAGGACTTGTGAAAAACATTGAAAGCAGTCCTAAGAGGGAAGTTTATGACTGTGAATGCCCACTTGCCAGTTATTCCTTGGAACAAGGACTGACATCTAGAATATATAAAGAACTTAAAAAAAATTAGATCTCCTCCAAATAAAAGACCCAGTCTAAAAATGCACCACCAAAATGAATACTCACTACTCAGGAGAAAAAGATCAAATGGCCAATATATAAAAGAAAAATGTTCAATAGCTCTGACCATCAGTGAAATGCAAGTTAAAACAACTCTAAGATACCATCTTGATCCTGAAAGAATGGCCATCATCAGGAAATCAAATAACAGCAAATGTTGGCCAGGCGGGAAAAAAGAGCTTTTGTATGTTGTTGGTGGCCCTGTAAATTACTACAACCACTGTGGAAGTCAGTATGGGAGATTCTTGAAAACACTAAAAGTAGAAATTCGATTTGCCCTAGCTCTTCCTCTTATAGATATCTTCTCAAACAAGCTAACAGAGAGTTGGAAGGAGCAGGGAGGGATAGGAGGGGAAAAGGATGGAAAAATAATGAAGACATGTTATTACATGTACCAGCTCTCCATAGTGAATGTAATCACTATGTACTTCAAACATACACTAATAAAAATTAAAATTAGAATCAAAAGATTGCAACTTACCTTTATTTAAAAGTTCTTTCCAGAGGCATTTGAATTGGAGTCAGTTACCAATACAATACTTTCAATTTGTTTTAATGACATTTTCTTAATTCTCTTCAGCAAAAGACCAGGGAGTTCTGGAAAGATGAGTTATGGGACCGATCTTGTAGGGAGAATAATGCTGTGTAGGTTAAGGCAATAAGAATGAATCAAGCACCATTTCCATGCTTTATATGGAGACAGGAATTGTGCTTTTAATGTAAGTAATCATGCTGGAAAGTAGACTTATTTAAGTCCAGCTGAGCAACAGAAGGTACTTTAGGAATCAACAGAGAGTATTCGAAGAGTATCTCCCTCTCTAGCATACGAGCTGTGTGAGTGGGGACACCTTGTCCACTTGCTTCCTGCCCTAGCCTTCATGGTTAGAACAGTGTCCCTGGCTGTCTTAGTCTTTGCAGGCTGCCATAGCAAAATTCCCCCAACTGACACACATGAGTCCTACCCCCTCATCTGGGGCAGAAGTCTATAATCAAAGTGTCCTCAGGGCTGCTTTCTGGTGAAGCCTCTCTCCTGGCTTAATGGATGGTTCCCTCTTTGCTTACTTTGATTTCCCTTATTGTGCTGTCCAGGAGGAGAAATCCCTGATTCTTCTCTTTTCTTATGGCACTCCAGCCTTACAGGAGTAACGCCCCACCCATGTGACTTTACTTAACCTTTATTCCTTCCCTATGAGTCTCCAAATTAGGGTTTCAGCATGGAAATTTTAGGGTAACACAGTTCGGTCCACAACATTAGCACGTAGCACAGTCTCGCTATTTATAGAACTCGATTACATCCTTTTATGCTGTTCCATTCTGTACCTTCTGCATTGGCATTAAGCACTTTGCTATCATGCAGAATCCTGAAACAGGGTCCTAGTCTACTTTACAGTGAAATGGAATTACTGCAAAGCCAAGGAAACATCATCCCAGGGGTCCTTTCATTAATTGATCTAAGTTCCTGGAGCCTTGGAGGACCAAGGCAAGCCTTTGTAAAGTAGAACTGGGGACAAGTTATCAGGATTGTGTAGTGTCGTAAGAAACTTGAGTGTGTGGGAAATGAAATTTATACACATAATATTAAGTAGAAAGGGTCATTCAGCAATAGGGAAGGCATATTTGAGAAAGGATGTGCATTTATGGCTAAAAGAGGGAAAATACCTAAATTGAGCGTATATAATATAAAATCACTATTTTGTAGTTCAAAAAAGTCCTGTCTACATGAGTGTGCGCATTTGTTTAAGGAGTGTAAGTGTGGGTGTGCGGATTCCTCTGTGTGTCTGCGATACAGGTTGTGTGGATGTGATGTATACGTGTGTTTAGGGAAGAGTGTGTACATGTGGAGAGTAGGATATAGTTGTAAATGCTTCCTAGAAAGATTAATACTGAAGTTTAAGGCGAAGAGGTAAATAAAAATTAGCCAAGTACATGGGTAAAAAGGACAGAAAAGATATGCTCATCAAAGAGAACTGCACGCAAAGGCCAGGAAAAGACTTATGAGAATGTCCTAAAGACTAGATTTCGAAGGAATAGAGAGCCAGAAGGATGAGGTGCAGGGCCTCGGAGATGACAGCAGAGGATAAAAGACCCTTTATGCTAGGGCAAGAAATTTCAACTTTGTCCAAAAGAGGTGAATACCAGGACCATTCACAGGGTGAGCAGGGAGTCTATGTGGCAGGCTGAGTTGGTGCAGATGAAAGAACATGAAACTGTATTGAGGTGCAAGCCAGGGTTTGCCTGGTTTGACGGCAGCTGCTCTCTCTCCCTGGCAGTCCCCGAGCCCTGCTCTGAAGTAGGACCATCTGGGTGGAGAGGCGGAGGCCAGCAGGCCACTGCTGTGTCTGACCAGCCACAGGGACTCTTGAGTTACTAAGGCCCAGACTCCCTGCCTGAGGGTCCTGCAGAACACCTGCCGCTCTGCCCTCAGGCCCCTCTTCCCCACTGGCAAACTGAGGTCAAAGTCTGGCCCAGCAGAGGGAGGGGCCCGAGAGCCTCCTTCTCTGTCGCCCATTAATCCTGATTCATTTGCTCCTCATTGGTTCCAAAGAATCCTGCTGAAGGGAGTCTCAGCCACGGAGACATATCAGAAGGACCAGGAGGCAGAATGAAAGCAGGAAAAGAGGAGATGGGTCAGGGTGAGAGGAGGAGAGAAGAGAAGACAAAAGGGACAGGCAGGGGGAAGGGCAGACAAGAAGGGAGCCTCCGAGGGACAGCAGGAGGAGAGTGTGGCTGTGTTACAGATGACAAACGCGCACCCTACAACTGGGGGGTGCCATGAGACCCCAGGGGAAGGCAGGGGCCCAGTCTGTCTGCGGGAAGTGATGCGCTGGAGCTGTCTACAGGACCCCAGCACCAGTGTGAGGGGCGGAGCATCACTCAGTGACTTGCTAAGGGCCCTTTCATTTTGCCTTGAGTTAACGCCCAAGGAAGCCACCCCACTCCCCTTTGAAAGCAGCCCAATTTCACAGCCTCTGGGCCTGCTGTGTGCTGCTCTGACATTTTTGCATAGGTTTTTCCATCTGCTTCAACCATTGCAAATCCAATTTCATATTTGGCATAAAGTAAATCAGTTTCAAGAAATATCTTGTCATCATCCAAATCAAAACACTACACTCAAAATGCTCAATGCCAGCTACAAATTGTCAGAAGAGGATGAAGAAAATGGAAAAGATTTTGCTCTAGACAGGAGGGGTGAAAAGCACATATCTGAATGCAAAATAGTCACTCTTTGGTTTCTAAATCACTCAGATGAAGCTGGAAAAAAATTTTAAAGCTTGGCCAATCTGTTCTGCTGCTCACCCTGCCTCCCTCCAACCTGCCTCCCCTCTGCTCAGGGAGAGCCTAACAGGAAGGTGATTTCTGAGTGCCAGCAGGTTTGTTGCTTCTGGATATCTGAAAACGTGGGGCAGATTTGCTGACCTTCACACAGGCTGTCCCAGCAGCTCTGCTAGGATCTGGGGGGACCAAGTAGCCCCCCATAGTCCTGGAGTCCTTGGCGTCTCCCTCATGAGCTAGTCCCACAGAGGGGCCTCACCTTCATCAAAAATGGTGAAGAGCTCTTTACTTCTATCTCACTGTGCTTGGTTACCAAGTGCCAATCAAAAAAACTTTTCAAAAAATAAGAACCAAGATACATCATGTATAGGTACAAGCACCCAATGCTAAATGTAAATGTATTGTATACCTAAAATGTACCAATGAAAGAATTTTAGAAAAAAAAGGTTTTCAAAAAGTTTAAGTACAGGGTAATGTTAACTGTCCACATTTGATCATTACACAATGTACACACGCCTCAAATTACTGCACTACACCCACAAATGCATTCAATAAAAGTAAAATATAAAAATAAATAGAATCCCCAAGTCTGCAGGGCAGGGGGAAGAATAAGAAAGCCTAAAAGCATAAACCGGTAGTCAGTATGTGAATCCTAGCACAAACTGAGGCCTCCTCCTGAAAGGCCTTATTTATTTACAAATTCTCTAGACCAGAGCCTATGTACATAGTTATCTGGGAGAACTCTACATTAGCAAGTTACCAAACAAAAACTTTGTCTTGTCTCCTAGCAATGGAGAAGTGCTACATAGGAGAGGGATTGGGGAGGTTTAAAAGAAATGAAAAGGTTTAAAGAAGAGAGAGATGCAGTAGGCCTCCCTTACCTGTGTGTGGAGTACATTCCTAGTCCGCTAGTGAGTGTTTGAAACTGCAGAACCTTATATTTAGTGCTTTTTTGCTGTCTATACATAACTCTGATAAAATTTATAAATTAGACACACTAAGAGATTAACTATGGCAACTAACAATAAAATAGGACAATCATAACAATATAATAAAAGTTATAACATTCTCACAAAATATCTTCCTGAAATATAAATCTTAGCAAACTTGCCCTAGGTGTTTTTCCTTTTGAGAATGTTCACCTTTTCATTTTGAAGAAGCATGTTAGGGCTTTCTTTGGTGTATTATCCAGATTGCCAACATCAGGACTCTTGTGCTTTGGGGTTATATTAAGAAGGAAAATGGTGGTATGGCTGAGAGTATGAAAGACTTTCCCACTTGAAAAGTCCTTCCTCACCCAGGACTTGGAGGGTGTCCAGAGCTCCGCCCATGTGGGAGAAGCAGAAGCAGAGTCCTAGTTTGGTCCTGTTGGCAGCTACCATCATGAACACTGGCTTTACTGATCAAGCTCCAGCAGCCAGCAGAGCTTTAAAGAAACAGGTGGAAATTTCCAGTGCATAAAGGGACCCAAACTGAAGAACTCGAAGTTCATTCATCGCTTCATTAACAGACTCAATCAGAAAGCTCACCGAGTGGCACCTGAGTGCTAGGTATTTTACTCAGTGCTTGGAATGTTGCTGTAATAAAAACAATTGGTCCTTGTCCTTTTGCAATCTAGATAAGAACTTTAGGGTGGAAATTCGCAAATCCTAGTGGTCATGAGTCACTTGAAGAGTTGATAACATGGTACCCAAACCATGTGCCACTGATAAAAAAGAATTCTGGGAGTAAATCTGGGCTGAGACCAGATACCTGCACTTCTAAAATGCTTTCCAGCTGATTTTAATAGGGTGGTCTAGGACCACATGCTTAAAAACACTAAGCTAGATGGGGGTATCAGTCGCAAAATGGAATTGGGTGTGAGAGGAAAGCCAAGGAATATGTAGCCCAAAGACCAATCTAGAAATGCAGTTCAGAGTATTTTTGCTGTTATTTTTTATAACCTCTCCTTAAATAGATGTGAAGTCTGAAAACAGGGTGTGCTTTGTGCAGAGCCACGGAGATGATGGAATGAGAAACAGACTGCTAGCCCTCTAGCCCTTTCTGTTACCTTTCTGCCTCCCCTCCTCTCTTTCTTAGGTCTATGATAATTAAGTTAGTCCACTGGGGAAGGCAGGATGTGGGGTGTGGATAGACTGAATAAATTTCTATGGACAATTAAGCAGGCCATAGGACTAGCCATAAACAATTTTATTGCAGGGAAATTTAGGATCACTAACAAAAATACCCAAACTCTCAGAATTTCACAGTGAGCATAGCATCCTTAAAGCTCCAGGCCCATTTGATTTTTCCGACTGACTGCTGTGAAGCATCTCCTTATAGACGCAGAGTGAGTTCGGGGTCCTGTGGAGGGCAGATCGTGGAGCTGGGTCTCAAACCCTGGACTCTGCTCCAATCTCAGTGCTCAGGCCCAGGGTGCAGAAGATGACAGGTCAGGACATCTGCTGGCCACCACTATGCCAGGCTGCTGGTGAGCCATCCGCAGTCAACCTGTGGGAAAGGTCTGTTTGCGGTACATTAGGGGACACAAGAGGGAAATGAAAACGCTTCTGAAAGATCTTTCCCAAGGAGTGGAGCTGTGCATGATCCTCCATCGCACACTCCTCCCTACAATGAATAATTAAAGGTTAGAACCTGAAAATACCACAGTCACTGTCCTACCAGCGTGTACCAAATGCCTGCGGAGCCTGGAGTGCTGGAAACAAAAACAAAACAGAAAAGGAATCTTTGTTGTCAGTAAAATCCTCTGTGTTTTCTAAAAATATATTTTCCTCCCGCTCTCCTTCTCTTCCTCCTTTTCCTGCTTCTCTTTCCTCTTCCCAGTCTCTCTCCTTGCCTGTGCTCCCCTCCTTGTCTTTCTCCTTTTCCACAGGACAAAACCCCATGGGAGTACCCAGGGAAACCACTTCAAAGACAACACATGAGTCTTCACCAAATGTCCACTTTCCCATTGAGTCTGACAGGCTGCAGAGAGAAGTCTTGTTCTGCCTGCTCAATCCTACCACAATTTACCCGTGGTGATTTCTTGAACCACTGCCTACCTACAAAACCAACGAAGGGAATAAGGTGGCAGGGGCTTTGCTCCCGGGCTTCTCTGCTCAGCTAATTTCTTGCCTTGGGACCTAAAATCCTCCTGCTTAATCACCCGGATGTGACTGTCCTTCCGAGCCATCATTAGATTTCCTCACAGGTCATTCTAAGATACATATCTCACTTATTTGAAACTTATTTGAAGGGAGATTTTGCAAAAAAAAAAAAAAATAGGTGATTTTTGTGTTCCCAAACTGCACCTTGCAGTGATAGCACAAACCCCACCTGCTCTGTCCCAGAGACAAGACAAGCACAGCTATGGGCCAAGGTCAGTCCACTATTTTTTTTGTTGTTGTTATGCCTGTAAACTAAGAATTAATTTTTTTAAAAAATCACTAAAGAAAAAATCAAAAGAATAACATTTTCTGACACCTGAAAATTATGTGAAATTCAAACTTCAGTATCCACCAATAGTTTTACAGGAACTCAGATATTCTCACTCATCTAACTATTGTCAATGTCTGCTTTCACACCCAGAATCGAGTTGCTGCAAATTCTCCCTCGTGACTCCCAAGAACCAAGCTGTTTACTATCTAAATCTTTATAGAAAATGTTACTCAGTTCCCTTTTAAGAGAAGTTCAAGTAGTATACTTTCATTTATCATTTTTTACTTATTTTTTGCCTTGTAAAATGTGTTCAGTGTTATTATATTTAGTTTTTAAGTAAGAATTCAGTGATAGAGAATTCAATTTAGGTCTCAAACATGAGAGACCGAAGTCTTCCAAGCATCTCCTGGAGCTGCTCTACTTCTATGTAGGGTGGAGAGGAAGCCAAGCCCCTTCTTTAGGCAGAAATGTTCGTGGTAGTTCCTGGCTATCTCCTGCTATCCTGTCCACTGCTCCACCTTATGTAAACCACCCCTACTTCTCGGTTGGAACATAGTTGCTTCCTAACTAGATTTCTCTATCAGGTTTGGCTTCTTCATTTCCTCTCCATAATGATGAGATGGATCATGTAAAACAGAAATCTGATTACAGTATTTCTTGCTTGAAAATAGTCAATGGTTGTCAATCAATGTGAAGACTGGAATCTGGGTTTGGGGGGTGGGGTCAAAGATTCTGAATAATCAGACCATAGTGCAATGAAATTGGAGATCAATAGCAAAAGAAACCTCAAGAATTACATAAACACATGGAAATTGAACAACACACTTCTGAATAACTGATGGGTCACAGGAAATTAAAGAAGAAATCAGACAGTTCCTATAATTAAATGACAATGCCAATACAACATATTGGAATCTATGGGACACAATGAAAGTAGTCTTATGAGGGAAATTCATGGCAGTGAATACTCATATTAGGAAAACCGAGTGAGCCCAATTAAACAACCTGATGCTGAACCTCAAGCTTCTAGAAAAAGAAGAGCAGGACAAGCTCAAAGCTCATATAAGGGAGGAAATTATAAAGATCAGGGCAGAAATCAATACAATGGAGACTAAGAGAACAACACAAAAAATCAATGAAGCCAAGAGTTGGTTCTTCGAAAGAATAAACAAAATTGACAAACCCTTAGCCAACCTTATTAGAAAAAGGAAAGAAAAAGCCCCAATCCATGCAGTTAGGAATGAAAAGGGTGAAATCACAACAGAACCAGCAGAAATCCAGAGGATCATCAATATCTACTTCAAAAACCTATAAGGCAATAAGATGGAAAACACAGAAGAAATGGACAGATTCCTAGATACATGTGAATTACCAAAGTTGAAAGAAGATGACCTAAAAATTCTAAATGACCCAATATCATCAATGAAATTGAAAATGTAATTAAAAACATATCAACTAAGAAAAGCCCAGGTCCTCATGGCTTCACTGCTGAATTCTACAAGAGATTTGGAGAGGAACTACTGCCACTACTGTTTAAACTCTTCAATGAAATTGAAAGGGAAGCAATACTCCCAAATTCATTCCTGG
>NW_004624735.1:28985703-29038758 GCF_000247695.1 Heterocephalus glaber
GCTGGAAAAATTGGGTTTCAACTTGCCAAAGATTACAACTAGACCTATATCTCTCACCATGCACTGAACTAAAATCAAAATGGATTAAAGATCTAAATATTAAAACAGAAATGCTGAACCAGCTGAAACAGAGGTTAGGTAGAACTTTTGAAGATATTGGTGTAGGAAAAGATTTTATGAACAAAACCTCAGTTGCCTATGAACTAGCACAATCAACAAGTGGGATCTCTTCTTACTAAAAAGCTTCTGCACAGCAAGAGAAACCACTAACAGTGTGAAGAGACAACCCACAATATGGGAAAAAATTTTCACCAGCAGTCCCTCAGACAAAGGTCTACTATCTCAAATCTATAAAGATCTTAAAAAAAAATCAGACCTCCCAAGTTTAAAGACCCAATCCAAAAATGGGCATCTGAAATGAATAGACATTTCTCAGACAATGAAGTAGAAATAGCAAACAAACATATGAAAAAATGTTCAACATCACTGGTCATTCGAGAGATGCAAATGAAAACAACAGTGAGATTCCACCTCACTCCAGAAAGAATGGCTGCTATCAAGAAATCCACCAATAACAAATGCTGGTAGGGCTGTGGGGAAAGAGGAACCCTGCTCCACTGCTGGTGGGAGTGTAGACTGGTGCACCCACTGTGGAAAACAGTATGGAGATACCTCAAAAAAATAAGACTGGAAGTCCCATTTGACCCAGCTATTCCCCTGCTGGGTATATTCCCCAAAGAATTAAAAGAATCACACCACAGTGATATATGTGCACCCATGTTCATAGCAGCACAGTTTGTAATAGCTAAAACTTGGAAACAGCCCAAATGCACATCAACTGGAGACTGGGTAAAGAAAATGTGGGTTTTTTAAAAAAATAAAATGGAGTACTACTCAGCCATGAAGAATGAGAAACTAGAGACATGTATAGCTAAATGGATGGACATTGAGGAGATAAACTCTTAATTAAAATAAATAGGACACACAGGTGTAAATACTAAATAGTTTCTCTAGTGTGAAAAACTGAAAGTGTAAATAAGGACTCAAAAGTATAATAAATAATGTGAAATAGGAAGAAAAGGGGCAAAGGGGAGGGAGAAGTGGGAGGGGTAGGGGAAAGGAAAGAAGGGAATGCAAGTAATATGAGAAAATGAAAAAATAGCAACAAAGTCTTTGTAGATAGGGAGGGATGGAGGGGGTGAAGGGAGGGCAGGGGAAGGGGGAAATATAAGAACCAAGATGGACCATGTAAAGGTGCAAATTTCCAATGATGAATGTCATTATATTGTATACCTAAAATGTACCAATGAAATTAATAATCTTTAAAAAAAGATTCTGTATAGTTGGTTCCCATTTCCTTCCCTAAGCTCATTGCTCCCCTCCTGCCTCTTTTCTGTCTCTTTATTTATCCAAAATTGGATTGTTTGCATCCCTGTCACAGTTTTTTCCACTCTAGATAGGGAAAAGAGTCTTTCTCACCCTACCTGGCACTATAAGCTTTCAATGTTCTGTCTTCATTTATATGCTGAAGTCAACGTTAACGGTAACATTTACCAACCCTTTCTTGGCATGACAGAACACCTTGAAAAACACCTGGCATGAATGTGATTGTTGATATCCCAAAATAAAACAAAATAATCTTGATGGGTAAATGTTCTTCCCATTTTGTCAATTGGAAAATTGAGGCCTAAAAAAGTCTCAAACTTGCTCAAAGCCACAGAGTTGGTTAATGACACCACTGAACCATGAACACAGGTTTCTCTGACTTTGAAACCCAAATTCTTGCCAACAAGCCTTCCCCACTCCACCAGTGAATGCATGTCCTGGGCAATCTTGTGCAGGAAATGTTTCACCACAGCTGTCTCTTTTAAGGGGCATTGAGCAGGAACCCTGATTTTTAACATTTTCCAATTCTGTGGAGTACATACTCCTGCTATAGCCAATTTCAAGCTGCAAATGTGACATCATTAAATACAAGTGGGAAAGAGAGGTGTAGTGGCACACAATTGTGTAGTCTCTACCATATAGTGTGAACAACCCCAAGAACACACATAATAATACAGTAAAATGAGAAGAAGTTTGGGATATTTATTACCTTAGTTTTTCAAGACAATTGATTAGATGTTTTATCTCACTTGAAATAGCTAAGCTTAGCAGCTGGCACACAAATTTCTTGAACACTTAATAGTTTGACTTCTGAGTTTGTAGAAGCCAGCTCTGGCATATCATTGCTCCCATGGGAAGTAGAACTGGAGGCACATATTGATTTCTACTATTAACAATTACAAAATGAAATGTGCATGTCCTGTGATGAGTTTGGAGGCAAAGAACAAAACAGAAGGAATTAAATTTTGAGTACATTTTCCCATATAGGGTGACGTTAGGGTTAGGTGAACAATACCTGGCATTTTCAAGAGGCGTAAAACTGACATCTCCAACTCAATGCAACTTTAAGTCAATTGTCAGACTTCCCCACTATCTCTATTCCCTCTCCGGGAAACTCAGGAAAAGCATTCTGATCTAGAGCTTAGAGGGAAAAGAAACTGACTACAGCATGAGACGAGCTGGTCAGACATTGCAAGGACCTAATGACTGCAAGTTGCCAGGCAGCTTTGAATACAATAAATGAATAGGTTGTGAAAATGCACTTTTTGTCTGAAAATTTTCAAAACTGAGCTGAAATCTCATCTTTTAAGTTAAAGCTTCTTTTATCACTAGAATTCTACCTCATTTTTTAAGAAATGGAAGTTTCTGTCTTTAGACCACATGTCATCCAGGCTCTTTGCCTTTCAGTTCTTCCCAGTCCTACCACGTTATACAGTGCCTAAGTAAAACAAGATGTTAACAGCAGAAGGTCGTTTACAAAAAGCCATTCTAATTATATTCTTTCTCAGTTTTAATCATGAAGACTTTAACTACGAAGATACAAATGAATTATATGGTACTCACTTAGTTTTTCCCCCATTTAGATATGGAACCATTCACTCTTGGCTCTCAGTCTGGGGGGGATGAGTGTGGTAGTAACACTACCTGTGCAGCACTGACTTTTGTCTTACTTAAACAGTAATACCTTGGTTCATGAATGCTTCTGTTGATGGAAAATTTGGCTTATGAACAGAAGCACTTGGCAAAATTGTGCTTCCGTTCACGAACTCCACATTGGATGATGATCATGGCCTCAGCCATCATCCCTGCTCTGACCTGTGGTCGTGGCTTCCTCTAGGCGAGGGTGTGGTTGCAGACAGCCCTGTGCACACTTCACACACTGTGAAGCTTTTTTGTGTGGGTTTTAGCACGTACTGTCCTGTACAGTATTCAGCCTGGCATGGCTGCAAAGAAAGCACAGAGCAAGCATGGCGGGAAAAGGAATGCTCAGAGCGATAATGAAGAATGAAGGTGACAAGAGTGTGCAGACCAAGAATGGTAAGAAAAAAGGTTTTGAAGAAAATAGCCACTGAGTTGCAGATGGAAATTGTAGAAAACCTTGAGCATGCTATTCCTGTGACTGATCTGGCTCTGGACTATAAGATGGCAAAGTTGACAATCTCAACTCTTTTGAAGAATAAGGATTCTATCGAAGGAGCTGATGTGGTCAAAGGAGTAGCGATGTTAACCAAACAGAGGACACAGGTGCCGGAAGAGGTGGAGAAACTTTTGTTCGTGTGGTTGAGTGAGAAACAGCTGGCAGGTGATAGTGTTAGTGAAGCTATGTTCTATGAAAAAGGAAACTGCACAGTGATTTATGCAAGAAAACCTGTTTACAAGTGCAACAAGTGATGAATTTAAAGCCAGTAGAGGGTGATGTGATAAATTCCCCAAGAGAAGTGGGCTCCACAGTGTGATAAGACCTGGTAAGGCTTCCAGTTCTCACAAGGCCGCTGCAGAAGCCTACAGGAAAGGATCCACAGAATTCATGAGGGCAGAAGGATACATTGGTCAACTGGACTCAACCTTGATGAAACAGGGATCGCCTGGAAGAAGATGCCAAGCAGAACCTGTTTCCCACAGAGGAAAAGGCACTGCCGGGGCCAACCCCATGAAGGACTGACAGACCCTTTTGCTGTGTGTGAATGCAAGCACCGATCTGAAGATTAAGCCGCTACTGGTGAACCATTCCCAGACCCCTCAGCATTCAAGGAACAGAGTGTGAACAAAGCCAGGCTGCCTGTCATGTGAAGGCCAAGGTGAAAGCTGGGGTCTCAAGGCAATTATTCATGGAATGGCTGCATGAGGTGTTTGCACCCACCATGGAGAAATGCCTTTCTGACAACTAGCTGCCTGAAAGGTGCCTCCTTCTGATGGCCAGAACCCCGGCACACCTCCAGCCTTGGTGGATGATATGGACTCCGAGTGTGACTCCGTAAAGGCCAAGTTCCTCCCAACTGATCAACACAACGCCTCTTCTGCAGCCACCAAGTGATCTGCAACTTCAAGAATCGGCACACAAAGGTGCTCTTCACCAGGTGTTTCAACATTAGGGAAGAGATGTCCTTAATTCTGAAAGAGTTCTGGAATATTTCAGTGTACTCCACTGTATCAACTGCATGGACAAAGCCTAGGAAAACATCATATACCAGACCTTAAACTCAGTCTGCAGGAAACTGTGGCCAGAATGTGTCACTGAGCATGACTGTGAAGGGTCTGAGGCACAGCCAGGGGAGGAGTTTGTGTCCATGGGCAGGAGTATGGGTCTGGATGTCAGCGGTGCAGACACAGGGGAGCTTGCTGAGGACCATGAGGAGGAGCTGACCCTGGAAGAACTCACTGAACTCCAGAGTGAGCAGCAGAAGGCGCTGTTGAGGCAGATGCCACTGAGGAAGAGGAAGACAGGGAGGAGGTTGGCAGTGATGTGATAAAACCCATTACGGAAAATGGAATGAATGCTGGGGTTTCTTTGAGAAGCTCCAACCCAACATGACTGTAAGGAACACAGTGCTGAATCTGATGAGTGGCAACCTGGTCCCTCATTTCTGGAGGGTTATGAAGCACAGGAAAAAACAAGTGACATTAGACAGGCTTTCCATCAACATTGACCCTGCATATAAGAGCCAAAGAAGAGAGGAACCCCTGAAGGAGGTCTCCCCGATGTCCTTATGGAGGGGACTCTCCCTGCAGTGACCTCCTTCCCACCCACCTGCCTGTCCTCCACACCAGAAGCTGCCTCAAGCAAGGTTAGTGTCTTCACTCTTCTACTGTACCACACTGTACTTTGTTTCACATTTTTGTGCTTAAAAATACATATAGTTCAGAATGGAGTAACCTTATTTACACTGAAGCTTATAAAAAAAATTGATTCAGTTCACGACCAGAATCATGAAATGAATTAAGTTTGTAAATCAAGACACTGTGTATGGTCAAGTTTCTTCTTTTTTTTCTTTTCTTTTCTTTTCTTTTCCTTTCTCTTTCATTTCTTTTCCCTATATTTTAATTCAAAGCCCTGGATAGCAGAAGACATTTTCTCATGTGAGAAGTGTGAAACAGAATGTGTTACCTTTTTAATTGCCTTGTTTCCAATGCATTTCAGATGAAAATTTTCTACCTTAATAGTCTTCAAAAGTACAAATATGATCTTCAACTTTCTTATGATTAAATTTGTCAGCATTGAGGTAACAATGACCAAAACTCAAGGGTCAGGATTGTATAAAAGGGGACCTTGCCTGCAGGAGAAAGAATCACAGAGCACACAACAAAGCCATTTGTGAAATCAGATTTGAAAACCCACATATATTTCTATTTCAGTTATTTACACTAGCAAGCAATATAATGACCAACATGTACAACCGCAGGTTAATTAGACCATTTTAGATATTTTTACGTACTTCATATACAATGGAAAACCACGCAGCTATTAAGACGATAGTTTAACTTTTAAAACTTAAGGAAATGTTTGCCATTTAATGAAAAATGAAAGTTGAAAGTTACATATGACACACAGTCTGACTTGTTATACCAAATCTGCAAGGCGCAAATACATTAATAAGATTTATCCCTGGACCTTAGAATTATGCTGTGAATGGGTTTTCTTGATTTTTCTAATTCCTTCCATCCCCCCAAATTCTATTATGAAGATGTATTACTTTATAATAAGAATGCAAATAGCACAGCCCTTGTCCATGTCACCCAGGGCCTCTAAGAGAATTAATATACTAAGCGATGCATTCACAAAAGAAACAGTACAAGAAATCTTGCTGTCATTCTCATGAAAATGCACGACTGGCTCAGAGGCAAAGGGTGGATAAAGAAGCACGTGGGGTGAATAGTCTTAGGCTTGGGGACATTGTTGTCAAAGGAGAAGCACCGAGTGACATAATGTCCAGAAGCCAGGAACGAGTGACTTGAGGTTTGGGTCCCTGAGGAGTCCCATCTCCCGGGCTGGGGCGGTAAGAGGAGCTGTGAGGACCAGGCCAGGGTCAAGGCACTGCTTACATTGCATCAGAATGACATAAGAGGTCTGATACTTTGGAGGAGGAAGAGGAATGGATCACAGGACCCCAGACAAAATGAAAGGGGACAGGTTACAACCAGCAGAAAAATGGGGTGCACGTGCGAAGAACTGAAACTTACCTGACTGGCCCACACGCAGCTGCCTCACAGAGAAGAGGAAGCAGGGAGCTGGGGCTGAGCAGAGGCCCAGGAGGATGTCAAGGTTCTGGGAAATCCAGCAGGGGTCAAGGATCCTTCAGACTGGTGGCTTCTGTGCTACTTGACTCTGGAGATTTATAGTCCTTCATCTCGGTTTTCTTCACGTACCTGCTCCAGTCTCTTCTTTGCAGATGACTGCCTCTTTCTGCATATTCATGATTTATCTTTCATTACCGCAAGTTACTTCTGGCTACATTAGCCTTGGTCCTGTATGGTTTTGCAACACAGACTCATCAAGTCAGACTCCATTTCTCATTGTTTGAAATTTCTGGGAGAGAAACCTGATTGGCCCAGCTTAGTTCAGGCGTCTAATCTTAGTCCACTCGCCTGTGGTTAAAGGTGAGAAAGGTCAGGGTAGGATACAAATTCCTAGGACCAACTCCTCAATGAAGAGAGTGCTAATGCCTACCGGGAACTCCCAAGGCATTTCTGGGCTGATGCAAGAGAAAGCTTTGGGAGGTTGGTTTAAAATGCTGGGTGTTGAGGGGAATCCTGTGACTCTGGTGTCAGCTACCTCTTGGGGCTCGCAAAGCAGGACTGACATACCATGGCAAGATCATTGACAGCTTCTCTGTAGGCTGGAATTTCTGCTCTTCCCATGACACCCCATGCAGGACTCCTGCCTGTGATTCACAAGGGTACTGGAAAGTCATTGTCCTCCAAGTACAGCCCGCCCTCACTTCCTGTTCTCCCTGATCATACACGGTGCTTTCTCTTACTAAAAGGAAACATCATTTTACTAACATATCACTGGATCAGCATATGTTATTTTTTCTAAAACACTAATTTTGAAGTTTCAAACCTACAGAAAAATTGGAAGAATAGTACAATGAACACACAATCTTATTTGATCTAAGTTAGCAAATTAACCTTCTGAGACATCTGATTTACATGGCTCTACTTTTTGGCCGTGCTATTTAAGAAGAAGGTGCAGGTATAAATGACTTTAATCCTGTATTCTTCAGCATGCCTCTCCTACAAATGAGGACTTTCTTCTACACAATTAAAATAAGACGGTTGCCCTCAATTAATTTAACGATTTAACTGCAATAGAGTTCCATAATATGCTACATAGATAGTCCACATTAAGATATTCCAATCACCCTAATAATCACCCACCAACTCCATTCAGGATTTAATCAAGGTTTATATGGTGCAATGTGTTGGCATGTTTATTTAGCCTCCTTTACACCATTTTCCTGCATTTTATGTTTCCTTTCATGAAATGGACATTTTTAAAGAGTACAGGAAAATTATTTTGGAGAATGCTCCTTAATTTGAGTTTGTTTGCCTTCTGATTTGATTGAAGTTAAACATTTTTTTAAGCAAAAATGTTTTGTGTGTGATGTTTCGTTTGTGTCCATGTATCATTACAGGAGGCAGATAATTCCACTTGTTGCAATATTATTGACACTGCCTGATCATTTACTTAATTTACTTTTTAATTAATCCACATTATAATTTAATTATTACCAAATTACTTCTGCAAATCTGATAAAGATCAGGAGCGCACCAGTACACAGTGAGACTGTTGTTGAAAACTGTAGGGCCAGCTAATTCCCTGAAACATAATGCTCCACTGGACTCTGGGGCGTTTCTTATTTGGGCGAGAGAGGCAGCATGGTACACTAATAAGATCACAGTGTAAGCCCTAGGTCACACCACCATGGTTCGAATCCCATGTCACTATATCTCAACTGAGTGACACTGAGCTTGTTCATTGTCTCCATAAACTTCAGTTCCTCCTCTACAAAAAAACGATAATGATGGGCTGCACATAGAGTTGCTGCATGCATTAGATAAAATATAAATATAAAGTGTTTAGCACAATGCCTGACAGGCAGTGCTCAATTAATGTTGTCATACTCTTATGGGCCATGTTTCCTTTAAAAGCAAAGGAATCCATATAAATCACAGCACCCTGAGAGCCTAGATCAGCAGGTGCCTTTGGAGATCTCCCAGGCTTTCATGAATAATCCATATTATTCCCATTTTGGTGCCCCAAATTAGTACTTCTCCAACATCTAACATGCATAAGACACTCCAGGACCTTGCTGACAGCAGCTTCTGATTCAGCAGGTTTAGAGCAGTCTGAAATCTTCACAGACTTCTCCCACAGGATGCCACTGCCCCTCGACCCTGGACCAGAGTCGAGTAGGGAAACCCTGAACCCCTCACAGGAGGAAGCCTCTGCAAACATCTCAGCTCAGACTCAGGCACAATACTGTCCTTTCAGGGAAAGTCTTCATAAGAAACTGCCTTCGGGCTTTCTTTTGAGGAATTTCTGTCAATCACCAACCAAATATATACTTATTAGCCATTAGGGCTGTTTAGAAGGGGACTTTTACCTCAACCTTTTCTTGGCGGTTTATCTTTTTATTCTGGAAGTGTGCCCATATATAATACATGCTTGTGAAAGATGAAATGGTAGAAAATGCTTTATACTGATCAGAATTTTAATGCTAATCTTCCACTTTTTAACCTGGTTATCAAGTTGGTCAACCTCTTCAAACCTCAATTACTTCATCTGAAAATGACTTTAATAATGTTAACCTCATGAATCCTTTGTGTCAAATTATATTTACATGTATGCCTATCTCTAAAGAGAGAAGTAGCAAAAAACAAAGAGAGATAGTGAAGAGAGCGAGAAAGTGAGAGGTGTGAGAATGGGTTAATATTTCCTGGCATGTTTTAGGTGCTGTAGGATGAGTAGTGCGAGTAACTTCTATTACTATTATTTGTGAGCCTGTCAGCATTCATTTCTATTTTCATCAAGGAATTCTGCAGGGTCCCAGGGTTGCAGACCCAGAGAGTAGCATCATTCTGGAGCTGCAGGCAAGCTGTCCATGTTTCTTAGAGACTTTTCCACCCTGAAGGTAAATCCATCATGCCTCTCTCTCCTGGGTTTTGACAGGAGAACACAGGTCTTATGGAGCTGATATGCGTGCATCTGTTTACACAGTCTCCAAATTAGATTAACCCACCTGTGGTCAAGATTCCAATTTGCTTCAAACTCAGTAAGCACAGATTTGTGTTTAAAATTCACCCTCACACATACTCCAAATGAGGAAAAGTCTCCAGCGTCCCTGAAAAGTGAAGCTGTTTTTACTTAATTCCCCTTGGGGCCTGGGATCCTTGGATGAGCACTTCAAGTCAATGTAATCAATGTAATCGGGCGAGTGGACTACCCTTCTGTGAAGGGAGTGTGTCATTCTGCGGTGCATGTGTCCTTTTGGTTAAAGCTGGATTTCCCTCCAGTGTATTTTGTCTTCCCCTGGGAAGATGGATGCATTAGCTGCACTTGATTGAAAAGGAAGAGTGCCAAATTTAGTGATAGAATAAAATGGAGTTTTAGTGCTTTAGGTTATTTGTTAGCTGTGGTACAGGGGGCTTTCCTCCTATCCAGAGGCATGATGGTTGCTGGGGGATTTCTCCCTGTTCCAGCTGTGTCAGGACTGCTGGGAGTCTTGCTCCCATTCTAGATGTGTTCAGCCTCCTGGTTCTAGAGGCATGACCACTACTGGAGGGATGCAGCTCCCCGTGCACTTTACTATGGCACGGAAACCTCAGACCCAGGTTTGCAGTGCTACAGATGGAAGAACAACAGAATTGCCACCCCAATCAAAAGCTCGATCTACACATGAGGGTCTCCTGACTGAAGATCTGTTCAGGATCCATACCATCATATTTGGAGCAGAGCTGAGTTTCGGACCTGGACTCCTCATTTTTAGTTGTGTTTCACAAAATTCTGCCCTTCCAATGAAACTAACATTGCATATTTTCTTGTTTGCAGCAAGGAACAGTTTGCAAATCCATATGTAACCTTTGTTTCCCATGGCCAACTCGACTGATTATCAAAGGTTACAAATGGACGAGAAAGCAACTTCTGAGTTGATTCTCACCCTTAAAATCTCCTTTCTGATTCTTCCTTTCTAGTCCAAGGACCTCTTGGATTATTTCCCAAACTGGCACAGGGCCTTCACTATTCCCTGGATTACACAAGGCCTTCTGACTCCACTATCATTTTGCTTTGTGACTCTCTGGTTTTTGTGCCTAGGGGCAGCTTGACCGTAAACCCACAGCCTTAGTATAGTACTCCCTGCAATCCTCCTGCCTTATTTGGTGCTGCCACAGTCATGAGAGGAGGAAAAGGAAAGACTCTTCTCTCTCTGTTGTTGGGTGAGACTGTCGCCTTGGCCCTCAGCATCTCAGAGCTTCTAGTTTGAAGAGCAGTTTCAGATGATGGGCTCCTCCCAGCAAACTCTGCTCCTTATGAATTTGTCAGAAATCCTTGTGAAAACTAAGCCAGAACATAATCTCTACAGTAAGAACTATTCCATCTAGGTTTTCAGAATAGGAGACCAACCATCAAAGATGATAAGGGCCCCAATACTCTGAAATGGAAAATTCAGAATTTAATTTTATTTGTATCTGGTCTCATATTCACGACCTTCTCATGAATCCATACTATTTCTGTAACACACTCTGGCATCAGTGGTGAGGGGAGAGGATATTTATTGGCAAGCAAGTCTTCAGTTTCCAGGAAATTGCAACCTGGACTCCTCAAGGAAAGGAAAAGCAGATGAGCATATTCTGCATTTGCATGATCCTCCTGTTTTCTTCTGGATCTTTGAGTAAAGACTCTGTGACAGCCATATAAAATCTAGAAGGACCTGGAGCACTGGTACATTTCCCACTTTTGATTAGAACTGATAATCCTGGGGAAATAAATTCTGTTTTCCCCCAATGTCCAATGAAAATAGTAGCTACTATTTTCTTTCTCACAAATGGGGCATAATGCAATGTACACCACCAACCCATTCATCTTTCTAAGAAATAATGACGCCAGTGATGATAGTGATGGTGATGGTAAAGGATGAGGATAGAGGGAAGTGAGGGAATAAGGACACTCCACATGGAGCAGGCATTATAACAGGCACCCTCCAGAGAAGAATGCTACAACTTCCAATGGCCTCGTGGTGAAATGATCACTCTGATATTATAAATGATAAATCTGGGTCTCAGATGGACTCATACTGCAAACAAGTTTGCTGGTTAACTTTGATTGTCATTTTGACTGAATCGAGAGACATCTGGAGAGGTGATTGGATTGTGAGTGTTAGTTCATAGCTGATGAGTTCATAACTGAATGGGTTAATAGGAGGTGAGGCCTATTTGCAGGAAGGTGGGTCATGGGGACTTGACCTTATAATATATGCTATATATATGCTACATGTGATGCCTCGGCCATTCTTCTCTGGCACTCTTCCCCTGTTCTGCCTCCCAGATGCCATGAACTAAGCAGCTTTGCCATACTATACCCTTCAGCCATGATGTTCCTGCTTTGTAGCCAGTGACCATGGACTGAACCCCTTGAAAACATGAGCAAAAATATATCCTTCATCCTTTAAGTTGTGTACAGTATGTTGGGTATTTTGTCTTAGCAACAGAAAGCTGACCAATGTAAGAAGTATGAAGCAGGATGGGGATTATTTCAGAGGAAGGTCCCTTTCTCCTTCTCATTATTCTTTCTCCCACAACCATTCAGTGCACTAACTCAGTCCTTTAGATTCATGACTGAGTTTTGACAGTGGAAGCACATGTTATCTTTCATGTGTAGATTTCAGCAAATGCAGGCTGCTGTCAGAGGGTTTCATTATTAATGACCAAACTGGAGGCAGGGATTGTGGATCCCATACGAGGGGATGAGATTTGTGATTGCAGTGATTCTATCACAATTATTCAGTGACCTCAACACGGGAGGAAAATGCCAGTCAGACTTGCTCTCCTGGCATTACTGTCTGTCCTTGTTACCTCAGTCCAGTCCCTCCAGCTTCCATTCTCCAGGGGCATGGAAGGGACAGCCTCCAAAAACAGAGCACTGCTCAGCTGATTGACGTGGGGCTTGAGTGTAGAAAGCAACAGAGGCTTTTGAGTGGAATTATTGAAGTCTGCCTGCTTCGCTGATGAAGGATAGGAATGAAAATTGCCTTTAAAGGATAAAGGGAGAGATAACAATAGATCAAAGCTGGTCCAAAAGAGAGAGAACATTTTATGTAAAGCTTCCACATTAATTCACAACAATCTGATGAGCAGAGATTCGCCCATGCACGCACTTTCCACAAAAAGCAAACGCCTCTCAGGTTGCTTTTATTCTTATACAATATTAATGCCCAAGGCAAGAAACATTCTGTACTTCACTCAGCAGAGCCTGTCCAAATTTACAATTAAATGGAACTGACACAGCTGATCATCCTGAATCTTGTTTCCTTTTCTGCTGGGGCTTTTCCTTTGGAAGCTGGGATATTATGCTGGCTGCATCCCAAGCCCACAGAGCTTGCTCTACCATTTTCCTCACGGGCACCGAGGCATCATATTCAGTTAGAGCAACAAGGCTCATCGAGGGAGATTCACCCACCTGGGGACGCTTGGCAGTGCCTGCAGACAGTGTTGATGATCACGTCAGGAGAGATGGTGCAATTGGCCTCTAGTGGCCACAGCTCAGAGATGTTGAGAAAAGTCCTACCATGCATGGAACATCTCCACCCCTCACATAATTATGCAGCCCAAAATGTCAATTATGCCAAGTCTGGACAGTCTTGAGGCAGAAAGTACTTTAGGAAAAGCAAGGTTCAAGAGGTTCCTCTTTTAGGATATAGGATGCACTATAAACAGGAGTTTACTGCTCAAAATTCTGTATGTGAAAGGGGTACAGTGAACCCAAGGGAAAAATTAGAATGGCACACAGAAATCAAAAGACTCTAAACAGACACTTGGTTTAAGATAATGGAGACAAATTTGTAGCACCATGGGGATCTGTGAAGAACAGGGAGATGAATAGGTTTACAGCAGTGTTTGTTCAGAGTTCTTATTTCTATCCTGTAGTTTTATTGTCCAATGTGGACGAGATGATGTTTTTTGAAAATGTATTAATGAGATAGGTAACTTTTGTAACAGTTAGATTTTTTTCTAAGGCGTCAAAATATCTTGGGTTGGAGTCTCAAACAGTTCACAGACAGGTGAATTGAAACAGGTTAAATTTTTTCATTCTGCCAAGCTGGTGTTTAGGAAAGAAGGAAGCAAAGAAGGCAGAAGAGGAGAGAGGCAGGCAGGAGGTGTGTTGGAATGCCCATAGGGAGGACACAGTTTTAGTGCCATGAACTCCACCCCTTCCTGGTGCTACACCTACTCTCAGTTGCACAAATAGGTTCCTCACGTGACCCCAATCACTGGCATTTTACACCCCTAATTTTAGATTTTAACATTGCAGTCTAGATGTTTAAAGATTAGAAAAGTTCCTAAAATCACACTGTCTTTGTCTGCCCACAAGACTGACCTTGACTTTATGACTACACAGAGAGAAATCCTAATATTTAGATAGCTTTTCACGAGAAGTGTGGGAAGCCAGCCTCATTAGTATTTGGTTGCACTTTATATGAAGGATCACAAATAAATGTTTGATGTAGAAATAACCACAGGCAGCATCTAGCAGCATCTATTAGAAACATCTAGGGAGTTTTTGAAAAATACTTAGAGGTTCTGGTTTAATTGGTCGGTAAAGGGCCCAGAAGTATGCATTTTTAAAGCTCCCGGATGGTTTTGTGAGCACCCAGGGATGAGAAGCTCTGATCTAGTCTGCCTCCCCGTTCTCACAACAAGAAAATGAAGATCAGAAAGATAAAGTTTGTTCAAAATATGTTTTCTGAATGTACGCCTCTAGTGCTTCTGCACGCTCGCTCTAATCAGGCTACATTCGCAGTGGAAAAAGTAAGGGGAACCCAGGAGCTGTGTGGTAAGGCCGTTTCCAGGTCTTGTTGGCAGGAAGAGTGGCTGGCAGCCTCCGAGGGAACCGGCTGTCTTGAATTTGGCAGCCTCTAACTGGCCCGTGCTTCTCTGGTCTTCGGAAACTCCCCACGGCGGCAGTGGGAGGCTTGCGGTGCTGGTTTGGCTTGATGAAACGCCCGCTTCTGCCTGCTTTGTTTGATGTGCATTCCAGCTCCTTGGACTGTCAGGTGTATCTGCATTATCCAAGACACAGAGGAGACGTACTTTAGAAGGATGCAAAGATGTTTATTCTCATTGAAACAAAATTTAACATGTCACAGTGGTGCTATTAATAGGAACGCAAACTCAAGTTGAATTCTCTTTGCTAAGATGATAGTCAGTGTTGGCTGGCAGGAGAGCTGAGACCAGGGCAGGAGCAGAGTCTCAGTGCTCCTGGACTCTTGGTGGAGTTGTGGGAAACAATGGAGACATCAGAGCTCCTGGGTGGACACCTATGTTCACTAATTGCAAATTCCACAGACCTCAGCAAGTTTGAAGCCTGCAATAAAATAAAGGTTATGACAGCATAAAGCCTTATAGAATCACAACTTTTTCAGACATTTCCTAAAACTCTGAGGAGGCCAGGGTATAGTGGGTGGCCAGGAAGTGCAGGAGGCCCCAACTGTGGCCCCAGATGGGGCGAGCACTTTCTATGTCTCCTCTCATTTGTTCTGGCGGCGGTTCATGTGTGAAGTTAGTATTCAAGCCCATGTTTCATGAGGGCAGAAACTGAGGATCTGGGAGATCAAAGGACTTCTTCAGAACTTACATCCTTAGGAAATCACAGGGCCAAAGTTCTATGTGCGTTTTTGTGTGTGTGTGTGTGTGTGTGTGTGTGTGTAGATTTACAGATAATATCTACCTGTGTGCTTCATGTAGTGTTATTGAACTCCAGCTTGTGTTTAGATTGAGGGTTTTGGTTTTATTGAATGGTACAGGTTGGTAGGATCCAGCTAGTAAATACTTTCCTTCTGCTTCTTGTCCTCAAACTTACCCTTGATAATAAGTCAGGCAGACCATGTGACTCTTCTAGCCTCTTTCTAGGTAGTTTTTATTATGACAATCTCACTTTCAGATATCAAAGACATCCAAATTTAATATTAAACTCAGTTCAATACTTTTCTCCAGCCCAGCTCAAGTCACATGCACATTTTTATGATGGGGAAAGTAGGAGGAGTGCTTACTTCTCATCCAACCACTTCATCTGCTTCTCCTTTGCACTTGCTCTTTCTTCCCTCCTCCCCCATATCGCAGGCTGTTTCTTCCTCCAAGAGCAGCTCAAGGAAAAGCTGAGAAATTAAAGTCTAAAAATGGCTTTACGTGACTGATGCTAGCGAGTGCGGCATCTGAGCTCTCCGGGTGGCAGACACCCAAGCGCTGGCACTGGTTGCCCTGAGGGCCATGCTGGGGTCTTTGGAAGCACCCTTGGTGGCTTCCTTCATTTGAGAATCAAGGGCCTCAGTGGGGACCAAGCACGAGCTTCCAGTGACCCTGCCCAACAGAACCACCCAGGATATGCTCAGCGACCTAGCCATAACCTGTGGCAGCACCTGTGCACGGTGGTTAACCTGAGAAGCTCAGCAGAGACGAATATTGGAAGCTGATCAGACCCCCAGTCATCTAACTAAGGGTACGCAGCCAGGATTAAAAAAGACAAGACAAGATCTTAATGCAGAAATGGGGGCCCAGGATGGTCAGAGCTCTTATCAGGCTAACACCGTCTCCTGGAGCTCACCACTATTTATTGAACACACAGCTTCTAGAAAGGGTAAGGGGCGGTGCAGGGAACAGTGAGATGGAGAGCACTGATGTGAGCAGGGTCCTGGAAACAAGGGATTGATACATTCTAGCAGGGACAGCTCATAGATTAATTGGAAATTTGTTTCTTCCCATGGATGAATTTTTGCCTCCATAGGAGTTTTCTATATGAGTCATGCTGCCCTTAGCTGCACCATTGTCTTGCCATCCAAGACATCACGTGTCATGGATCGTTGAGACCTTTGCCATAACCAGTGGCATGGGGAGCTGTTCCTTTCCCACACACCAACTGCTGGCTCTTTAGGCAGCCATTGTGGGCTAATAGGTAGACTCAGACTTTTAATATGAAAAGCCAATTTGTGAATTTTCAGCTCTCTTAAGGTGGTCTCCATCAGACAATGTGTCCTGAGTTTTGATTAGGGGCTGATAAGGAAACAGCCTCCCTGCCTGGCACATACCAAAATGTGAGGCTCCCAGAAGGAGAAGCTGGTGTCCAGCATGGATGGTACTGTTTATGCAAACAGTTTAGCTATGGTGCCACATTCTTAGCAGCAGTACAGCAGATGCTGAATTCCCAGACAGGAGCTGAGGTCAGTCAAGGCCAACCTGGCAAGCAGGCTTTTCAAAGGACGCCAGGCCGGCCTGCTATGTGGACTCCTTCACATGCCTTCTTCCCTTCCAGAGCACTCACACTGGGGTGTTGACCAGGACTCTTAACCCATCAGGTTTCTCACTCCCAGCGCAGACTTCCGGCAGTGCCTCCCTAGCTTCTTCCTCTTGGGAAACTGCACCCCAGCCAGGCTGTCTCGTGTCCATCTTCTGTGGTTGTCTGTGGACACTGAGTTCTAGACAGTTCGAGAGTTTCTGAAACTGTGGCTCTGTGGGCAACTGCAACCACTGTGTGCCAGAGCAAGGGCCAGGCACTTTACTCTGTGCCCAACAAGCACAAAGACATTCGTGTTCATCCTCCCAAGGGCTTCCTCACTATTCTTTGACTCTTGGTCTTGGAGGAAATTGGTTTCTTTTCGTTGGTTTGGAAGAGGACAGCATCCGTCCTCCACATATTCTCGGATGTCCACAATGTTCTCCTAAAATCCTGGACAAATCTCTAGGCTGCTCTTATATACAGACTGGGGGTGAGGGACAGGCAAAAGTATCCCAAATGGGCCTGGCCACCTCTTAGCAAGTTCTTTGTTGATGTACCCAGCAGCTCTTTTTCAGAATCCCCAATTCTTTGTATTCATTTATTTTCTGCAACAGTGAGGCCTGAACCCAGGAACTTGCACATTCTGGGCAAGCATTCCACAGAAAACTGCATCCCTAGATCTGTGTTTTTATTTTCTACCCTGAGACAGGATCTTGCGAAGTCCCCTGGACTGGCCTCAAACCTCTGATCCTCAGCCTCCCGGGTGCTGGGACGGCCAGTGTGCACTTCTGCCTCCAGCTAGCCCCCACTCTTTATTGTTCAGAACTCTGGGCTCCTACCCAAACTCCAGGAAACAGATGTTGCCATGAGCACCACATCCCTGGACTTGGATGATAGTTCAGATGAGATTTGTGCCCAGAAACCCACGTGCTGGAAGCTTGAGCCCCAGTGTGTCAGTGGTGCATGAGACACTAAGAGGTGGTGGCTAATGGATGCAGAGAGGTCCTGGGGCTCACCTCTCATAAACGGATCACTGCTTTCTCATGAGAGTGGGTCAGATCTGGTGTGCCTCCGTTAGTCCTCAGGACAGTGGGTCGTTATAGCTGAAGTCACTGCGTGAGCTGGCTGGCTCTCTGCCCTGGGACACAGTCTGAGGTCCCTCGCCAAGATGCTGACACCAAGCTCTTTGGGTCTTCTACCCACCAGAACTATAAGGGACACAAACCTCTTTGCTTAGTAAAGTTCATAGGCTCAGGCATTTTGTTATAGCAACACCAAACAACCTGTGACAGCCCCTACTTTCATGCTCCCAAAGACTTGATCACCACTGCCTCAGTTTACTCAGACATTCATAGGGCTTCTATAATTTTCACTTAGGTTCTGTCTTCTCCACAGTCTCCAGTGATCGGTTTCTAGTAGTGTTCAATGTAGTTGTTTACCTAGTTAACTTCTGGTTATCCAAAGCCCACAGGAGTGTCCAGATTCCTCGGGATAGTTCACAAAGGCTCTTCACAGCCCCGCCTCGCCTGCCTTTCCAGTTCCACTTCTCAACCATCCTGGCTTGTCTTAGACATTCTTGGTTTCTGTGTCCTGAGCTCTTTCCTTCTCTGGCCCTTTGTTCATGCTGTTACCATGCTTATCTGCACAGAAATCATCTACCTACCCCTCAGAGCCCCAGAAAGAGTTAGCAAGGCCTTGGGTTTTATACTTAACTCTGAAGTGAATGAAGGAAGGAATGGCGACTAAACCATTTTTGACAATTATAGATATTCTAACTCTTCAGCATAGATTTATAGTAAAAAGGGGGCTTTGTTTTCTATGTCTGGCACACACTGCATATCACAAAATGAAGGTCTTGCCATGCCTTCTTAGTACTTTGGGCATCTCAGCCCTATCATCTGTTTCCCTCTCCCCCAAAATAAGATCTAGTAGGAAAATGATTAGCCTTACAAATTGGAGGTAACAAAAAAATGCCAGCTCCTGCCAGGCTAAACTTGCCTCCCCTGCCATCACTATCCTCTTGCTCAGTGGCTACTCTGTAGGACAGCTAAGGCAAGGATAGGTTGCTTGAGACTGGCATTTTTAATCTCTAGTTTTCAAGGCTCATTTTGTGGCAGAATTCCAAGAGACAAGAGAGATCAAATGAGAATCAGGAGGATTTACTTAAGGTGAGCACTGGCTCAGAGGACTTGTGTCCCAAGGCTGAGCGATTGAACAAAGGACAGTTTTGCTTTTTATACATTTAGTCCAAGGGGGGTGGTCTTTCTGGTAATGCAGTAAATAAGTTTACCGAAACAGGACAGGGCAGACTGTTTTGCAACTTAGCCTTGTAAGAAGACAGTCTTATGAATCGTACAGAAACAGAGTCACGAATTTTGTGTACAGGACAAAGTTGTTTACAGAGAGTATGGTTCCTCAGGGGTCACAACCCGTCTTTTATAGGAATCTGTCTGTGCCCGATCAGTACTGGGGGAGGTCAGCAGTCATGGGAAAGGGGGGCAGAACCTGAGAGGGGAACTGCTAGACCACTTTCGGCCAGGAGAACTGATTTTCTTTGAAGTTCTGCTTTAATTATTTTTCAGTAAGGCCTTATTTTCAGGGAAACATGGTAGCTGTGTGATCTTCATCAAAACTATTTGAACTCCCTGTGCAGCAGCTTTGTCATCTGTAAAACTGAGATAATCGTGTTGTTTAATTGGGTTGTTCTGACAGTTGCATCATGTAGGGTGATGTTATAAAGCCTGGAAAATGAGCTTGGTATAGATTACAGTCTATGATATTTGTTGTGTGAATATTTTATACAAATTTGCTTTATAAATACGGACTTTTCTGTTTTAGAAAATCTGCTCACACTTTCATGACCAGATGTGTAAGGGCAGGGGTCTTCCTGCCCATTTTATCTGCCCAGCAGTAAGCATATCTAGAAGGTGCTCAGGAAGCTGACTGATGAAATAGTATGGACAGAATGATATCATGTCTCAGGTTGTCCTCAAAGTAGAATCAGAGAAGGAAAGCACATGAAGGTAGAGATGGAAGAGATTAGATATGTTTTGCTAATGATGGGTGTTTGATGGATACATTGGAATCCACTGTATTATCCTGTTTTTATACGTATTAGAAATGGTCCCTGATAAAGAGTTCTTTAACAAAGAGGAGGAACATAACTGTTGAAAAGATTAGGTCAAAAGCAAATGTTCTCCATTTCTTTGGGTTCTCATTTATAGTTTATCTTCAGGCCTAGTCTTTTGGAGAGGGAGGAAAGTGGGAAGACCAAGAAGTCAGAAGTCTTTGTTATGTGCATCTGAAATCTCCTATATCCCTCCTGTTGAGCCCAAAATTGCACCATAAGGTGTGTTTGGATTTTTTTTTTTTTACACAAATAGTTGTTAATCTTATCTCAAATGAGATAGCTGTCATTCTTGGGCATTTATAAAACTTTTGTTGAGAAATTGTTGGCATACTTGCTCAGAGTTTGCTAGCTGTCTTGCAGCATCCCGGGGTGACAACTGATAAAGCCATTTCAAAAGCCACACATGTCTTGATTTGCATTTTTTGCTGCTGTCTGCTAACAATGTAGCCTCTGGAAGGGGCAGTGCTATGAGACTGCCATCTGTCCCTGGAGCTGGCAGCAGGAGACCCTGGGTACCCAATGCTGTCCTTCAACCTGGGAAAGGACCACCACACATATCCAGGTAGGTCACCATGTGTCACATCCTCAGGGGCTGTGAAGGTGGGGATTTTTCTTATTCTTCTGGAAAGCAGTGTGCATCACTGTGCACTTAGACACAGAGGTGCTCAGCAGCAGTGGAGGGGAATTCACTGCGAGCTTTTTAGTGTCCAGCATGACAGATATCCTGTAGCTCATCCCACTAACAGCTGGCAGTTGGGTGGATTCAGTTCCTCAGCTGTAGATGAGGAAAAAGCTCAGAGAAGGTGACTTCCTCTCTTCTAGGTAGTGTTCTGTGATTAGTACCGCAGACTGATTTCAGTGCTGGAGTCCTTTCCTGATCGCCACTGCTCCTCACAGATTTCTAATGCACCCGAGGGAGATGTGGCCCCGTCCAGCTCCCCAGGAGGGAAAAGGAAGGGTATTGAGTGTACAGCTGTCAGTGCTAGGCACCGATTGTGCCAGCAGTTATACACACTGTGCCACCCAACGCCCATGAGCCCTAGGGAAGAGGTGGCTTCACAATCCCTCATTCATCCCTGAAGGGTGGAGATGCAGAGAGAATGAGGAACTTGCCGAAGGCAATTCAGCGATTGTCTGGGGATGAACACAGCAGCTGGACAATCACTCATGCCTCCCCACAGCCCTGCATGTGACCGGAGACTCAGTTCAGTTTGTACTTCCTTCCCTCCATTCTGCCTCCCTGTCCTTCTCCTTCCCTCCCTCCCTTCCATTCCTTCCCTACCAAGCCTGGTCAGGGAATGTAAAGTTGAAACTGAGTACTACGAAGCTCTTACCTGGGAGGATCTTCAGTTCCAGTTCCGAAAGAAAGAAGCGCTGGTTCACCGGAAGCAGGTGTGAACCAGAGCCTGCCAGTCACCCCTGCGGAGTCCAGAGGTATTGACGAGCCTGTGGTGTGGTCACTGAAGGGAAGAACTGAGGCACCAGGCACTTCCTGTTCTCCACTGGGAGACTCCCTGGGTGGGGGGCGTGCGGCAGCAGCTCTTTGAGTCTCCTGGTGACCCTGACAGAGGGAAAGGGCCAATGTGCCTGTGACACTTGTTCCCCTGCAGAAACGGCTATATTTCTCCCATCTGTGTAAAGGCTTAGTCCTCAGAATGCCAGGCTAGGGTCCTACCTCTTTCTCCCATGCTTCTCCAATAAGTACCACTACTCATTGTTCTTATTAGGTGGTTTTGTGGCCAACAGAGGCTCTGCCACTGTTTAAAGGATTTCGGTTTCCTTTTGTTTTCAATCTGGAAATTTTCCTCCCTCTCACCTTCTTTAACACCCATGTCCAGGGAGTGGCTCTTTTATCTCTAATGGGATGTGGCTCTTTCATCCCTAACAGGATAACAAGGGATGAGGGGATGAGGAAGGCAGCACAGATGCCTCCGTGATCCTCACCCTCTTGGGACACAAATCTGTGGTACTGCATCTGAGCAGACCTGCATCTTACGAACCCCAGAAGTGTCTGCCCCTGGGAGAGGGGAGCTCTTGGATTTCCAGTCCCTGGGCCACACCCCAGGGTCCCGCTCTGAAGTCTTGGGGAGCCCCTCACTGAATGGGCCACCAGCCTCAGGGCAGCCTGGCCCTCTCACTCGTGAGGGCAGATGTTTCCTCAGCCGAACCTGACTCAGTGTGGTAGCGGGCTGGGAGCCCCTCTCTGTAGAGAGAGGCCCAGACAACTTCCCTGAGCATAGCCCGATCCTGGGGAGGAAGTCCCCAAACACTGGCAGGGTGGTCCCTGTCCCTAAGGAGTGGGCCCAGCAGGGGGCACTGGGCTTATTTCCCCTGAACCCTGGCCTCTGGGCTCCCTGGTCCTGCTCAGCCCCTGCTCCAGTGCAGCCCTTCCTCCTCCTAGGAGACAAGTTTGACCTCAGCTCTCCAGACATCCAGACCCTGGCTGCCCTACTTGCCAGAAAGATGCCCTCCCATTTCCTCTTTTAAGGAGCAAGCAATGTCATTTAATTGCTCAAATATAACTTTTCCCTAGGGAGGCAAGACTCCTTCAGGATAAGCTCAGGCATTTCCTCTCATTCTGTTAATAGAAAATGAGGCCTATTAGGAGGACGGATCCTTAAACTACTCACCAGGCTTGAAACTTTTCTGCTGGTCCCACAGTTCTCTAGTTGGACAGAGCCTTCTTGGCCTCTCCCTTCTCTCCTGGAGGGCAGAGAACATTGTCCAGGCACTGGCATTAAGATGAGAAGTGATAGATTTCTTTCTCCTTAAAATAGCAGCTACATGTAATGACCACCTTCTCCTTCCCATAATACCCCATTTCCTGCCACAAGCTCTCCTTCTTCACACAATCCACTGTGTTCCCACCTAAAACCCAACCCCAAGATGGCTTCCTTCCTGCCCAAACTGGTTTTCTTCTTCCCATAATGCAGTGTTTCCCGCCTAAACCTAGCCTCAAAATGGCTTCTCCTGCCGAAAGACAATCTTCTTCTTCCCAACATGCCTCTCTTCCCACCCAAAAAGTAACCTGGTACTTGCTCCCTTCCTGGCAACTAGTGATGAGACAAGTTCCTCCAATCCCTTGGGTGACATGCCTTGTAGACCCTCCAATCCCTCACTGTCATACCTCTCAGTCCCCACACAACCTCTATAAAGGTGCTCCAGCCCCTGCCATGTTGCTGCACTCTTTGTTCAGAGGCAGCCTGGCAGATTGTCCCTTCTCCTTAATAAAGGCTTGTTGTGGGACTGGTCTGGTCTTGGTTTTTGGCTTTTTAATCTGACAAGAAGTAAACACAAGGAAGTCAGACACAGGACATCTATGGGCTGTGTTTTAGTTGTTGGTCGGTGTGGGCTCTGACTGAGGCTGTCTTACTAGAAATTGCTCTGTCTTCTTTGGCTTCAGAGAGTTTCCTTTTCCAGCCCACAGGAGGAATCAGAGTTCAGTTACTCCGGGCAGTTGCCACTGTTCATTCACCTTCCGAGACTGAAGAGAGGAAAGCAGGATTATACTCCAGCATCAAAGACTGAAGCTCTGTTTGCGGTGTTCTTCGTCAGGGACTGAGCCACCTATTTCCCCGAGTTGTCCTTTAAACCTGGTATTTATGTGACATCTATAAGAGATGAAGTGTTGTGGTTTAGATCAACAGTGATCCCCACACTCAGATATGCTTTGGAGGCTGCCCCTTTGGAAGGCAAATGGACCACAAGGTTGATATAGCTGAGCTGCTGTTGGGAAGTGGAGCTAGCTGGGAGTGAGCTCATGTCTTCCCACAGCCCCTGCCTTCTGTCTCCGCTTCAAGGCCACCACGACTGAGCAGCTTTCCTTCCTCAGACCTTTCTACCCTCACCTTGCCGTCCCAGAGCCAGCCAACCATGGACTGAAAACATGAACCAAAATAAACCTCTCCTCCTTTACGTGTGGGTGCTGGGGATTTTGTCTCAAAGGAACTTGCTAAAAACACAAAATGAGTAATTAGCGGAGCAGAGAACTGAACTCAGTTCCATCTTAACTTCTACACTATAGTGGTTTGGTGCACATCACCATGGCAACAGTTATGACGCCGATGCCATGCAAGTAGTTGTGGAAACACAAAGGGAGTGGCTGCTTATTCTGCCTGGTGGTATTAAAGCAGACTTCCTAGAGGAAATACTGTGTGCCTGGTCATTTGGCTGTGGAAAACAGACACGTCCTGCCCACGGGAGAAGGACAGAGAGCATTCAAGTCTGACAACGCCCCACATCCAAAGGCACAGTGACCAGGAGAAGAGAGACTGTGTTTTTGGGGTGTGGGAAAAAGGAAAAAGGAAGAAGTGACACCTTCATCACCTTAGCCAGGAACATGCCACACATATAGTGTCCAGCAGGACATTTTCAGGGGAAAGTCTTAAATTCTGTGAAAGGACATACAAAAATGCCACCACCTGGACCTTTGTAAGAGCTTTGAATTTTGAGATTCATTTGATACCGACTCTGTGGGCGGTCTCTGTAATTGAGTGGGCTCTTTTCTCATCTGTGTAGATTGAGAGAAGATCATGATGGGATGCTTTAGGATGCAAAATCATGAACTTGAAATCTCTAGCAATGGCCTTGTACTTGTGGCATGTTGGCCATAAGGGGGCAAGAGCTGTTTGTCACTGCATGATCGGGACTCTGCACTGAGGTGTTCTGCCGCCCCATTACGTGCTGTTGGTGACTGGTGCCTCGAGCCAGCCCCATCTGCAGCTCTTCTCCTTCTTCACACAGCCCCCCCCCACTTCTCTGCAGAGTGACTCCACGTAGCCAGGACTCATTTCAACCAGTATTGCATCTGAAGAACTGCAGAATTTATAATTCCTCTGCAAAGGAATGAAAAGCTACTTTCCATTCTCTTTCCCATGATATTTTGACTTGAGCTGTCCACACCCGGGTCCCTACTTCCAAAAACTGCAGAGGAGTTTTGTGGAATGAAAGAGCAGGCTGCTTATGGAAAACAGCTGAGACTCAAGTGTTCTTAAATGGCCTGTTCCAAGGCTTCCTTCGGTTCCTTTCTGTATCCCTTGTGGGATCCACTTTTCCAAATGTAAAAAAAGAAATCTCATTCGTTCATCAATGTCTTAGAAATGTCTGGAGTTTTCTAAGTATCATGCTGGACTCTGCAGATACAAGCATGCTCACAGTAGACATGGTCTCACAGCACATAGAAGAAAAAGATGCGAATGGATGCATCAGCAGAGGCTGGCGGCTGTCAGGTCTTGTGGTCCTTGTGGCCTCAGCACGGGCTCATAGTTCATCTCCCCAACCAGGAGGAAACAGCTGTAATAAAGGAACCAGCAGAAACCTGGAGGCTCATGCCAGTTTGGATGCTAAATAACTTAGTCCCCAGGTTCCATTCAGTATTCCAAAGTCTATTGTTTAGAATCAACTTGTGCCACCCTGTCCCCCGTAACGTCCCAGACCAAAGTGCATGGAGCCGCAGCTGTGCTGGGTGAGGGTCCCTCCTCCAACCATTGCGGCAGAAGCACACACTTACCCACACTCCCCGTCACATGGGGAGCCCCCCAGCTGCTACTCCAGAGGCTGCGCCCTCTCTCTGCTCAGCCCTCCGCAGTTTCTCAGACCTGGGCTGGGCTGAGGGTGGAGGGCTTCCTCCTTTCATGTACTGTTCATAAATCGTTGCTGTTTCCCCCTTACATTGTGGAATGGAATTATAATATATATTAAGAAATGCACAGAAGGTATATGTACTTTATTAATTATACAGTGAACACCTGGGAACTGCCACAGGTCACAAATCAGATTTGTACAAGACACCAACACGCTGTCTCTGTCCTCATCTGTAGAAGACCCTGGAGGGAGCCCAGGATCCTGACACTTTTAGTAACCTCGCCTCCTGCTTTTAACACAGAAGCACCTCATACACACCCCCGAATCATGTAGATTACTTCTGTCTGTTTTGAGCTCTAAGAGCATTAATCGTGTTACTTGTATCCTTGCACGTTGGGCTCAACACCCTGGGCTGAGACTCGCTATTGCTGTGATTGTCATTTTTATCACCTTGTACAAGACTATCACTACCTCCCTACTTTCCTGCTCACTTTGGCGGGTGGCACGTACACTTTTCTACTCCCTGGAAGATCTGCCCTCAGTTTTGAGTACTGTTGGCCTTTAGTTGCTTCTCTCATAACCTTTCCATGCTGCATGATACTTTTGTTATGAAAATGTTCCAACATGCACAAATTTGAGTGAATGGCTCAATACCTCCCCCTTCCACTCTCTCAGCTCCACCAATTATCAACTTACAGCCAAACCTGCAGCATCTGTACATCCAGCTGTCCAAAGATAGAACCCAGGGTTCATATTTTTATTCATAAATATTTAATATTTTCCTCAAAACCTTAAGGACATTTTTAAAATATAATGGTGATACCAAAATCATACATAGGAAATACTAAAATAATAGTTTTATACTAAAAATGAGCAGATATTCAAATTTTCTTATTATCTGAACACATTTCTAAATTCTTAATTTGTTTGATCAAAATGAGATTCATAAACTCACTGCCTAAGTGCAGTGAAATCGCATGTATTTCTCTTGGGTAGTTTTCATCTATAAATTCCTATCCAGTTTGCTCTCTTCAAGTCTGTCTTATTCTCTTCATCTTTCTTCTAATTTTGATCTCTCTCTATCTTTACAGTTAAAAAATTAAATTTATTTTAAATAATACACAAAACATAAAATTGTGTGTATTATAATATAATATTTTGATGCATGTACACATTTTATTTTTATTTATTTATTTTGGTACTGGGGATCGAACTCGGGACCTTGCACTTGCGGGGCAGGCGGCGGCACCACTGAGCTAAATCCCCAGCCCATGTACACATTTTATGCTTAAATCAAGTTAAACACATCTATCTCCTCTCCTTCCATTTATATATTCTTTATGGTAGAAACTTTCAAAATCCTTTCTTTTAAATTTTCCAAATGCCTTTAATATCTATAGTCACCCTTCTGTTCAACAGCAGAATAGAACTTCTTGCAAATATCAATGTGAACTTAATACCCCTTGATCCACCTGTCTCCATCCTCATAATGTTCTCTTGTTCATCCATGTCATCACAAACTACAGGGTTTCAGAGTTGCATTCTTTTCATGGCTTAATAATAATCCATTGTGTAATACGTACCACATTTTCTTTATCCATTCTTCAGTTGATAGACACTTCAGTTGTTCCCATTACTTGTTACTTTGAATAATGTTTGGGACCATGATATTTCAGATGTCTCTTCCATGTACTGATTTCAAGCCCTTTGTATATATACACACTAATGAGGTTGCTGGTCTTGTAATAGTTTGAGTTTTTAATCTTTTGAAAAGCCTCCATATTGTTTTCCATAATGGCTGTCCTAATTTATATTCCCACCAACAGTGTGCAAAGTTTGTCCTTTCTCCATATCTTCACCAGCACTTGTTATCTTTTTAGGTTTTTTAATAACAGTCAGTCTTATTGGACCGAGATGATATCTCCTTGTGCTTTGGGTTTGTGTTTCCCTGGTGATTAGTAATGTTGAGCATTTTTTCATGTACCTGTTGGTCATTTTTATTTCTTCTTTTCAGAAATGTCTATTTAGGGTCACAGCCCATTGTTAGATCATTTTGCTTGGGATTTTGGGGGGCAATTGGGAGTTTGCAATTCCCAATACATACTTGGTGTCAATCCCTTGTCCGATAGATTGCAAATGTTCTCTCCTGTTCTGTGTCTCTTCACTCTGCAGATAGCTTCATGTGCTGTACAGAAGCTTTTCGGTTAGATGTAACCCGATTTGTCCAAATTTACTTCTGTTTCTTATGGTTTTGGAGACTTCTACTGTTGTCTCCTCTCTCTCCTTTCCCCTTCTGCATAGGAAATAACTTCTTTTTAAACTTTTGCATTTTCTTCTATTTTTAAAAAAGATAAAAGTGTGTATGTATTCTCTCACCTTTCTTAAGTGGTGACATACTACACATTTTTCTAGTCTTGCTTTTTTTTTCACTTAACCACAAATCATTTCAAGAATATTGTACAAATGGCAAGAGAGCATGCAACTTAGAAACTGGCTCTTCTCACTCAGAATATTTCTCTGGAGATCAACCACAGTGTTGATTGTATCAATAGGTGCTTTGTTTTTGTTTTATTTGGGGTCATGAACATACTATAGTTTCTTAAACCATTCATCTTGTGAAGGACGTCTGGGTTACTTTAGTTTATATGGCTCTTATAAATAAAATTCATACAAGGTTTATGTGAACAGAAGTATTAATTTCTCCTTGATAAACACTCAGATATATATTTGTTGAGTTGCACTATAATGTGTGTTAATTTTTAAGGAAACTTCCAAGTTGTTTTTTGGACTGGTTGTTAACAGTTTAGGTTCCCACAGCAGTGTACGCATAACCCAACGTATCTACAACCTTTCCAGGATTTGATGTGGTCACAATTTTTGATTTTAGATATTCTGCAAGGTGTGTAGCCATACCTTGTCCTGGTTAGAACCGATATTTTCTTAATGGGTAGTTATGATAAATGCCTTTTATGTGCTTATTTTCCACCTCTGCATCCTTTTCCATGAAATGTCTCTTTATGTCTTTTAAAATTGTTTGATGTTTTAAAGTATTGGGTTTTGAGAATCTTCATAGAGCTCCAATTCATCAGAGCATTAGAAAAACCCTTTCTGTGGTCATCCCTAATACCTGCCCGTTGCTGTCAATTTATTACTCTGCTCTTTTTACTCACAGTGGTCCTTCCTGTCAGGAACCACCTTTTAATCTATTCATTCATTTGATATTCTGTCTCCCCACTTCCACTCAAACTTAAATTCTATGCAAATAGAAATTTTACCCTCTTTTAAAATGTAGTATACCCAGCACTCAGACTAATACCTAATATCAACAGGAACTTATTAAATATTTGATGAATAAAAGAATAAAAAACTCATCTATTTATTATTTCTTCCTTGTGAGAAAGCACATATCTCCCGTGATGATGCATGTACCCTGCCTAGCACATCTGCCACAGTATGTACTCAGTTACTGTTGGCTCTACTTCCTTACCCTATTTCTGTACCATTTTAAGTGAAAGCATATTTCATTCAAAGCATACTTCATAAAATCATCAAAACTGTGTAACGTAGGTTTGCATTTCTCTTGTGTAAATACAAGGAGTGAAATTGATGGGTAGCTGCATATGTTTACATTTTCAAGAAATTGCCAAATAATTTTCTAAACCGATAGTGTCATTTTGTATTCCTGTTCACAAAGTGTAAGGTTCTAGTAACTCCAGTCTCATCATGTTTTGATATTCTCAGTCTTTGAGTTTCAGATATTCATGTAAATGTAAAATATCATATCATGTGTAAGACCAACAATGCTGAATCTTTTCCACGTGCTTTCTGTCTCATCATAAATCTACTGTGAAGTGATGCTTCAAATTTATTGTCAAATTTTTATTAGCATGTGTTTTTATTGTTGGTTTGGGGTTTTGTTTCATTATTTTCTGTATAATCCCTTTGTCAAATGTATTTGTCAATACATTTGAATGTTTGCAGTACTTTGACAATGATCTTTCACTGTCTTCATTGCATGCTTTGATGAGGTTTTTTACTCTTGTGTGGTCTAATTGACCACTTTTTCTTTTATATTTAGTATTTTTATGTTGTGTCTGACAAATGTTTACCTACCATGGTTGTGTAGATAATCTCTATTTTTTTCTTAGAAGTGCTATGGTTTTAGCTTAGTTTTACGATGCAGCACAGACTAATTTTCCTCTGTGATTTGATGTAGAGGCCCACTTTCCCCCCAAGTTTACCTACTGGTTTATCTAGATTTTTTTTAAAGAAAAATATAGCTTTTCTATGATGTCATAAAAAATAAAATATCCTCAATAAGAGAATGGAAGAACACATTGTAGTTCCCAGTGGAATACTGATCAACGATATAAAAGTAATACTGATGCAGGCCGCCACATGGGTAAATCTCAAAAATGTTATGTTGACCAAAAGACCCCAGACGTAAGGAAGCATGTTCTGTGAGTCTTATTTATGCAAAAATTTCTATTATGTGAAATTTTTATTTATGTGAAATTTCTTCTTTTCTTTTTGTCCCCCCCCCCACACACACACAGGGTCTTGTTGTGGAGTTTAGGCCAGACTTAAACTCACTATGGAGCCTAGGCTGGCCTTGAACTCATGGAGATCTTCCTGCTTCAGTCTCCCTGGTGTTGGGATGATAGGTGTGCACCACCACTCCAGGCTATGTGAAATTTCAGTTGATTTGTGGAATGAAAATCAGCACAGTGCTTGGCTGTGGAGGAAGTGGGGATCAACTCTAACAGAGCATCAGAGAGCTTGCTGTGGTGATGGAAATGCCCTGGGCCTTACCTGGGTCATGCACGTAGGGCATCTCAAGCTCCCCAAGGTATGCGAGTAAGTTCTGTGTGTCTCACTGTGTTTACATTCCTTCCTGGAAATGTGCCAGCTGATAGTGACCAAAGCTTGGTAGACACAGACAGACTCACTCTATAAGGGCAAGCTTCTCTAAATACAATATTTTAATGAGGCAAGTTCGTAAGATACTTATGTTCATAATGATACACTTAAGAAATGAAAAATGGCTAATTTTTCCCCAGAATCGCCTTTTAATAGTTCAGGAAATACGCACAGAAAGTTTTAAAATGTGTAACATTGAATATTTTAAAAGCTTTGATCCTAAAGAGAGACACTTAGGGTAATTTACATACAAGAAACTTCTAGCAACTGACTGTGTACACTATGTCTGTGTAAACACAAATTCACAGAGAAAACGTGTGCACGGTGTGCATTCACTGTGGAGTCATCGAACAAAGCCTGCAAAGACCATGTAGTCATGTTTTAAAAGATTGATCTGTGTTCTTGGGCTCTGTCGTCTTTTCTAATTAAATTGAGATACATAGTTCCAAAATCCCAGCTAGAACTGCGCCTTAACAAGGTAACACAGGAGACCCAAACTTAGATCTTCTGAGATTTCCCAAAACAATCCTGAGCCCCCGGGCTGGGCTCTGGCACAGGAAGGGAGCAATCAGCTGGCACTCTTGCTGCCCCTAGAGCCCTCGCAGAATCCCAAGTGAGCAGCTTTGTCTCCTGCTCCCCACCTTTTTCTGGACCTTGCTACTGAAGCTGGTGCCTAGTGGTGCATTTCTTACCCACGAAAGGCCTTGCATTACTATTAGCATTCACAAGGGGCTACCAGAAGGCAAAAGCTGCTGCTGTTCCTTGGGGTTGGTGGCATGGTAATTTCCAGAGAACCTGTCTAACAACTTCTTTGGGGTTATAAGGAGACTCAGAGTGCTGGCATATGTCCCATTGTGTAATGGAGAATGAGCTATCAGAGGACAGAAAGAATCTGGGCCTCCTGCTTTGCTGGTGGGGAACAGCGGGGCCCTTCCTTGCAGTCCCCTTTGGCACAGCTCCCCTGGGCCTCCTCAACAGTCACTGCCCCTCAGGAGGTGCCTTTCCTGACTGCTACACTTGCAGAATGAAATCAGCGAGACTCAGCTTCTCATAATCTCGTAAGCATGCTGGCTGCATGGTTGAGCCAGCTCTGTCCCTGTCAGATGGGTTGTAGTCTGGGAGAATTTTTCAACTCAAGAAAGTATTAACAAGCCAACTTGCCCATGGACTTGTCATAATTTTCAACTGACATTGATGCTTCCACTTCAAGTGGGTCTGTATTTGACTGGGGAGGGAAACGGTGCCTCTTTAAAAGCTGACGCTCACCTAGGAGCTGGGAATCTTGTGATCTTATCACCTTTCTTTTGTAAGTGTGTCCAGCTTCATAAATTTCAGCATGCTGAATATAGTGACTATTAAGTGTCCAGCTAAAGGGAAACTTCATACTTCCAAGAGTCTGAGATTTTTAGTATTGCCATTGTATTCACATTCTGAAAGCTTTCTAATTTACATGTAACTTAAGCATCCAAGTAGCTTCTCCTTGAAATTTTGCATTATCTCCACTGTCGTTTATTGTATTATATAGCAGGATAGCGATTAATAGCATCTATTAAACAGAAATAGTCTTGCATCCCATTAGTATTTTTAAATCATTTTTCTTACTCTTTTTCTAATGTTTATGTCCATGTTTTTCTATATTCTGGGTCATTTTCTATGGCTCAACATGGTGGTAGTTTAATATGTTTGTGACAAACTTGTCAGATGATAAAGGATATATATGCAAATGTTGCTCTCTTACTGAGGGAGGACCACATAGAAAATCAAGAAAAAAAGTATAAGGCAGGTCCCCAAAGCACAGAGTGAGGAAATATTACCTCTGTGACCCTGGAGCTGACACCCATAGGCTGAATATCAACTTCAGAGAGTCAAAACCTAATTTTTAACCTTGCTCTTTGATATGTGTTCTGTAATAATAAAGGATTACCTTAGGAATTTATCTAGAATTAAGCAGATAATAAGCAAACACCTATGAGATCTAATGAAATTCCACATGCACCAAGATATCAGACATGCTGTAGAACCAACCAACAGATGAAGATACTGAAAAACCACTGCTTGTAACAAGAAAAGCAGCCCAATTTACAAACAGTCAATTATCTTGGACTTCCAAATCCTCGGTTGGTGGAAGTGGGAAGCCTGTAGAAAGAGGGAGGACATAGGGTCTACTTAGGGCTGTGGAGGAGGCCTCCTACTCTCTTCACTGGAACTGCTGGAGGAGGGGTTGGGAGACTCCTGCCCTTGGCAGACAGCTTCCCCTGGCAGAATCCATACCTGTGAGGACCCTTCTCACCCTAAATTTCTGGGCTCATTTTGTTTTGTTTTGATTTTTTTTTCTCAGCACTGAGAGTTGAACTCGGGGCCGCAGATGTTCTAGGTAAGTTCTCTATTACTAAGCTTCGCCTCAGCCCCCAGTGTATAAAAAGCCTTCACTGCCCAGAGTTCTGTTAGCCAAAGCACCAGGACAGAATGGTGTCTGTATGCTCCTGCCCCTCTGTGGCAGAATTACTGATGTTCATTTTCATCCTTTTTTAGAATCCAAGCTTGATTCAAAGCACAATCGTCCAAAAGAAATATCAGCCTTGTGCTCCTCCATACTTGTTCGGCAGAATCCCTGCTCCTTTTCCAGGGTGGGAGACCTGACTCATTTCTGATTCATTTCTCCTGAATATTTTATGCAGAAAAGTTGTTTAAAACCCAACCTCTTTAGGAGAGCACCAACACCATAATTGCTTTAATAATAAACTTCTTTTTGTTATGTCACAGTTCAGACAAAATATGAATTTTAAGGAAATATATAAAAATCTCACATGCATTCCACAACTAAGAAATACAGCAGTCCAGGGGAAGTTTTCTGTTTCTTCTCTGATATACTGCACACCCTCCCTCCCCTTTGCTCCTGCCCCAGCCACAGGTAAATGCAATTAAATCTACTAAAAATGCTTTTTTTATTGAATATGAGGTGCATATCTAGCTAGCTGCATGCAGGAGGTTGTGAAGTTGTTGAGGAGAGGCTATTTCAAGGAAGAACTTTCTCCACTATCATCCCAGGCTGTTACATGAATAAGAAATGAACTTGTATTGAGTCAGCCTACTCCACCTGCTGTTTCCATGAAGTTCTTCTAAAGAACTTATTCCACATAAGGAGAAATCCCCAATCAATCTATAATCTGCATGATTTCCAATTTAATATAAATAATATCAAACTGCATATGTTCTTCAGCATCGTTTTTCATTCATCATTGCTTGTGGGAACTATTCGTGACAGTGTCATTCTCTCTAATTTTCACGAGTTCTTAACTGTATGATTATATAATTTTTAAATCTAGTTCCCTATTGCTGGTTACTTGAGTGTTATCATTATGTATCCCTAAAATATACCAATAAATGTTTTGCTACCTTAAAAAGTGGAAGAAGAGATAAAGTAAAGGCTGCTATAAAAATTCTGAATCTGAAGTACTTGTTTATGTAAAGATATTGCATAATACATACAGTCACAAGCAAACACATCTTTATGGGCTCTAGTGAATTAGATTTTACTGTACAAAACCATCTTAAAAACTAGTGATGTACAACTAACATTTACAAGCTCAGAATTACATGAGCTGGTATTTGGGGTTAGGGATAATGTTTGAATTCAAAACCTGACTTCTGGAGTATAGATATGATGGTTAGCATTAGGGTTAGTGTTAGGGTAAGGGTTATGGATAGTGTTGCATTTCACGTACATGTCTATTAGAGTGTGGGTGTTATGGATAGTGCTAGGGCTAGGGTTAGGATGAGGGTTAGGGTTAGGCTGATGGTTAGAGTTAGGGAAACAGTTGGAATTCAAGTACCTGAGTATTGGAGTGTAAGTGTGATGGTTAGGGTTAGGTTTAGCATTAGGTATAGTGTTGCATTTCAAGTACCTGAGTACTTGACTGTGGGTATGATCAGTAGTGTTAGGATTAGAGTAAAGGTTAGGGTTAGGGTTATGGGTAGTTTTGGAATATAAGTACCTATGTATTGGAGTATGAGTTAGATGGTTAGTGTAAGGTTTAAGGTTAGGGTTAGGGTTGGGGATCATATAGGAATTCAAGAACCTTGGTATTGGATTGTGGGTATGATGGTTAGGGTTAGGGTTAGGGTAACAGTTATAGATTATGTTGGAAGTCAAGTAACTGACTATTGGATTTTGTTATTATGGTTAGTGTTAGAGTTAGGGTTAGGATTATGGTTAGGGATAGTGTTGGAATTCAACTACCTGAGTAATGGAGTGTGAGTATGATTGTTAGGGTGATAGTTAATGTTTAGGTTAGTGTTAGCCTCACTACTAGATTTCAAGTACCTGAGTATTGCAGTGCAGCTATGATGGGTAGTGTTAGGGTTAGGGTTAGGGTTGGGTTAGGGTTAGGGTTACACTTAGGCATCATGTTGGACTTTAAGTACCTGTGTATTGGAGTGTATGCCTGATGGTTAGTGTTAGTTTTATAGTTAGGAATACTGTTGTAATTCATGAATCTGAGTACTGGAGTGTGGTTGTAATGGATAGAGTTAGTTTTAGTGTTAGGATTAGCGTTAGGTTAGGGCTTCTGTTGGAATTCAATTACCTGAGGACTTGAGTGTGGGTACTATGGTAAGTGTTAGGTTTAAGGTTAGGGTGAGGCTTTGGGACAGTTTTGGAATTCAAGTACCTGAGTATTGGAGTGTGGATGTTATCATTAGCATTTGGGTTAGGGTCAGGGTTAGGCTTAGGTTTAGGGTTACTGTTGCAATCCAAGTACCCAAGAATTTGAGTGTGGGTACAATGGTTAGGGTTAGGATTAGTGTTAGGGTAAAGATTACAGATGGTGTTGTAATTCAGGCATCTGATTATTGGAGTGTGGGTTAGGGTTAGGGTAAAGGTTAGGGTTAGGGTTAGAATTAGATTTAGGGTTTGAATTCAAGAACCTGAGTTTTGGAGTGTCGGTATGATGGTTAGCATTAGGGTTAGTGTTAGAGTAAGGGTTATGGATAGTGCTAGATATAATGTACCTGACTATTGGAGTATAAGTATTATGCTGAGTGTTAGGGTTAGAGTTGGGGTGAGGGTTAGGATTATGGATTGTTTTGCAATTCAAGTACCTGAGTATTGGAGTGTGAGTGTGATGGCTAGGTCTAGGTTTAGGGCTAGGTATACTGTTGGATTTTACCTGAGTATTCCACTGTGGGTATGATGGGTAATGTTAGGGTTAGGTTTAGGTTTAGGTTTAGGGTTGGGGTTAGGGATTCCTATTTATTGGAATGTGAGTTTGATCCTTAGTGTTAGGATTCAGGTTAGGGTTAAGGATCATGTAGGAATTCAAGTACCTTGGTATCGGATTGTGGGTATGATGCTTAGGGTTAGGGTTTAAATTCCTGTACCTTTGTTTTGGAGTGTGGGTATGAGTTTTAGGGTTAGGTTTAGTGGTAGGGTATGTGTTACAGGTTGTATTGGAATTCACATACCTGACTATGGGATTGTGGGTATTATGGTTTGTGTTAGTGTTAGGTTTAGGGTTACGGCTAGGGTTACTGTTGGAATTCATGTACCTGAGTAATGGAGTATAAGTATGATTATTAGGGTTATGGTTAATGTTAAGGTTAGTGTTAGGTATGCAGTTGGATTTCAAGTACCTGAGGGTTGCAGTGTGGCTCTGATGGGTAGTGTGAATGTTAGGGTTAAGTTTAGTGTTAGGGTTGTGGTTAGGGATTCTGAACTGTAAGTACTTGTTTTTTGGAGTGTGAGTTTGATGCTTAGTGTTAGGGTTTAGATTAGGGTTAGTCTCAGGGATCGTGTAGGAATTCAGGAAACTTGGTATTGGATTATAGGTATGATCATTAAGGTTAGGGTTAGGGTAGGGTTAGGTTTACTGTTCAAATTCATGTACCTGTGTTTTGAAGTGTGGGTACTATGGTTAGGGTTATGTTTAGTGTTAGGTTATGTGCTAAGGATTATGTTGAAATTCACATACCTGACTATTGGATACTGGGTATTATGGTTAGTGTTAGGGTTAAGGTAATGGGTAGGAATATTGTTGGAATTCAAGTACCTGAGTAATGGAGTATGAATATGATTGTTTAGGGTTAAGGTTGAGGTTAGGTATACTGTTGGATTTCAAGTACCTGAGTATTGCACTGTGGCTATGAAGGGTAGTGTTACAGTTAGCATTAGGGTTTTGTTTAGGTTTGGGGTTTAAAGATTCTGTTGCAGTATAAGCACCTCTTTATTGGAGTGTGAACTAGAGGATCAGTGTTAGGGTAAGGATTCGGGTCAGAGTTAAGGATTGTGTAGGAATTCTAGTACCTTGGTATTGGGATGTGTGAATGATGGTTAGGGTTAAGGTAAATATTATGGCCTGTGTTGGAATTCCTGTACCTGACCATTGGATCCTGGGTGTTATGGTTAGTGTTAGTGTCAGGGTTAGGATTAGGAACAGTGTTGGAATTCAAGTACCTGAGCAGTGGAGTTTGAGTATGATTACTAGCATTCTGTTTAATATTAAAATTAGTGTTAGAGGGGCTGGGGATTTAGCTCAGTGGTTCTACCACCTGCCTTGCAAGCACAAAGTCCTGAGTTCGATCCCAGATACCAAAAAAATAAATAAATTAGTGTTAGGCATAGTGTTGTATATCATGTACCTCAGTATTTCAGCTTGGCTATGATAGGTAGTGATATGGTTAGGGTTTGGATTAGGGTTAGGGTTGGGTTTAGGGATAGTGTTGGAATGTATGTACTAATGCATTGGCATGTGAATTAGATGGTAAGTGTTAGTGTTATGGTTAGGAATAAGGTTAGGAATCTCGTAGGAATTCAGGTAGCTTGGTATTGGATTGTGGGTACTATTGTTAGGGTTAGGGTTAGGGTTTGAATTTATGAATCTGTGTTTGGAATGTGGGTACAATTTTTAGGGTTGAGATTAGTGTTAGAGTAAGTGTTACAAATTGTGTTGGAATTCCCATACCTGACTATTGGATCCCATGTATTAGGGTTAGGGTTAGGAACAGTGTTGGAGTTCAAGTACTTGCAAAATGGAGTGTGGGTATGATTATTAGGATTCTGTTTAATGCTAAGGTTAGTGTTAGGTGTAGTGTTGAGTTTCAAGTACCTGAGTATTATAGTGTGGCTATGATGGGTAGTGTTAGGGTTAGGGTTTGGGCTAAGGTTAGGGTTGGGTTTAGGGATAGTGTTGGGATTTAAGTACCAATGCATTGGAGTGAATCAGATGGTAAGTGTTAGTGTTAGGGTTAGAAATAAAGTTTGAAATCTTGTAGGAATTCAAGTAACTTGGTATTGGTTTGTGGGTATGATGTTTAGGATTATGGTTATGGTTATGGTTATGGTTCAAATTACTGTACTTGTGTTTAGGAATGTGGGTTCCATTGTTAGGGTTAGGGCTAGTGTTAGGGTAAGGGTTATGGATTGTGTTGGAATTCATATACCTGACTATGGGATTGTGGGGTTTATGGTTAGGGATAAGGTTAAGATTAGGAACAGTCTTGGAATTCAAGTACCTGAGCAATGAAGAATTAGTATGATTGTGAGGGCTATGGTTAGTGTTGAGGCTAATGCTAGGTATTCTTCTGGATTTCAGTGTTTAAAGTATTGCAGCATGACTATGATGGGTAGTGTTAGGTTTAGGGTTAGGGTTCGGTTTGGGGTTAGGAATTCTGTTGGAATGTAAGTTCCTATTTTTTGGAATGTGAATTTGATCCTTAGTGTTAGGGTTCGGGTTAGGGTTAAAGATCATATTAGGATTAGGGTTAGGGTTAGGATTAGGGTTAGGTTTAAAGTTTGAATTCATGTAGCTGTGTTTTGGAGTGTGGGTTTGATGATTAGGGGTTTTTTTTCATGTTATGGTAAAGGTTATGGATTATTTTGAAATTCACATACCTGACTACTGGGTCCTGGGTATTATGGTTAGTGTTAGTATGAGGGTTAGGGTAATGATTAGGAATAGTGTTGGAATTCATGTACCTGAGTAATGGAGTGTCGTTATTATGGTTAGTATTAAGTTAGTGTGAATGTTAGGCTTATGGATTGTGTTGCAATTCAATTACTTTAGTATTGGAGTTTGAGTGTGATGGTTATGCTGAGGTCTAGCATTAGATATTGTTTTGGATTTCAAGAACCTGCAAACTGCAGTGTAGGTATGATGCATAGAATTAGGGTTAGGATTAGGTTTAGTATTAGGGTTGCATTTAGGGATAGTGTTGTAATTTAAGTGCCTGTGTATCGGAGTTTGAATTTGGTGGTTACTATTAATGTTAGGGTTAAGGTTAGGGATTGTGTAGTCATTCAACTAACTTGGTATTGGATAGTGAGTATGATGGTTAGGGTTAGCATTAAGGTTATGGTTTGAATTCATGTACCTGTGCTTTGGAGTGTAGGTTTGATGTTTAGGGTTAGGGTTACTGTCAGGATATGGTTATGCATTGTGTTGGAATTCACATACCTGACTACTGGATTGTTAGTGTTTGGTTTAGGTTTAAGTTTAGGGTTAGGGTTATGGATAGTGTTCGAATTCAGGAACCTGAATTTTGGAGGCCAGTATGATGGTTAGCATTAATGTTAGGGTTTGGCTTGAGTGAGGTTTTTCACTAGGCTGTGATGGTTGCCAAGACCCTTGGAGCTGTTTTGTCTGATACAGCCACACTGGGATGGTTCCTCTTCCAAGCGTGTGGCTTGTGCATGGGTGGCAGTGTTTCCAAGAGCAGCAAGAACAGAACTGTCAGGTTCTGTGAAACCCAAGCTCAGATCAGGCACAACATCACTTCTCTATTACTGTCCCAGGCAAAACAAATCAAAGGACAAAACCCAAAGTGAAAAAAATCAGCTCCGCTTGTTAGTTCAGAGGACTTTAAAAATACTGGCTTTTTTGTAATCTAACACACCTAAAATGCAATTTCTGCATCGATAACACATAGATGCCTAATTTTACTGATTTTATAAAATTATTTTCCAAAAATGGTTATGAAGTTGATGCAGGAGAGCAGGACTGAGTGCTTGTTAGGAGCAGGACTCTGGAGCCCCCTGCCTTGCTGGAAGTATCTCAGTGGTCCTCACTGTGCCTTCAGCAAGTTGCTAACATCTGTGTCTTAGTGAGGGTTCCTGGTTAGGTGACTGCTTGCCATCAGCACATACAGACTCCATTGGAAGCTCATCAGTTAGCTCCCATCCTGAGCTGGAAGGCCTGGAATAGGGCTCAGCACACAGGCAGGAAGGACCTAGGCAGGAAGTGAATGAGGTTAGCAGTAAAGGTCCTGGCCACTGCATCTCTTGTGAGAACAGAATCCCTGGCATTTGTCAGCGCTATGGTCTAAAATCCCTGGAATAACCTCTGTAACTAAATTAGGTCACCCCAAGAAACTTCTGTGTTACCCTATTTGATAGACACCCTCCCCTTCTACCCTGGATTCTCGGTTTTCTATGGAAACACACATACACCACACAAACAATGAATTTAGCTTACCAGGAACCTATGTCAAAGGTGTCTATTAAGTTTTAACAAATACTGTACATCTTTTCGTACCATTTCACACCAGAACTTGGCTGTTCTGCATTTCTTTTCTCATTTAAGTCAAAGTGGAAAGGATACCTAAAAAGAATCCTAAACTGCAGCACTTTATGTAGAGAAGAGGAAGGCAATATGCTAATGGGTGCACAGATAGCTTGTTAGCAGAGGAAAGTAAAAGCAATAGAGGGAAAAATATAGATTGAAATAGTGAAGATATCAAACATATCTAACTCAATTTTCTTATTTCCAGGTTACTAGGTAGGTATCCTGGAATCTGGAATATTGTGTGGTGTCTCCATGTGTGTGTGTGTGTGTGTGTGTGTGTGTGAGAGAGAGAGAGAGAGAGAGAGAGAGAGAGAGAGAGAGAGAAATTGTTAAGAAATTATTGGAACAGGCCCATGGAGGTAGTTGAATGACTACTTTGTAAAAGCATTGTGCCTGACAGGCAATCTTTGGGGCTCAGTTCTGCGTGGTGCCAGGCACTGAGATTTGTAGCTGCTCACCTGTCTAATAAGGACACAATGGATTATTCAATTCAAGCTCTGAGGTAGAGCTGATCCAAGATACCAAAATGAAAACATTCTAATACACACAATTGGTATAACAAGTAGTTTAAAAGGACTAACAAGAACTGATCGTTGAAAATTTTCGTACTATAAAAGCTATTGATAATACCTAACAGATCACATTAAGGTAAAAGTTATTCTGTATAAGTTGAGCACTTCTAACATGAAAATCAGAAATGCTCCAAATTCCACAGCTTTTTGAGTCTGACATGACACTCAAAAAGTTTCAGATTTTTGATTTCAGATATTTCAATTAGGGATGTTCAGCAAGTGAAGTCTAGACAAATATTCTAAAACCCAAAAAAACCTCAGAAATTGAAAAACTTGGTCTCAAGCATTGTAGTAAGGGATATTAATGTGTGCAGGTATTCTGTTTATGATGTTATTTTGGGGGGAATTGTTTACATGTGCATCTCTACAGCAAACATGGAGTCTGAAACAAGAACCTGTATGCTTCTGCATTAATCAAAAGTCCCTCTAAGCCAGGTGTGTTGGCATGCACCTGTAACCCCAGCGCTCTGACAGGCTGAGGCAGGAGAATCACAAGTTCAGTCCCAGTCTGGGCAATTTAAGAACTTAGCAAGGCCCTGTCTCAAAATTTTAAAAAATAAATAAATAAAAAGGTTAAGGATGTAGCTCAGTGCACAGACTCTTGGTTCAACCCCCAGTACTGCAAAAAAAACAAAAGTCACCTAGAATGGTCCATATTCCTTTAGGGAATTGTTTTACTCTGCACATGTTCCTCTCAGTAAGGCAGGGAGCCCCGGTGTCAGCAGCTCGAGTCACTCTCAATCCCTGTGGAGGATCTGGTTCTGCCTGGCCCTGGGTCTGAACATGCTCCCTGCCATTACTTCTTCCTGGAGTTGGTCACTCCAGTGCTTCTTCATCCACTCTCGGGTGATTGGAAGAAACTAAATGACATTAATTATATTTTTCACAACAGATGCCTTTCCAGGGAGCCACAAAATAGCAGCGGCAGCATCACTGGAACTTGTCCCTGAGATGGCTGTTTTCAGTTTCCAATTTTCAAAATGATGGGGCAAGTTCTGATTTTTGGATTTATAAAGAAACCAGGCAAATTGCAGTGGAGTTCACTCACAAAACTGCCTTCCCTAAAGGATAATAACTATGGAAGATGTCCTCTTCCGGAGCTGTCAGAAGTGAGTGCTCTCAGCAGGCATTTGTTACGGGCGTGATGGCAGACATGAGTGGTGAGTGCGGGGGGCTACAGAAATAGTCTTCACGCTCCTGTGTGGTATTAAGCTGCTGCTGGGGGTGCTCCGATAATGAGAGCAGTGCGGCCACAGTTGTGCCGCTTTGTGGGAAGGGAGGCACGAAGTCAGAGTGCCTCATTCTTCAAAAGGAGCGGCTGTTACCAGATCCTCTGGGGCAAGCTGTTAAAACTCACTTCCTTGGTGGCCAAAGAATTAAAACTGCTTCGTGTACAATTTAGCTGATAACCAGAAACACTGAAACCACTGGGGGCACAAATGGCAAAGAGCAGATCAAAACACACTGGCTTTTTGCAGAACAGTCAGGACGATCTGGCTGTCTTGAAGGCGGAGACTTCATTCTCCAGTGACCCATGCACCATGCTGAGTGGTGTAAGCATAAGAAAGTGACTTTGGCTCAGGCAGTCTCCACACCCTCATCTCTGAGCTGGAGTTGGCCACGTCCTTTCCTTTGCTTGCTGTGAACCCTAAATGGAACATCATAGGTAAAGTGTTTGTGAATGCTCAACATCTATGTATATGTGCATTTGCATGTGAATACCTACATCGAAGATGGGATTCAAAACACCCCTTTTTTATTCAACTTCTGCCTATTTCCACATCCTTTGCAGTGTCCAGGTTTTCCCTCAGCTCGCCTTTTCTCAGTCGTTTGCATTAAAATGAGGGATGTCTTACTATCTGGCAATCCCTTAACCCTGTCAAGTCGATGTATAAAATTATCACACATTTCACTGTGTATGAATGGAGTGGAGCTAACTTCTTTCTCACAAGACTATAGAATATGCGTATTGTCAGAAGATAAAACAAACATCTGAGGTGGGAGTTTTACTTTTTATTTTCTTTTTCTTTAAACTCAGTTAATATATTTGCCAAATAGAGGCCAACACTAGTGGCCAAGTTCCTCAGCTAGTCCTCTGACAAGCTAGGATAATGGGGCTTCTGATGGGCGAGAAAAGCCAGCCTAGGAGGGGAGCATGTCCATGGTGCTAATGCTAATTCAGAATCAAAAGTTGAAACTCGTGATAGGGCAGTGTAGTGCATAAACATGAGGCCTGTGTAGGTAAATGGATGCAACTTGGACCATAATATTGAGGGAAATAATTCAGACACAGAAGTTTAAATATCTCACACACACACACACACACACACATATATATATAGAGAGAGAGAGAGAGAGAGAGAGAGAAATAGAAGGTAAAGAAGAAGAGGGGAAGTAGGGAGATTTTTTCCAAATGGGTGGACAAACGTTCATTTGAAGGGAGAAAAAGTGGATGGGAAAAATGATGAAAATAGAGTTTTTGCAAATGGGAAGGGAGTCAAAAGTTGGCAGAAGCAGGGAGAGAGGGGAAGGGCAGTGGATGAAAAGAGAGAGGGAGAAAACAATTAACGTTAATCTGTACATGTTCCAACTCCCCACAACAATTGTAATCATTATGAACTGCACGCATGTACTAATAAAAAATAAACTTCAATACAATCAGTTTTGTAATTCAGAAGCCAGTGAATCTTCATTTGGGTCCTGGAAAGGTTGGATTTCTTGGCCCACTGAGAAGTCCAGGTTCCTAGGGAACCTGGGAACCTTTGTTCTCAGGGAGCAAAGTGGAGGAGGTGCTGTCGCGGCAGGACACGGACACGAGTGAGCGCAGTGTTAGGTTAAATGTGTTTCCCCAGGTTTCCTGCGCTGGGCACCGCACTCTCTTCCCCCTGATCTTGGCCTGGCTCTAAGTGCATATGCAGAGTTTAGACTCTCCGAAGGACAGTGGCATTTCAGGAAAGAGAATCTATTTTGGAGCAGAGAGGGAGTTTAGATGTCTGTCATCTCTATCCTACTCTTCTCATTTAGGAGAGAAGAACAGAGGTCCACAAAAGACAAAGCAATTGGTTAAGTTACAAAATGGTCCGAATCTCCTGCATCACAGCCTGAGGACAGTTGGGTAGCGCCCCAGTCCTCAGCATGGAGTGTGGGGCCCTGGATGTGGGGTTTTCTCGTGTGCGTTCCCCTGACTTCCCATGTGCAATGCAGTCCCGCTACAGACATCTCCCTCTGTTGGGCTGATGCATGCTCTGAGATGAGGGAAGGGCAGAAGGTGAGAAGCAGCGGAGGAAGAGGGGTTAAGTCTTACACATTCCTACATTTAGGGCAGATACTATGCGGAGAGGGTTGAAGCTTCATCCATCTCAATTAATCTTCAAAAGACCCTGGCAGGGAATATTTTATCCTCATTTGAAACATGAGGAAGCTGAACTTAAATGGCTGAGTTAGTGAGAGACAGAGCTGTGATTTAAAGACAAGTCTGTCAGGTTCTGTATCAGTTGTGATATTTTGTTGCAAATGACAGAAAACTCAAAGGATTTGTTGTGTCCTATAACAGCTCAAGCCAGGAGGATCCCTGGCTTCAACTCAACTGAATCCATCTTTGAGCTTCAGCCTCCCTTTGCCCCTCAGTTCTGCTTTCCTTTCGATTAGCTCTGTTCTTCAGCTATTCCGGGCCAACATTCCATCAGGTTCAAGTCCAAAAGAAAAGAAGATTGTATGTTCTCCAGGCAACATCACATTGCATTTCATTTGTTTGAATGAATAGTGTGCCTAAGCAATTATAGAGGCAATTATAATGACCTAAGGGAATGTAATAATAACATTCTGATTGGCCCACCCAAGTCACATGCCCAGCTGGTGTTTTCAACACTTTAGGCACATAACTTGACAAAGGAGGGCATGTCTCTCTCTGCTCTATTCAGAAGATGGACCCACTGCTAAGAGACAAACACTGTAGCTGGCACTGCTGGCTCCTAAATTTGATGCTCTTCCTAAGACCCAAAACCAGCATGTTAAAGGAAACCAGTAGGGAAATATATTTGAGGCTTAAGGATTTCACTGAAGCCTCACTAATGTGACAGCATTGCTCACAGTTGGGGTGAACACGCAGTGTAATAAAACCCCTTAAGTTTAATGCATGTAATCGAATCAGAATACATGGGCTCAGAGACCAAAAAAGGAAGATAAAACAACCTCTGTCCTTGTAGTTTCATCAATTACCAGAGGGAAGGATATAATATAAATGTTGACCTATGATAAAATATGTAGCTGCTGTAAAATCATCTCGGTTTCACTTAGGTTTCACGTTAAATAAAATCACCAGGTAGATCATTGGATTGGAAACAGCAGATGAAACTCAATGACTATTTTAAGGAAAACTGGAGGAGACCTCAAAAAACAGAGCAGGAGACTGAATTGGCAAAGTGGGTGCTAAGGAAATTGGCCTGAGGGTGTTGTCTCTCCTAAGGGCACACCAGGCTTTGAGCAGCTTGCAAATCTAGCAGCAAAATTAACGGGGGCAAGAAGGAATTCCACACTTACCCTTGACATGAGCTCAGTAGTGTGGCCGAACAGAAACTATCTGTGCACTCTGCTGGAGGCACACGGAGTGCGGGCACAGAAAAATTTAGGGAAGGATTTGGAAGGAAAGAGGCATGGAAGAAGGAGAACACAAGTCTGCATAGGAAAATGCTAGTGGGTCCACTTGGTTGGGGAGCAGAGGAAGGCCTAGAGGATGGGGAAGGAAGGTGGGCCTTTGGAAGTGGACAGTGAGCAGGCAACACTCAGGAGCTTACAGAAATGTAGAATTCAGCTTCACCAGCAGATCAGCACGGTAACAGGTTCTCAGGAAAATGCCCTACACGTTAAAGTTTGTGGAGCATTAGCAGTTCATTGCAGATCCTGAGACTGGGCAACATTGTGCTCAAAATAGATGTGGTCTTCTTTATCACCTGGGCAAAGCATCACTTTGCAATTACCAATAGCCCTAAGCTCTCGAGTTTCACTTCTCTTCCAAATAAAGCCAGAGAAGAATGCCACTGCATACTGCCAACAACCTGCCCTGCCACCTCATTCCCTTGATGTGGAAGCTGCTTCACAGGGGGGCACATGACAGTGTTTTCTGAATATAAGGGGAGGAATGCCTACTTCTTAATCCCTCCTTCATTCTCTCTTTCTTTCCTCCTTTCTAATCCTCTTTTTTCTTTTCTCATCAAGTGCATGGAGACATTTATCTTCTTACATTCCAGAGATTTCAAGAGCTAAGGATCAGGGGAAACTAATAAATCTATAAAAGAAAGATCTAAAATTGACCCATAACTTTACATTTAAATTATTTGAACTCATATTCTCTTTTCAGAGATTAGCAATAAGTTAGAACAAAAGTTCTACATTGGAATTTTAGACTAAAAATCATTTTAAAACAGTATTTTAAAGTTTACTTGGCTATAATCTTGGCTTCTATCATTCTACGGATCTTTTACACATGGGCAGATAAATGCCTCAGAAAATTTAATACCAGGTAAGGCTTTGACAATTCCTTGACAGATTTTTTTATGCTGTTATTTTAGTCAGAGGGCTTATGCAGCATTTCAATGTAACCAAATTGCAATTATAAATTTGGTTTTTCTGGTAGTTCCTGCATAATGTGAAGCATGGCTGCAAAGATCTTTTCCTTAACAGTACCAAAAGGAAAAAAAAAAATCCAAAATTCTATTGCTTCATTCTGTTTTTGTCAAAATGGCCCTAGGCAATGTGTATAGGATGCCAGCTAGAAAGAAGTCAGTTACCAGCTGCCAGGAAGCAGATATGCCCATTTGGACAGAGTAATTGAATTTTTTAAAATTCCATCTAGGTATTCCTATGAGGAAGCTGCCTGTGACCAGAAAATATGTGCAATGTAGATCGATAGCTCAAAGGTATGGCATTATTTCAAATGCTTGGCTTCCTGTGTCTAGTATAGTGAACTGTGTTGTTCAGTATCTTACCTATACTGGGTGCTCAGGGAGCCCTGAGGAACATGAGCATAAATAGAGTGAGTTTCAAAAGTCCCAACTTCCATTCACGCGAGACATCCAGTCAGTCCTTTTCTATGAATTCCCCACATGGGTTCCAGGCATTGTGCGATTTGATTGTAGGTGGCTTTTAACTTAAATAATGACACTCTACAGGGATATGTAGATGACAGTTAGCGAATATGATGGTGATAATAGGGAAATTAATCAAATCATGAGAACTACCCTTGCCTCTAATTCAATGTGATAGACTTGGGATGATTATTGGAAAATATTGCCAGGATTTATCCTTTAATGCAGCAAGTTTTCTAATCTAAAATAGAGCAACTCTTTTCAACTCAAAATGGACAGGTGTGGCTGGTGTTGGCAAAGAGGAGTTGTCTTAAAAATGAGATGCTGAGTGGGTCCCCAAGAGTCGGAGGGTTTCTAGATAGAACAGGTGTCAATGTCTGGGCATGCCAACAAGGGAAGAGTGCTTAGAGGCTACAAGAAGAATCCACTTGGAAATGGAAACTCTATAGATTCTAGATTGCTGCCCTCATGGCTTGGGGCTTAAGGGTCCACAAATGAAGATCTTTATTCTTGAGTACATATAATCGCAATGTATCAAAACTCTTAATTAAGAGAAGTAAAAGCATACTGACTTTGAATCAGGCACACCACATCCGTGCAATAATATCTCTAGCTTCTGTTTACTTATTTGTAAATTATGGTTGTTGTAAAGATGAGAATGTGTGCAAACATCAGTGATGAAAAAAACCTGGCGTATAGTAATAGCACTGCTAATATTTGTTCCCCAAAAGGAAGTTTCTAGGATTCAAGCTAGGTAGGACCACTTAAATTTTTCATACTTTCTTGTGCAAGGTAAGTGGTACCTCTCTGCTTTTCTTTGTATACGCAATGTGGAGAATTGAGCTGCATATATTACACATTTATTTTTAAGAATACCTGAGAAAATAGACTCAAACCAATGACACTAGTGTCTGTCAGAGTAGGTGACTAAAAATATTGGGTATTCTGATTATTAATTAAACATTTTTGACAACCTCAGCCATATGAACATGAGGCACAAATCTAGAGAAATTTCAGTAGAAATAGGCACCACTAATTGACTGCTGTTTGAGACTCTGCTAAAAGCTGAAAATATATTTCAGTTTAATCTTCCTAATCACAAAGCAAGAGAAAGATAATTATTCCCTCATTAGATGTGTGACTTTGGGGTTTAGAGCGGTTGTATAATTCACCTGAAATTGCAAAGCTAGTTAAAGTTAAAGTAACAACACTGAGAGTGCAGACCACCTACTCCAAAGCCACTGTCCTCTGTCCCAGCCCCCCATTAAGGCACACACATGACTCCAACTAGACAAGAAGGCAGTTACTTATGCTCACTCTGCATTGTGTGTGAGCAGTAGCAGGTAATTTTTGGAAACAAGACTTCTAACAGGACAGAGAAGAAGTTTGTTAGCTCTATGCATGAGGAAGGCAAATGTGTGTGTGCACCTGGGATTGGTAAAGAGGAAAACAAGGGAAGACAAGGGAAACTCTGGAAATTCTGAAAACAAGCTGAGCCTAACCGTGCTGGACTAAGCATACCATGTTATTACCAATGCTTTCAAATTGCCACTTAGTTCAGTTATCTAGAGGACAGGATCTGGACCCTGTCTGGGTTCAGAGCTGAGCTTTGCCTTTCATCTCTCACCAATGTTACAGCCTTGAGCACATTTTTCAATTTCTCTGTACCTCAGATTTTTTTCGGTAAAGTGGGCCATCCATCAGAATGACCTGAGTGAATACCAATGTCTGACCAATACAACCTCTAAAAAAATTCCTATTTAATGGTTTAGTGTGAAACCCCCAGGCATGGGGATGTTTCAAAGCTTCCCCAGGTGCCTGTAGTGTGCAGTCAGGATTGATACTGTCTGTTGAGCACTGGAGTACCCCTCTTTGGCAGGTAAATCCACCCTGATTTCATCACGATACCCCTGAGTCGAGTTCATTGCCAAGTGCACAATGAGCACCCCATAAAAGCATGACAAGTGAATGAGTACAGGCACGCTTGACCAGGCACAGATTTGCCTCTGACGTTTGATTCTGCAGGTGCTCACAACATATTCTGTAATGCTGCTTCTTGGATTTGTAAGATGAGTGCTATTCTTTCTGAACAATGAGACTAACACTAAAATTCAGATAATCCAAACTAAACTAGTTTAAACAAAAATACAAATCCATTGTCTTGTTCAATTTGAGAAGTCCAAGGATGGTCCATCTGCAGGCACAGGAGGGCACCAGAGCACAGGGCTCTAACTTGGACCCCAGTTTCTGTCGGCTTTTTTTCTCCACTCAACTTCTTCCTTAGATGGGGTGTTCCCTTGTAGAATCACACTTGCACCTGCTTCATCTGCTCAGCCCAGAGCTCCGTGTACCACGTGGCTTCTGGGTGCAAGAGGAGCATTGCAAGAGCCACCCCTGGGACTCTCGGAGAGGAACCCTGGGGCCTACAGGCAGTAAGGCTGCCTTGCTTCCCGGCCACAAGGTTTCTTCCCTGCAGGGCTCCACTTTCCCCCCAGGTTCTTAGTGCCTGACCCCTTCTGTCACCCTAATAACCCTCACCTTTTGTCAAACACTACTTTCGAGATCAGTGGTCCTCGGTGGGGAGGGGGGATGTTTTGTTTTCCCTTGGAGATATTTGACAATATCTAGAAAACTTTTGTTGTCACATTTTAGGGCCCAAGCATGAGTGGCATTTAAATAGTAATAGAGGCCAGGGATTCTGCTAATCATTCTACAATACATAAAATAGCCACCCCCAGCCGAAAACACCAGCCTAACATGTTAATAGCACTAAAGTTGACAAATGATAAACTAACCTCATTGCAGGAGCCTGGTAAAAGTTCTCTCCACTTTTATTTTCTTCCCATCACATAATCCTGTCAGGGAACATTTCCAAGAGAAAGTGCCTTTCGGGTAAACTGCAAAGGTGGTTAGAGTTAGCCAGGAATCGGCCAGGTGAACAAGGTAGAAAGTGGCTTTGTTAAACTTTGAGTTTCAGTTAAAAACTTCTACATAGTGACTTCCCAAACCTCCCTCTTCTTGGCGCTTATAGAACTTTTGAATCTATTATAATATTTATTACCATCTTAATCGCATCATGTGCTCATGGTAAACCTGACAATTGAACTAATGGCTAATATTTAAATGGAAAATCTCCAAACTTTGCAAATGATTCATAAGCAGGGTTCCCTTATCTCAGGAAGGCAGCTTGCATGCTGTGCAGTGGATTTTTCTTCCTCACCAGCAAAACAGCTCTACCAAGCACCATAAAATCATCTTTAGAAGGAAGCTATTTTTGGTGTGAGGTACTTCAATTGGAAACAACATGCAAACCAAAGTTCAGGCTTTGCTGCCTGGGGTAAAGCCCCAAACCGCACATTCATTTTTTCATTCAGTGGCTATCTGTTGAGCACATGCTGTGTACCAACAGCCATTAACCCATACAGAGCACACAGCGCTGACCTAAACCGATGTAGTTATCGGCCTATGCTTCATATGAGATGGATATTAGGCGAGAATCCCTCAAATAGATGGAGACCTATGACTGTAATGAAGCCAGGGAAGGACCTGTAGATACAGGGTGTGACAAGTCTGTGCAGGGAGCAGTAAGGAGGCTGACGAAGGGATGGGCCTGCAGTAGCAAGGGCAGGAGAGAGGCACATCAGAACTGAGATCCAAACACTAATATATTTAACTCACAAGAAGAAGGGAAGGGAAGAGATTATTAGGGCAAGAAAGCCTCATGAGATAAAGGAGCACTGTGAATTAGGACAGTGTGTTCTATGCAAGAAACTCTAGGAAAGCAGCATGAGATGAGGCTGGGGAGATGCGAAGAGGTAGACTCAGGCTTTTACAACCCTGTTAAGAATTTTGTTTTCCCTTCAACAGCACTGGGCACACATTCACTCATTCTAAGCAGAAAGCAACAGGATCTGATTTGCATTTCAGAATATCACTCTGACTATAGTGTGTGGAAAACCAAAGTCCTAGCCGCAGTGGAACTCAAAACAGGCTTCATTAATGAGCCATATAGGTGATAAACAGCAGAGCACGGCAGGTTTGATCAACCAGCTCCGAGTCGTGCAGTATGGCCGCAGAAGCAACAAACCCAAAGCTTTTCAACTAAAAAGAAAAGAATTTGAGTCTGGAGCCTGGGTGGGGACTGGAAAGACAAATGGAGAATTGTTTATCTCTGACTCGCTTTATTCTACTCACTGAGAAAATCCGAGTGCCTACTTCATAAACAACAGAGAAATAAAGACCCAGATCTGACACTGTGGTTTTAACATACTTTTATGAGGTTTTCAGAGGACTCCCTGGGTGGGGAAACCTAAGTGTTGTCAACACAAGGATTCCACAAGACTGGGATTCAGGGTTCACATGGGTATGTTTGTACCTCAGAGCTACATAGCTCCATTCTCAAAACCTCCTCAGTGCCTTGGACCACATTAGCAGGCCAATCATGGCAACAGCTGGAAGCCTGTCACTTAATCAAGTCCATTAGAACGAAATATGGAAGACCTCTTGGGGTCCGAAGTTAGAGAAACATGCTTTGGACATGGTGTGAATATCATAGCAAACGATTCTAAAGACTGCACTTCTCAGATGATTGTTGTTGAGCTTCACAGGAAGCCAGATTCCCAGAAAGCAGAACCAAAAGTGTCAACAAAGGGTAATGGAAAGAGACCCTGAAGCCTGTCCTGGGGAACAGGGAGGGATGAATTACCAGGCTCTATTTGTGGCCCAGCTGGGAGGGAGATGGAATCGGCAGTCATCCTGCCCTGATCTCATGCTCCATTTCAGTTCATCTAAATTAACATCAAATGCATGACTGCAGGATATCCAAGGGAAACTGAAGCCACTTAAATATCTGTGGTTCTGTCTTGACATTTGTAAACCTCAACTGAGGCCACACGGATACACTAGAGGTAAATTGGCTCTACCTTCTATGCACATTCACTACGTAGTAAATGTATAAGAGTTAGAGAATAGTGAACATATGTACATTAAATATGCATCTGCTTATATCAAAATACACATATGTGCTGTCATACACCTACCCATGTTTGTTCAAAACCATGTGGGTGTGCACATACACATATAAACACACATAACCATGGTTAAATAGAAGTATATACCTATTGGAACATACAAAATTATTACATATATCCACATATAAGTGTGGATATTTATATGGGCATGTGCCCATGGATCACATCTAAATAGTCTACGATGAAAACTACCAAGTTGAACTCAGCAGGCTTGGGACCATTCTACACAGAAAAGAGTTGTCTCTGGAAGACACCAGTACCAGACTTGGCTTCAGGCTCTGACTCCCTTCGTGACCTATGTACAGGTCAAATCTTTCCCTGAACCTCAGTTCCATGCTATGGTTTCCTTTTTGAATTAACTTTTCTATGTGGCAACTCTACATAGTGAGGATTATTACAGGCAGCCAAAGAGATTCCCAGAAGAGATGACTTTTGATCTGGGTTTTGAAGTGGGCAAAGAGAAACAAAGACAAACAAAACTGCATGAGAACAAGGATGAGTGTGTAACCTATAGAAATTGTAGCTGGGAATTCTGAAAATGACAGGGAGTTAAAGAAAAGAAAACCATGGCTGCAGTTTGAATTCTTCTGATGGTGAGACTGAAGAATTTATCCTTTGTCCTTAGGGAGTGGATTGTGTTGGAAGATTTTAAGTGTTAGGAGCAGACTTGTAAAGTTCTGGGAACAGTGAGGTCCCCATAGTGTGGTAGTGGCAGGGGCAGCCTCAAGGGAATAAGAGGGCGTTGAAAGGCTTTGGCAACTATGTCATCAGGAAGTCTGGAGGAAGAAGGCAGGGCCTGGGGAGGAAGGGTGGAGCCTCTCATGGCCTCCGAAGTTTAGGCTGTCTGTACTCTGCTCAGGTGGGCCCGCTTCAGCATCTTCTTGGACACCTGAGGCCTTCCACATCTGGTGCTGCATGTAGCACATTTTTATCAAGAGACTGTTGGGGTACTTATGGCTCAGATTTATCTTTAATGAGACATGGTGTATTACTGTACAGCACCATATTTTATCAGTCAATCAAATCCAGCAGCTCTATCTAGCAGTAAAGAGTCCATGAATAAATTACCAGTAATCTCCAAAGGAACCCAAGGGAGTTAGAGAATGGTGCAAAGGACGTCAATAACAAAAATAAAAGATATATTGGCTAGAGAGAATCAACTTGATCTAAGTCAACGACAAATAAATGCAATACTCATAATCACTTGAAAATTAAAATCTACATGGGGCAGGGGCCGGGATTTAGCTCAGTGGCGCCACCACCTGCCTCACAAGTGCAAGGTCCCAAGTTCAATCACTGGTACCAAAAAA
>NW_004624735.1:29047579-29126147 GCF_000247695.1 Heterocephalus glaber
TAATACTAATCAAACTAAGTGGAAATGTCTACATTCATATGAGACAGAATAGGTTTCAGAACAAAAGAAAATTACCCAAGATGAAAGGATCATTTTATAATGATAAAATAACAAATTTATGAATAGATGATTGCAGAATCACTAATGAACCTAATAAGAAAGCCTCAAAATACATAGAAGAAAAACTGATAGAGATGCAAAGGGAAACAGACAAGTCTAAATATTTTCTTGGAGGTTTCAAATTCTCATTGTCAATAATTGATAGAACAAGTGAACAGAAAGTCTGTATTAAAACAGAAGACATAAACAACACACCACCAGTCAACTTGACACATGGGCTTTTATAAATCTATCCCAGGACTAGAAAATACACTTTGTTTTTGGTAAGCCCACATGGGAAACTAACCAAGACAGATCATATTGTGGGACATATAGAAAAAGCCTTATATTTTAAAAAAATTACAGATCATCCAAAATATATTCTCTTCTAAATTACTGAAAGATCAAGGAAAAATCAAATACAATGCTTGAAGTTTTTATAATAAAATGAAAGGAAAACAGCATATCAAGACATGCCAGATGCAGCAAGAGCAGTTTTTAGAGAGGATTTTGTATCACTAAAATCTTGGGTTAAGATAAATACAGTATCATAAAATAGAAAAAGATAAAGAAAAATCCATGAAACCCCACATGGAAAATAGGAATGAAAATACCACTGTCATAAAGCTTTCCAATTCACTTTTATAACATCAAGGTTGAAGGGCACGTGTCATTTATCAGTACAATTACATTATTGTTTTCTAATGACAAAGAAAATGTAAATGACAAGACTACTTTACAGTGTCAGAATTTTTTGTTTTATACTTAAGCATCTTGTACCAGTTCATATTATCTTTTCAACTCCTCTCGGGATAAGCACTTGCAATTCTTGGCCTACGCCTTAACATAACTTTGAAATATTTTTACAGGGTCATCGCACCTGCCCAGTTCTCCCTACTGGCTCGGGACTTGCACGGTTACAAATAGAGTAACTGCATCATGCCTCCACGCTGTAAACTGAGCTCTTACTCTTGCTGCTACACTGTGCACATCCTCCTCCTACAACGTGGACAGCTGCTTCCTGCTGCTGGGATTCCAACCCAGTAAAGGTTCCTGTGAAGGTTGATCTTTCTGTGGATCTTTGTGGCACCTCTTAACCCAGATTTCCTTACATAATCCAGGCATGGAAGCAAAAAGGGAGAGTAACATGGATAAAATAGGCAATACACAGCTTGATGAGCATGCTAAAGGCAGCACAGGTGTGTACAAAGTGCTATGGGGTCAGGGAAAAGGGAGAAATTAATTTCACCCAGATGATAAAAAAAGGATCCACACAGAGGTGCATGTCTCACTTAGACCTCAGAGAATGAGTGGAATTCAGTCAGAGAGCAAAGAAAAAGGGGCAAACGAAACAGTGCAAAGTCAAAGGAGTGCAGATCCACATGGTAGGAGAAACCAGTGCTGTAGAAAGGCTGGGGACAGGGGAGGACCCGGAATACGCCTGCCTACATCTCCTCTGTCTGCCTGGCAGGCTGGGATCACTGGGAAGCAGGTGGAATCACGTCAGCAAGTACCCCATCTATTTGGGAATACTCTAAGGACGAATACCTGTAGCAGGGAGGGAAAAGAAACAGCTGAGAAGGAGACATTGAATTTGTAGGCAATCACAGTGATTGGATCTAATCACTTCCTAGGCTATAAGCTGTTTTTGAAAGGAAGTGTGGTGCTGTCTTTCACCAAAATCATCCTCTGAAAGGGCTGAAAGACAAGGGCTCTCACAGACAGCTCTCCCAACATGCCGTTCCTAGAGGGATCTTCATGGTGGATCAAAGAGCTCACCATATGTACTCTGCCAACCTAGACCACCACATTTCAACCACTTTCCCTTTTTCCCTAAAAAATGCCTTTGAGAAGAGGAAATTGACCTGCAATCTCGGCAAAGCCAACTTGACAAAGTTACAGATCAAGAGGGGAGGAAAGTGAATACATCTGAAAGTTGACAAATTGATAATCATCAACTGGTATAGGCCAGTTGTGCTTCCATTCGGCCAGCTGGAACCTAGTGATTTCTTAGACCAAAAGAGCAACATTCTTTCTTCTAAGGCATAATTATCCTCTAAATATGAAAATTAATTATTTTAAGTAGCAGGACACATCACAGAAATTGCTTTTTTAATTTAAATTTTTATTTTTATCAGTAGAGTTTGCAGAACATAAGGATCACATTCATCAAGAGTTGGTATATACATATAACACACCCTAATTCTTTTTGCTTGCTCATCTCCTTTCCTTCCATACTCTCTCTCTCTCTTTTTTTTTTTTTTTTTTTTTTTGGTACCGGGGATAGAACTCGGGTCCTTGCGCTTCCACACTCTCTCTTAATCGCTTCACTTGCAAAATATCTATCTCCCTGTTTCCTATTATTTATCTTTTATTTTGCTCTTTATTTATTCATTGAGTTTTTCATATAAAGGAAAACATGATATTTAAATTTGTGTATCTGATTTATTTCATTTCACATCACGGTCTCCAGCTGCATCCATTTTCCTACAAATGGATACTTTTATACAATCAATACTTTACTTTATATAAATGCATTTTCTTTACCCATTCATCTGTTGAGAGGCATATACTCTCCTTCCAAAATTTAGTATGATATAATTTAGTATTAAATTTCTTAAGTAAATGCAAGTCAAAATGCTAAGTACTGGTATTCATTTAATTTATCATTTTGTCCAATTAAAGTCACTTTCCCCCTCAAACAACCATACTCAAAGTAATGAAAATGTAATATTTTAATCAGTTAGATTACTTTCATTAAATTGTAACTATTAGAAAGTGTATACTGTGTGTCACGACATTGTGCTAAAGGTTTCTTCCACCTGTGATCTTTATTTCTGTTACTTCATTACACAGAGACACATCCTCAGATATGTCAGTGGGGGAGAAAGGGCTCTGCTTGGCTAAGCTGGGAAAGCTAGACACATTGCATTACACTGTTACTGTGAGAAATTCTGCTTGAAATTCTACTCAACTAACGTACAAATTAAGTTACACATATGGGATTTTGTGTTTATTACTTTGTCTTAATCATTATATTGGTATTTTCTTTTGCACTGGCTACCAATCTATACACTGATGTTCACAAACATACGTTCTTGTATTTATTGGTGTCCAGCTTCCATAAGATGTTTGATCACATTGAATTAATTGATCTAAATGAATTACAGGGGGCTAAGGATGTTATATGATGTGAGAATTTTAATGATTCCTTCATGCCACCATTCAGTTGTTCATTTCCTCCACAAACATATGGTGCACGTTGACAATGGGCCAAGTTCTAAGCCAGGGACGTAGATGCAGAGAAGAACGAGAGGTGACTCTTTCACAAGGGAGAAAGACATATGTGATAATCATAATGCAATGTGAGTGGTGGTGTTCTGCTGAAACTGACTGTGTTCTGGGAGAACACAGGGGAAGGGAAATTTACTTTAGACTAAAACAGGGAGATGTTCACAGAGGAGCTCGTGTTTTAACTAAATATATATATATGCATTAAAGGTGTGTGTGGGGCGGGGGGTGGAAGATACTGGGAAATAAAAGCTATTAATAAATGTTGAAGTGGTTTGAAGTTTTGTTGCCTGTTTTAAAATATTTTGAATGTTGGGTTTTCTTTAAAGGTTTAATCATGGCTCTCAATTAATCAGGGAACTGTAAGATATTTATACGTGGTTCAAATGATGAATTCAAAGAACCACATACACAAGAAATAACTAATTGTGAAATCAACCTCTAAAAATATATGTAAAATTGGATTATGTTTAGAAATGGGGGAGTACAGGGGCAGGGGTGGCAGGTGGGATTGGTGGCAGGGAATGAGGTACGTGGAGGACAATCAATTGTATATCTCCTAAAAATTCGTTTTCATATCTATGGAACTCTTGGTTAAAAGCAAGCTAGATTTATAAAGTAACTCCACCAGATGTGGTGACACATGCTTGTAATTCCAGCACTTGGGAGGCTGATGCAGTAAGATAGCTGCAAGATTAAGAACACCTTAAACTACATCGGGAAATCCTGTCTCAAAAAAAAAAAAAAAATGAAATGACTCAAACACAATGAAAGACTCAGAGATATCCAAGAATTAAATATCACAGAAAAGTGTGCTTAGACTCTGCCTAGTCTTTCATTGAAGATACACAGAAATTTTTTTCTTCAAACCTTTTCAGTTTTGTTCTCCAATGTGAACTTAATTCTAAATATTCTACGTTTATTATGGCAGAGTAATAATGAAATAATATTTTGTTGGTCTCACTTTCATGCAAGCCCCTGAAATCAGTCATTTATCCTTAGAGCCTAGCACAGCATTGAGCTTGCAATAGGCTTTCACTAAACATCAACTGAATGAATGAAAGTGTTGGTTTGGAGTTAGAGGCAGATCTAACTAGGAGGCAACAATGCTAACAGTAGTCATTATGCTGATAATATAATATTGCAAGAAGAAATATCTCTACATACTAAAATGCATGTGCTGATTATTTAACAATATTAATAGCTATCAAAAACCTACATGGTAATGCTATAAAATAATTATTTAGAAACAAAATACATCCTACAGTGATTTAGAGCATGGAGACCTTCAATCTGTACTTTAATCTATTATGTGTACACGAATGGCCAAAAAAAAAGTAGCAGTAACTTAGTTTGGGCTAACAGAAAATTCTGATTCATGTGCATCAAACTGTCAAACTTTGTTGACCTTTATTTTCCCTCTGGTGTTAGCTTTTGTTTATGCCCCTTGTTGGTGCCTTGAGTCTAACTGATTGACAAGTGTGGCAAATTGTCATTGTGGCAGCAACTTTTAAAGAGTACTGATGACCACATAAGAACAGGCTTTGACCTCAAATATGGCTTATTAACCCGGATGCTTTTGGGCTGTGCCAGGCTCCAGAGCTCCCTCTGGGCCAGGTAGTTAGGCTCATGGCCATTAACATTTTTATGGAGCCCTGGGTCAAGCAAAAACAAAATATGAATTAAAAGAAAATGAAATCATCCTTACTGAGTTTAAAAAGGAAGGAACACTAACAAATAATGTTTTTGTCCAGGTTCATTTTTTTTTTTTTTTTTGGTACAGGGATCGAACTCAGGACCTTTCACTTGCGAGGCAGGTGGTGGCACCACTGAGCTAAATCCCCGGCCCTTAAATTCAATATTTTTTAACAAATGGATTTGAGAAACGTATTGACATTTTTTTTTCAATGCAAGCTTAGAAATTGTACAAAAACAGAATTCAAAAGTTTATGGTGATTTGGGGGTCCAGGTAGAAGAACTGGGATTTAGTATGTACTCATTTCTCTTGCTTTTTAAAAGATACCTAAAGTCAGCTTGTGCCTACCAAATAGTTGACTATTTACTGAGTCTATCTAGCCTTCTAATGTGGATGAAGTTACAAATACCTATTTAAAAGTCATGAGGTGTTTAGAATGCTATTTTAAAAATCTAATGCTTCTGAAATATCATTTACTTTATATTTGTGTAACTTAGATATTATAGCTTTGTGTTATTGGTATTTTTACCCAGCCAATAGCAATATGGGAATGGTTACTCAAAAACAAGTTCTTTGCTGCTTCTAGTTGGGCCTGATGAGAGCAAAACAAAAAAGTATCTGAATTACCCATCTGTAAGAAGGTAATAAAAGTTCTGTACTATATATGTATATATTTATATGGCTTCCAAATAGCTTGAGAAGAGCTAGAGTAAGCATAGAGAAAAAAGCCAAGTGCATAGTGCTAGTCCAAAATGGTCTCAGGAGTTGGTGTTCTTGTGAAATCATAAGAATGTGCATTTAAAGTGGACATAGTGTCTAGGGTGATGGATGGATACAGTCAAGATGTGGAGATTATTTAAATGAACATCATATTCTGATCTCTGACATAACTGTACCAGGTATTCCACTGGGGAAAATAACAAAGCAAAGTAAACTTAACTTTACACTTAAAATTGAGAATACTCTACATGCCCTCTAGCTTTGCTTCTACTATATTTTTCTCTATTTATCTCTCTGTTTTATCTCCTATCTCTCTTAAATTCTGCCCCTACACAGGGTAAAATCATTCTACTAAGGGGAAACTCATTGCATACAAGTTCCTGGCTTATGTTGGATTTTGTTACATAAATGTAGAGCATGCTCATATACTTAAAAATACCAAATTAATCATTACTACAGTTTGTCAGTTACTAGGCTATGGTTGATTCTATTGTTATTGATAATTTTACTACTTTAACCAGAATGTCATACCTGTTATAATCAGTTATTCTTCGTTGTATGACAACACTGTTATTATATGGGGTCATAACCATCACCATAGCCCAGTACCAAAGGACTGGGTGCTGAGCCACATAGATAGCAACTTTTCAAACTTATCAAATTGGAAAGGTGGGATTTTGGGATAGACAAAGTGGCCAAGAACCACTTACACCTAGAAGACATCTCCGAGAAATAGATATTTCTTAGGGAAGTCTCTATATTAATGATAAAGCTATCTATTATAGGAAATCTAAAGCAACACACAGAAAACAAAATAAAATTTTAAAAAACTGAAAATGACAAGATGCAGAAGCAAAATGCAACATTAGACCTCCAGCCCACCCAGGACAAGTCCAGGTAACAATGAAACAGAGGAAATCAGAAGCCACTCACCTGAACTTTCTGAAATGATAGCAGCAGAATTAAAAAAAAAATAAAAACAGATGGATGAGGCTATAGAGAAAATAATCTCTCAGGTAAAAAATAAATAATGATAAAAAAGAAGGACATGCTCAATGAATCTAGAGGACACACAGATTAAGGGAAAAAAAAGAAACAGAGGAGCTTAGGCAAACAATGGAAACCACGAATGACTAACATAGGAAAGAAATGGCATCCATGAAACAGATTCAAACAGTTATCCAGGAGATTAGAATTTCCATTGAAAGTAGACACAACCAATTGAATGAAAGCAAGGATAGAACATCAGATCTACTAGACAGAATTGTGGTTAGCACCCATGCAAAGAAAGATATCTTAAAATTAACAAGGAAACATAAAAAAAATCAATGAGACAGATGCAAGATGATGCAAAGAACAACAACATAAGATTGGTTAGAGTCAATGAGAAAGAAGAGACATTGCAAACACCATAAAAATTGTTCACAGAAGTAATTGCAGAAAACTTCACAAAAAAAGAATTTGACACACAAATAAGTGAGGCATATAGAACTCCAAATAGCCATGACTAAAATAAATCTATACCAAGGCATATAATAATCAAGATTCCAGAAATGTAGTACAAGAGCAGAATATTAAAAGCTATTAGGGAAGGAAACAAATCACCTATAAAGGAAAGCCCATCACAATCACAGCAGACTTCTCAATACAAATCCTCAAGTCAAGGGGAGCTTGTAGTGAAGTAGTTCAAGCCCTAAAAGAAAACACCTTCCAACCCAGATTGATGTATCCTGAAAAACTATCTTTCAGAATCAATGAAGAAATAAGATACTTCCATGACAAAGAACAATTGAAGAAATTCACAACCAACAAACTAGCTCTACAAAATGTTTGGAAGGACATTTTAGAAACAGGTGATGAAGACCACAATTCCAAAAATATTAATAGAAAGAAGCCACCAGGTGGTGTAAGCAATTAAACAGAGGGAAAAGACAAGGACCCAACAGCAAGAAATGTGACAAGGATAAGCCAATACATATCAGTTATAACCATCAATGTAAATCATTTCAGTTTACCAATCAAAAGAAACAGACTGACGGAATGGATCAAGAAATAAGGTCCAACAGTATGCTGAATACAAGAAACACATTTAATTCAAAAAGAAATCCATATGCTGAAAGTCAAAGGATGGAAAACAATATTCTGTGTGACAGGAACCCAGAAAAAATCAGGGGTAGCTATTCTATTTGCAGATATGTGAACTTCAAGCCAAGACTGATCAAAAGAGAGAAAGAAGTTTACTAAATACTTGTTAAGGGAAAACTCAAAGAAGAAAAGATAACAATTATAAATATATATGCACCAAATAATGGTGCACCCAGCTATATAAAACAAATATTAACGGACATGAAAAATCTGATACACCCTAGCAGGATTGTAATGGAGGACCTTAATATCCCACTGTCACAATAGTTCAATTAGACAAAAAATCAACAAAGAAATTGAACAAATGGACTTAGTAAATATCTACAGAGTGCTCCACCTCACAAAATCAGAATACACATTCTCAAATACACATTAATTGTTCTTCAAAATAGACCACATACTAGCCCATAGAATATGCTTAAGCAAATGCAAAGGAATTGAAATTATCCTATGCAAATTATCTGACTATAGTACAATGAAATTGGAAATCAATGTCAAGTGAAACTACAAAAACTATATAAACACATGGAAATTCAACAACACCCTCCTGAACAACTAATCGGTCACAAACGAAATTAAAGATGTAATTAAATAGTACCTACAATTAAATGGTAATGCTGATACAACATACTACAAAGTATAGGACACAATGAAAGCAGTCCTAAGAAAAAAACATACAGTGGGGAATTCTAGCATCAGGGAAATATAACAAGCTCAAATAAGCAACCTAATTTTGAACTTCAAATACCTAGAAAAAGAAGAACACGTCAAGCCCAAAGCTTGTATAAGGGAGGAAATTATGACAATCAGAACAGAAATCAATGCAATTGAGACTAAGAAAATAATACAAAAAATCAATTAATCAAAAAGATGGTTCTTTGAATGATTAAATAAAATTGATAAACCTTTAGCCAATCTTATCCACAAAAGGAAAGAAAAGACTCAAATTCATCCAATTAGGGATAAAAAGATGAAATCACAATGGATCCCATGGTGAAATCACCCACTCATGATAAAAATTCTACAGAATATTGGAATAGATGCTCTTTATCTTAATCTGATAAAAGGCATCTATGACAAACCAACAGCCAACATTGTACTAAACGGTCAAATCCTGAAAGCTTTCACTCTAAACACAGGAACAAGACAAGCATGTCCACTATTACCACTCCTGTTCAACATTATTCTGGAAACATTAGCCAGAGCAGTTAGATAAGAGAAAGAAAATAAAAGGAATAAGGCTAGGAAAGGAAGAAGTCAAATTATCATTATTTTCAGGTGACATGATACTCTGCATAAAAGACCCCCAAAACTCCACCAAAAGACTCCTAGAATTAATGACCAAATTCAGTAGCATAGTTGGATATAAAGTAAACATTCAAGATTCAATAGCATTCCTGTACAAAAATAACAGACACACTTAGAAAGAAATTACGGCAAATATCCCTTTCACAATAGCATTGAAAAAAATGAAATACCTAGGAATTAATCTCACAAAGTAAGTAAAAGATCTTTACATTGAAAATTGCAGTACTGTAAAAAAGGAAATAGAAGAGGATATGAGAAAATGGGAAGATACTCCTTGCTCTTGGGTAGCAAAAACCAATGTAGTAAAAATGGCCATATTCCCCCAATTAAACAGATTTAATGCAATCCCAATCAAAATACCATTAGCATACCTCACAGAATTACAGAAAACATTCCTAAAATTTATTTGGAATGAAAAGAGACCTAGAATAGCAAAAACAATTCTGGGCAACAAAGGCAAGGCAGGGGGCATCACAATGCTTGACTTCAAATTATGTTACAGAGCTACTATGATAAAAACAACATGGTACTGACAAAAAACAGACCTGTGGATCAATGGAATACATTAGAAGATGCAGAAATAACCTCGAACACACTCAGCCACCTTATCTTTGATAAAGGGGCCAAACACATTAACTGAAAGAAAGATAGCCTGTTTAAAAAGTGGAGCTTGAAACACTGGCTTTCCACATGCCAAAGTAGGCAGAACTGTTGAAGACATAGGTGTAGGCAAAGACTTCATAAACAAAATCCCAACTGCACAGGAAATATTACAAAGAATCAACAACTAGGATCTCTTCATATTAAAAAGCTTTTGTACAACAAAAGAAATCACCAACTGAGTGAAAGACAACCCACAAAGTGAGAAAAATTCTAGCCAGTTGTTCCTCAGACAAACTAATATCCAGAACATACACAGAAATCAAAAAAATCATACACCTCAAATTTAAAGACACAGTCCAAAAATGGGCATCTGAAATGAATACAAACTTCTCAGATGAAGAAGTACAAGTAGCAAATAAATATGAAAAAGTGTTTATCACTGGTCACTCAAGAGATGCAAATTTTAAAAACACCGAGATTCCATCTCACTCCAGAAGGAATGGCTATTATTAAGAAATCAACCAATAACAAATACTAGCAGGGCTGATGGGAGTGTAGACTGGTGAAACCACTTTGGGAATCAATGTGGAGATTCCTCAAAAATTAGGATTGGAGGTCCCATTTGACTCAGCTATTCCCCTTCTGGGTATCTTCTCAAAAGAATTAAATGGATCATACCACAGTGATATATGCACACCCATGTTATAGCAGCACAGTTTGTAATAGCTAAATCTTGGAAACAACCCAAATGCCCATCAACTGATGAATGGATAAAAAGATATGTTTTTTACACAATACAGTACTACTCTACCATAAAGAAGGATAAACTTGAGGCATTTATAGATAAATGGATGCACCTTGAGACTATACTCTTAAGTAAAATAAATTGGACACTCGTGTGTAAATATCTCATTGTCCGTCTGGCATGAGAAACTGAAAGTGTAAATAAGGACCAAAATGTTTAATAAATATGGTGAAATAGGAAGAAATTATTCAAATGGAAAGAGGAACTGGGAGGGGGGAGAAAGGAAGGGAGAAGAAAAAATAAGAAAAGAAGGATAAAATGGAAACAAACGTTTGTAAATAAGGAGGAGAAGAGGGGTTGAAAGAAGGGGAGAAGAATGGGGAAAAAAGAGGCATCAAGATATATCATGTACAGGTGAAAATTCCCTATGACGAATGTGATCATTATCTATATGTAAATTGCACTGATAAAATTACTTTTAAAAAACAAGTCCAAAACAAAAATAATGTGAAAATATTGTGAATAAAATTTATAAATAATACATGAAATAAGTAGCTGGAAATCCATTAATGAGTTAGAAATTAGATTGAAGTAGGGCCAGAGATTTAGCTCAGTGGTTTTGCCACCTGCTTTTGCAAGCACAAAGACCCAAGTTTGATCCCCGGTACCAAAAATTAAAAAGAAATTAGATTGAAGAATTCCCTCAAATGGCATCAGAAAAGAGAGACACTGTAACCTGGGAAAAGGAACAACAGAAAAGGAAGGTATTACATCATAGCCAATGTACTTGAATTGTATAAAAACTTAAACTGACGGATCTGAAAGGAGGAATACGGAAAGCAGTAACTGATAGAAATATAAAAAATAAAACAGGCAAACAAATCAAGCCAGAGATAACATAAATCTAAATATATCTAGGTTTTGTATAGTTATATACAGATATGTGTATCTATAAGAATATCTGCATAATCTACATTTCTCTGTATTTAATAAACTCTTTACTCAGCAAGGAATATATTTTATTTTTGAGAAAATATAGAATATTCTTAAATAAAGTATATGTTAGGAAACTTCACTATTAAATTTCAAAGGATGAATTTTATACAGACTGTATTTCCTCAAGTGCATTAAATTTAGAAATGTAACACAAAAAAAGATCAAATTTCCACAGGCTTGAAACTTAAAAACATATAAAATAAGTGACCTTCCTGGCTAAAAATAAACAAAGGAAATTATAAAATGCTTAAAATGGAGAGGTAATGCCATACTATATATTGGTATATCGGCCAGAAGTGAAGTAGCATTTAGAGAAATATATCTTTACTTCAAATATATCATGGAACATTTAATATTTAACAAACATGCTAAAAAGTCAGCTCAAAAATGTACAGTGAAAAAAACAGCACACTTGAAAAGACAACAAAAAATTTCTAAAGAAAAAAGAGGAATCAAGAAAGAGAAAAAAATAGATCTTAATAAAAACTAAAAGCTGATTAATTCTTGGTAAATACCAGTAAAGACTTGCAAGACTATGCAAGTGAGATGCATAAAAACAAAAAAGTGCAGGAATAGATTTTAAAATAATAAATTTAAAACAAATACAGGATCAAAAATTTGAAATTCTACATGTAAAGTGTGAATTCCTGGACATGTGTAAATACCAATATTGGAACAAAAAGAAAAAGAAAACCTAACTGAAAAGTGGACATCAAATTGTTCAAGGCAATGCCAGAGTCTTCTCCAAATGAAACTAGATTTCAGATTCTTCTTCCACATTGCAACAGATAACTTTTAAGGCAACTTGTTTCAGAGATACAAAAAGAATAAAAATTTCCCAGCACATCTTATATCATATAGTTTCAAACAAGAAAGGAAAGAAAGTTACATGCTTGTTTTATCAGAGCATAAATTTAAAATTTTAAATAAACAGTTAATTGAACCCCAAAATGAGTTTTATAATAACACATGACCAAGTAAGTGTCCTATGAGAAAAATTCTATCAACAAGTGTAACAAAAATATATAGAGGAAAAAGGGAAACTACTGTATGTGATTTTTCTCATCAGATGTCTAAAATTTAGTAAAATCCAACTTAAGATTTTAAAACTAAAAACATTTAGAATAACAAATTTTGTAAACAACAAAAAGCTATAGCCAATATTATACTCAACAGAGAAATTTTAAATGCATCCTTTCAGTTCTTTAGTACTGCTACTTTTTTTTCCCTTAAATTCTTTTATTGGTACATTTTAGGTATACAATACATTTACATTTATCATTGGGTGTTTGTACCTGTATATGATGGATCTTGGTTCTTATTTTTTCCCCATTACCTGTGCGTCCTTCACCCCCTCCACCATTCCCTATTTACATAGACTTAGTTTCCATTTTCTTTTCTTTTCTCATAATTTTGACTTTCCCTTCTTTCCTTTCCCCTTCCCTTCCACTACCTCTACCCCTTTGGACCTTTTCTTCTGATTTCAAATTATCAACTATTCATTTTAATCCTTATTTACACTTTCAGTTTCTCACACCAGAGAAATTATTCGGTATTTACACATGTGTGTCTTATTTATTTCACTTAAAGAGTATGGGCTCAGTATGTATCCATTTAGCTATAAATGTCTCTAGTTTCTCATTCTTTATGGCTGAGTAGTATTCCATTTTATAAAAAAAACAATTCTTTATCCAGTTTCCAGTTGATGGGCACTTGGGCTGTTTCCAAGCTTTAGCTATTACAAACTGTGCCACTATAAACATGGGTGCATATATATCACTGTGGTATGATTCTTTAAATTCTTTTGGGAAGATACCCAGCAGGGGAATAGCTGGGTCAAATGGGACCTCTAGCCCTAGTTCTTTGAGGTATCTCCATACTGATTTCCACAGTGGTTGCACTAGTCTTCACTCTCACCAAAAGTGTATTCGTCACTTTCTTGTCATTAGCACACAATACTGGATATCTAGATCTGAAGGAAGGAGAGGTTTATTTTGGCTCATGTTTCTAGGCCGTGATCAGCTGGGTCCAAGACAGAAACCAGACTGCAGAAGGGCCTGGAGGAGGGAAGGTCCTCAACCATGGCTGCCAGGAAGCAGAGCAAGAAAGGAGGAGCCAGAGGCAGGAACTCACCCTTCCAGGTCATGTTCCCAGTGACTTCTAACCAGGCCCTGCCTCTAACAGTGCTTTCAGCTACTCTCAGAAGGTATGAATCCACTGATGAGAATCCCGCCCCATGATTCAATTACTTTCCACAGACATGAGAGCTCTGGGGGCATTTTAGATCTAAAGTATAATAGAAGAGAAAAAAATCATTCCCCAAAATGATCAGATTACTTATAGAAAACATTGGAAATAGACTAACTCTTTGTCCAAATAAAGGATTTGGAGAATTTAACAAATCTGTTGCCCTCAAGTTGACTTATCTTAGCTCTAATTTGTGAATTAGAAACACACAAATATATGTGAATGAATGAATGAACAAATGAATGAACTAATGCTCCTGTACATATGTGTCACACATATTACATAAAACAAACAGTCCTCCCTGAGAATCTCCAGTGGGCTGGTTGCCAGACTTCCTGCAGATATCAAAACCCTTGGATTCTGGCATCCTGTGTAGGAAAGGCCATGCTATTTTCATGGAATTCACACAATTCTCCTGCATACTTTAAATCATTTCAATATAATGTAAATGCTAGGTGAGTGGTTGTTATTCTGTGTTGTCTGGAGAACAATGACCCCCAAATTCTCTACCTGTTCAGTACAGATGCATTTTTATAAAGATACTTTTGATCCATATATGATTATGTCATATAGGTCATTATAACACTTGGAGTCTTACCCTGCATAGAATAGTAGAGATTTGAATGGAAAAGGAAAGAAACAGTACCTATGACTGCTGCATGAGTTGGGGGAAGGAAGAGACATTAAAAAATTACTGTAATAATCATAGTAAAAATGATAGTATCTAAAACCATAGTTGAATATGGAAGTTGTGAACAGTATGTTGTATTCACAATATATTTTGAAGGCAGAGCAGACAAGATTGGCCGGTGGATTGCAATACAGAGTGTGAGATAAATAGAGGCATTAAGGGAGGCTCCAAAGATTTTGGCCTGAAAAAATGAAAATGACCCAAATGACCATCATGACCTGTATTATGTCCAAAACTTTGTTTGTCAACTCCTTAAAATCACTTCTTTCGTTTCTTAATGTTAGTTCATAGCACCAAATTTCTCTGTAAGTCTGAAACTCCAGAGCTACCTTTAAGTCTTTCCTAATTTATTTTTGCTCTTGATGCCTCCAGTTGAGCTTTCTTTCATGTTATTCTCCTATGTGAGTTTCTCTCTGATGCTATCTTTACATGTAGAAATCCTTCTATTCTTCAAGGCTTCTCTGACCCTCTTGCCTTGTTTGACCTTGTCAACTGGATTTCACTTCTCTCTTCTTTTAATGTCTCAGAGTAGGAATAATCTGATCATAGATGAATAACTAAACACAGTGTAATAATCATCACTGTGTTCAAGAAGTGCACAGGCCTGGGGGAGAATACAGAACCTCCATTGATGTCACATTTACAACAGAGTAAATTGTAGTCAACATGTGTACCTAACTTTGAGGTGTGTTTAAGGGTAGTGGTGGATAAAGGAGTAAGTGTGATACTGTGAAAGGAGGGAACTTGCTTTCTGGGTTCTATCAGTGCGGCACTGCATAACTGAGACCCCACATGAACATGGCAGCAGAGGACTCTATGTTTAATGTAGCTGTGTTATTTATATTTGTGACCATGAAAGTGTTATGTCATCTCTCCATCCTTCCTTTTCTCACCTAAATACTAAAAGTATTTGTCTTAGCTCTCTGTTCCTGTAACAGAATACCAGAGACTGAGTAATTTGTAAGGATAGAGATTAATTTTACTCATGGTCCTGAAAGCTGGGAAGTCCAGGAGCATAATACTGGCATTTGGTGAAGGCCTTCACGATGCATCACCCCATGGCCCAAACTGGACAGGCAGACAAGGGAAAGAACATGAAAGCACAAGAGGACTGAGCTTGACTTCTTATCAAATATGCTCTCTCAGTAAAGAACCACACCTTGTGTAAAACATGAATCCATTCATGAAAGCAGAGCCCTTAGGACATAATCATCTCTTAAAGGTCCCATTCCCAAGACTGTTGCATTAGGGGGTAAGTTTCTAACACACAAATTTCAGGAGACACATTCAAACCATAGCAGTGTTAATGCTTATTTCTAGATTAAATGAGGATTAAATAACGCAATGCACACTCTGTTAGTCTACGTTCCCATTGTGGGACACAACACCAGATACCCACAGCTTCAGAGGAAAGATTTAATTTTGCTCATTCTTCGGGAATTCACTCCATGGTTGGGTGGCTCCGACATATAAACATCATGGTGGAAGGGTTTGGCAGAAGAAAGATGCTCACCTCTTTGCAGCCAGGAAGCAGAGAGATAAGGAAGGAGTAGGAGAGAGAGATTTATCATCTTCCAGAGTCATGTCCCCAGTGACCCACCTCTTCCAACCAGGCCCCAGCTCCTGAACTTAGCAGAACGTAGTAGTGGATAAATCCACTGGTGAGTATCGCACCCTATGATCCAATCATCTCCCTACAGACCCCCAAACACATGGCACTTTTAAGGGATGGTCTAAATCTAAACCATAACATGCACAAAGGTATATTTCACGGTGCCTAAAAGGTACTCCATGCTTAGTAGGCGTAAGTGCCACTCCTCTGTGAGCCACAGATTAATCTCTCCAGTAGTAAATTAAGCTCTCAGGAAGATTAATGAACTCAACATGCCTCTGTGGAATACTTTACTGGCTGGCAACTGTAATATATTTTCTTGATGGCCTGATAATGTCACTTCCTCACATGCCACCCAAAGTGACTTGGACCTCACAAAGGATCTGCCTCTTTGAGTTGCAATCCCCTCATTGTTTCTTCCAGTGAGATAATCTTGCTGTACTTTGTGATTGAAACTAATCACCCTGTTCAAATTGCATGGCTTGAGGGTTTCTCCTCAAGAGAATTGAATTTTCCATGCAGTTGACATTGCCATTTCCACTAGAGAATTTAACAAGAACCATTTCTAGTTCTCTTGACATTCTAAGGGTGCAAAATCAGCAGTTTCTCTAATAAAAACCATACACCTTAGTTGACTATCTACAGGTCACTGACTTTTGAGCGATAGAATGAAATATACAAGCAGGCTTAGGAAGCCTTGATGGATGCTTTCTGGAGGACATTCATAAATTAAACCATCCCGACACACTAGGGAACCTATACTATAATACCTCCTCCCAGGGAGAGAAAAGAACAAGAATGATGCTTGTGTCTTCACTTCTCTTTACAAAGTGCATCTTTCTCTGATCCCACAGAAGCTGACAGCATTTGATGAGGGATAAGTTATATTCACTGTGTATTTAATTTTCAAGTAAAGGAAGAGTTTAATGAAAATCACAAAATAACAGTACTATTTTAAAATGTTATATTTTCCTATAGAAGCTTATATATAATTTCTCCTCTTCATCACTTTTATCCACTGTGAAACCCTGCTTGTATAAAATAAAAAATTAATTCCATGGGAATTCTGTTGAAACATTTATGATTTACCTACCATCTGATAGCATAATTTTGGCCCAACAGAGGAGGCAGGGATGTAAAACAGAGACATGGCTGAGTGGGCACTAGGGCTGGGATCACCACAAATGAGGCAATGAGGTACGTTCTGAAGCAGACTGACATTCTACAGCAGCAGCTGTAGGTACAAAGGAGAGGATGGAACACCTCCAGCAGGAAGTGGAGAGAGAAAGACAGGCTCAGGAATAGACAGGGGCTGTCTCGGCCTCCTCGAAACATGGAATCTAGCTGGCTGATGAGGAGCTAGACCACGCATACTAGCACCTGGCCACTGCCCTGCTAAAGCTGGAGGGAGTGGAAGAAACTGCTGAGGAGAATGAGACAGGTATGTTATTGAAAATTGGGCTCTAAAGGATGAAGAAAAGATGGAACTCCAGAAAATCCAACATAGAAAAGCTAAATACATTACCGAAGAGCCGCATAGGAAGCGTGAAGAGGTGGCTCACGCACTGATTATTGAAGGAGATGTGGCATACACACAGGAAGGAGCTAAACTGGCAGCGTCCCACTGCCAAGAGATGGATGAGCAGATCAGACTGATAGACTGGAACCTGAAGTGTCCGAGTGCTGCTGAAGAAAAGTACTTCCACAAAGAAGACAAATATGAGGAAGAGGCAAAGATGCTTCCTGGTGAAGTCAAGGAGGCAGAGACCAGTGCTGAGTACGCTGTGAGATTGGTAGACAAACTTGAAACGACAATTGATGATTTGGAAGATAAGCTGAAATGCATCAGCGAGGATCAGCTCTGTACACAAAGCACGCTGGAGCGGACTCTGCTTCATCAGAATGAGATGCATCGCTCCCTGGCCGGCTGATCACTGCTCCTCCTTCTGGCCCAGCCTGCCTGAAGCTGACCTTGAAACTGAGGGCTGCTCTTTAACTGGAAGGCTACTTCCTCCTATCAACACCCTCTCTATGCACCCACTCCTCCCGCATCCCCTTGTCTTTTTCATCAAGTTGTCTCTACCTCTTCCCACAGATCTCACATGGGCTAGACGCTGAGCAGTTTAGGAACATGAACACAACCTGAAGTGTCTTTGAAAACACATTGTGATGTACATGTTTGTAATAACTTTTTGGTTGTTGTAGCGACCATCTGTAAAACACTAAATAATTCAAACATTTGTGAAAGGGTGGGAAATATGATGCTGCAGGCTTGTTGTTGTCCATCTCTGGACAAACTAGTAAAAGAAACTTATAAGCTCCAGACATGTATAAATAACCTGAAGACTTCCAAGTATGAAGACAAATTAATAAAGGAAAATAAGAAGCTCAAAGATTCAAATTCTCAGCTCCAGACACACATAGAGAATCTAAAACTTTCTAAATGTGTCCTGAAGATACTTCTCTCCTTTAGCTGCAGGGCTTAAGTTGCAGTAACCCAAACACAACCCTCATAATTCAACTGGCTGGATTACTGTGTACGTTTGACACTCAGCCTCGAAGGCTTTCTAAAGTGAAAGTGAGGGTGCCGATCAGAAAAGAATGGGATCCCATCAGGGGGCCTGAGAAACTGAAAGTGTGAATAAGGATTAAAATGATCAAAATGAATAATTGATAATTTGAAATAGGAAAACATCCAAAGGTATAGGGGTGGTGGGAGGGAAACGGGAAAGGAAAGAAGAGAAAGGAAAAATTATGAGAAAAGGAAAAAATGGAAATAAAGCCTATGTAAATAGGGAAGGGTGGAGGGGGTGAAGGGAGGGCAGGAGAATGGGGAAAAAAATAAGAACCAAGATGCATCATGTACAGGTACAAGCACCCAATGATAAATATAAATATATTGTATACCTAAAATGTACCAATAAAAGAATTTTTAAAAAAGAATGGGATCCCATAAATTAAAATCGAGATGCCTGTTCAGAACCTGACAGGACCTGGGAATAATGAGCACCTCAATCCTGATGAAATTCATTTTCCCGAGGAAGACATTTTCCCACCCCTAGTGGTGGAGGCATCCCTACCTGCAGAGCAAGCAACTGCACCACCCACTTTTGCCTCTAGGCGGATGATAAGGCTCAAATCCCAGAAGGCTTCTCAAGGCAGAGTACACATTGTGACCCCACAAGGAGGTACATTTTAGTCCCAAATAACTTCTTGAGTTTTCTAATTCTTATAAGCAGAGATCTGGAGGATGTAGGATAATAGTGGAAGAAATATAAACTTGACACAGGCTGAGATTTTTTCATATGGGCCCAGTAAGCAGAGATTCTGAATTTATTGTTGTCATTCTTGGAGCTAAAAAAGATGTTAACAGTTTACTGGGCTGTTGGCTAAATTGGGGACCAAATGATGGCTCACGGCAAATGAGGTAGAGATGCCTGATATTCCTTTGTGGAGTGCTGATCAGGGGATCAAAGTTTCAGGGAAATGGGAATGCTGGAGTGGATATACCAGATAAATCTAATCCTCGACACTTGAAGGATCCAAAACGTGTACCCTTCACTAATGTCTTAAGAAATAGGTTTGTGACAGGAGCACCAGCAACCTTGAAGACCCCTGTCACTGCACTGCTCTATATGCCAGATCTTAGGGTGGGAACTGCAATCACTAGATTGGGAAACTTAAAGTAATGGGTTTCACTGATCCCAGAGAGGCAGAGCTCAATGGCAGTGCTCAGTTGCCAATGATAAGTTGCATACACTTACTATAATGGATAGCAAAACAATGATCTAAATGGTCTGGCATGTGTTGAACCATGGACAATTCAGCATGGTAGTAAGATACAAAACCAAAATGGAAAATTCAGTAGCATTCCTATACACGAATAATGAGCTCTCCAAGAAAGAAATTAGGTAAATAATACCAGTCACAATAGCTTCAAGAAAAAGTAGATATCAGGAATTACCCTAACTAATGAAGTAAAAGACCTTTACAATAAAAACTATAGTACTTTGAAAAGGAAGGCCAAAGAAAACATCAGAAAAAGGGAAAGATATTCCATGTTTCTTGATAGGCAAAACCAATATTGTCAAAATGGCCATACTTCCAAAACTGATATATAGATTTAATGAAATCCCAATAAAAATACCACAGCATTCCTCACAGAACCAGAGAAAATAATCTTAAAATTCATATGGAACCAGAAGAGACCCAGAATAGCAAAAGCAATCCTGAGTAACAAGAGCAAAGCAGCATGCATCACAATCCTGGATTCAAGTTACATTACAAAGCCACAGTAGTAAAAACAGCATGGTACTGACACAGAAACAGACATGTGCATCAATGGAACAAAACAGAAGATGTACAAACAATCTCAGGCATATTCAGCCACATGATTTTTGACACAGAGGCCAAAAGTATATGCTAGAGTAAAAACAGTTTCTTCATACAGAAAATTGAGTCTAGATTCATATCTCTCCCCGTGCACTAAACTAAAATCAAAATTGATCAAAGATCTAAATATTAAAACAGAAACACTACATCTGATAGAGGATAAAATTGGTAAAATTCTTGAAGACATAGGCTTAGGCAAGGGCTTCCTAAACAGAACTCCAATTACACAAGAAATAGCATCAATAATCAATAAATTGGATTATATCAAGTTAACACTTTCTGCAAAGCAAAGGAAACAATGAAGAAAGTGAAGAGACAACCTGAAGAATGGGGAAAAACATTTGTTAGCTTTTCCTCAGACAGAGGACTAATGTGTAAAATATATAAAGAACTCAAAAAAGTTAGACACCTTCCAAAGCAGAAGACCTAATTTAAAAATGTGCAATTCCCAGAATTGATGGCCCACACTTGTAACTCCAGGATTTGGGAGGCTAGCCTAGACTGTCTCAAAAAAAAGTGCAATTGAATTGCATAGCTGCTTTTCAGGAGAAATACAAATGGCCAGTAAATGCATGAAAAGTGTTCAACACCTCTGTCCATTTTATTCTGGAAAGAATAATTATCATTATGTTATCAAGTGAAAACCAATACTTGCAAGGTTGTGGGTAAAAAGGAACATCTCTACATAGTGGGAATCTAAACTAGTACAATCACTATGGAAATCAGTGTGGAGATTCATCACAATACTAAAATTAGAAATTCCATTTGACCTAACTTCCATATATCTTCCTGAAAGAGTTAAGGACATCCTGTTGTAGTGGCACATGCATATCCATATTTATAGCAGCACAATTCGTAATAGCTAAATCTTGAATGTGACCTATATGTCTTTCAAAAGATAAATGGATAAACAAACTGCAGTATTTATACATAGCAGAACACTACTATAAAGAAGGAAAAATTTGAGACATTTGTAGGAAAATTAATGTACATTGAGAATAAATATTAAATAAAATAATTCAGACACATAAGCTTAAATATCACTTGGCTTCTCTTATATGAAGAGCACAAAGCATAAGTAATTAAAAAGCAAAATAAAAGATAGATAATAGGAAATAAGGAGATAAATTTTTTGCAAAAAGGAAGGGTACTACAGGATGGAAGGAGGGGAAAATAAAGGACCATAAAAAGTATGAATATGTGTTATGTACATGTATCAGCTCCTCAAGATGAATGTAACCATAATGCCCTGAAAACATGCACTAATAAACATCAAAATTTGAAAAACAAATGATATCAGGTTAATTTGTTTTCTCAATATTGGAGACGCTGACTTCGAACCCTTAGCAAAGTTGCCTCCTTCATTATAGAGCTGTTTTCTCTTTGCAACTAATAAATAAACTGTAAAATGACATTTCTTGTGTTATGTGAATATCTTGTTCATATTACAGCCACTGCCATCTGTGGTTTTCCTTTCCATTACTGTATCTGCATCATCTGCAGTCTCAAAATGTTAAATGTAAAATTCCCAAAAATAAAACATTCATCTTTTAAATTGTGAATTTCTCTGAATTAAAATTGTGCTCCTCCTTGCTGTGACATTCATCACCCCCTTTCCAGTATATCTACATTGTATATAATACAGTATATATACAGACAATGTATATACACACAGTGTATCTGCTGTTTGTAGATGTCCCAGGTATTGGTATTGCATCAACTGCCTGCTTATCACCCTGCTTGTGTGCAAGTTTCCCTTATTTTGCTCCATGATGGCCTATGAAGCCCAAAAGCAGTGATGCTGGCAATTCAGGTGTGACAAAAAGACATTGAAAAGTGCTTCCATTAGGTGAAAACACAAAAGCATGTTATTTGCATAACTTTTATTGCAAAGTTATTGTTACAGTTGTTTGAATTTTATCATTAGTTATTGTGAAATTCTTACGATGTCTGTTTTGTAAAGAAACTTTATCACTGTTATACATGTATAGGAAAGAAACATGGTTTACAGGACTCAGTACTTTGCACAGTTTCAGTCACCTGCTGAGGATCTGACAACAGATTCTCTGCTAATTCAGGGTGCTACTGTACATGGGCTGGGGTGTAGTGTGTTTAGGAAATAATTACTTCTACACTTCTTTGGAATTCTTTGAAAAGAATTTTTTCTGTATTTCTTTTTCCTCCCCTTCTTCTTATGCCTCCTCACCCACCCTCCCCCAGGGATTATCACTACAGACATTTTAAAAACATAATGCGTTACTTTAGTTTTACTGCTTTAATTTTCAAATTGAGCTATTTTGCTGTTCTTTCATGTTGGTTGTTACTACACCTGTTCCCAATTTAATTCGGGGTTCTTTCGTCTGAGATAGAAATCACAAAGACACAAGCAATAGCAGCCAAATAGTATACACTGGGGCTCGGGCCCAAGCACAAGGAAGAGAATGCAGATATGGTTTCCTGAACTGGCTCCCTAGGAAGGGAGGAGTAAAGTTCACAACTCCGATTGGTAGCGCATGGAGGCATACTGGGGCCTTTGCGCAGGCATCATGACTCTGCATACTTGTCACCTGGTGCTTTGCTCTCAGCCCAGGGTCTAATCACGTGTGCTAGGTCTGTCTGCACTCAGCTCACAAAGGCTGGTGGTGGTGCTCCCTTGGTCACACAGCAGCCAGGGCTCGTTCTGCACATGTGGAGATTCTGTGCATGCTGTGCGACAGTCCATTTTTAAGCTCTGAAGGAAACAGATGGGGTAAATAATGCTATCTTAGGATTCATATTCTGCAAAAACATGCTTATTTCTAAAAATCAAAATATAGCTAGAAAATTAGCCCTTTCTTATTCTGTTTCTCATCCTCTGACAAGACACTGTCAGTCTCTGAGACTTCTTACTCTTGAGCACGACAGGATGCTGCAGGCTATTGCTGTAGCTCCCACCCTCCTCACCCAAAATCATCTAAGCCTTGCAGAAGGCTGGGTTCCTTTAAGTACAAAATGATAAAACAATGCACTTTTACTACAGAAAATTTGCTATGTTCTGATTAGTACAACTGTTGTGTGGAATGAAAACTAACCAAGAGTAATCTGTGTCAGTTATTTTGATGGTGTCAGGTCATTGATCTGTCTCTTCTGTCTAGGGCATCTGTTGACAACTAGAAAAACGTCTTAACTCTTTACTGAGCCCTGCCGTGCCTGGATCAGATTGGTGCTGGCCTCTTTTCCATCACAGGAACATCCTGTTGCTCATCGTGCTGAGCTACCCTTTCTGCTTTCTACTCTTGAGCTCTCTGAGGCCATCCTCCCTTCCTCTTTTCACAGCTGCTATTGGCTCTACCTGAATGCATGGTCCCGTAGTCATCTAACAGCTGCTTCCTTTCCCTACTCCAATGAGGATTCAAATTCGCCCTTCTTAGAAAACCTTTCCTACAGCATTGCTTTGAAGGGAGTGTCCATCACTGGACACTGGTAAACCCCATCTATCATCCTGATTCTTTTGTGTTGCTCTTGGAAATTATTCACTTATGTGTTTTATTTTGCCCACCTGACACTAGGATATCAGCTCCATGTGAATGGGGGATGTTGATATCCAAGGTCCTACTTACTGCTAAAGGCTCGGCACTTAAGAGTGCTCAGCACAAAGTGAGAATTTTATAAATATGCGTCAGTCAAATGTGCCAATGGCCTCCTGAGGATAGGAAGCTGAACCATACTTAGTGAAGAGCAGGCCTCACACTCCTTGCCTTAACTGTGGTTAAAAGGGGTGGAGAGAATAGAACTTAGCTTTTGAAGGGCAGAACACAGACCACTAAAAACTTAATGTGCCTATTAAATTCTTTTGGGGGGTAAAGTGTAGGAATCTTAGCAAGCAGGATAGAGTATATAAGGAGTTTGACAAGAGTTAGATGACTGATTACACCAGTAATCCCAGGTACTTGGTCACGAGAGGGAGGAGAATCGCAAGTTTGAGGCCAGAGTGGGCAACACAGTGAGATGTGGTTTCTTAAATAAATGAATAAAAAGCTTGACTGCACTTATGTTTATTATGATTTATTTGCATATAATCTTTATGCTGTCCCTACCACAGATAACTTTAGTTACTTAATAATGCTCACTAGAAAAAAATAATGCTCACTGATATTAAGAAAAATCAAAGGGATAATTTCCCTACCTGCTAAAATTAAGCCAGAACATTTAAAGGTAGGGAAATTGACCTTAGGGGCCATGGATTTAGCTCAGTGGCCCCGCACCTGCCTTGCAAGTGCAAGGACCTGAGTTTGATCCCCGGTACTGGAAAAAAAAGAAAAAAAAGAAACTGACGCTGGGCCCAATAAGGTATGGTGAATATCAGAGCATAAACTTATCCAGGGAAATACCGAATGAAGAAAAATGTTAGGGCATCTGCTCTAAAGTACTCTGAAGATTCTCCTGTTTAAAATAGTGGAAGTCATATTTTGTTCATGGCAATAATTCCACAACATTGGACAAATAGAAAAATTTTAAAGTATGTTTCTATTTTTTTCTTCCCCAAACCAATTTGTTCACATGACCAAGTAAAGTAATACATAAAATTAGTCTCATGTTTTAAAAATTAGCAATTAGCCATCATAGTAGATTAAGAATTAAAGGTAATTCCCTGGTACCAAAAAAAAAAATTAAAGGTAATGTAGAAGTTATAATCTGAATTAAAATAAAAGGTTTTATTAAAATGAATGCACTGATTGCCTTGAAAATAGAAATGTAAGCAAAAACACACCTAAATAAGGCCCTCTATTTTCTCCCTTGCAATGCATGTGAAACATCATCTAACATTTATATCAACACATTAGAGCTATTAGTGATTATGGGACCCTAAGAAGTAGATAAGAATGAAGAACCACATGATATTTTTCGTTTGCTATTTGTGCATTTTTGTTTTTGTAGAAAAGCTTAGTAGAAAAAGAGAATTCAGGTTATTTGCTTTTCAAACCAAACATAAAATGACAAGAAGTTCACGAGTCGCAAGATACACCGCCAATTTCCTGAATCATAAGCTTGCTTCCATATCTTCATATTTTCTCCCAAAGACAGTCTTTCTAATTCTATCTCTAGTGCTTTACCACATTAGAAAAGACCCTCAGAGTTGAAACGAAAATGACAAAGACACAGAGAAATGCTGCTCAAAGCCCTCCAAACAATGAAACAGGCCATTGAGGGGTTTAACTTTTCTGTTTTTACTCCCTGTCCTTCCCCATAATCTTGCTTTATAATAAAGGATATTATTCTGGCTTAGTTTTCTCCCTGGTTCTGAAGATGCTGGCACTTTGGCAATTGATTTCATCTCCAAGGATTCTTCTGAGAAGGTACCCAGTGGACAGAAGAAAGGACAGGGAACCATCCACTAAATGCCAGCCCTTTTGATAATACCTGTTGGATAATGTTTTTAAAGTTAATAGAATCACTTCAGAAACTCCCTCTACCCGAAGGCTTGAGGCCCATAGTCTGGTAACTCCCTGTTAATGCTAAATACTTATTAGAACATGTTCTTTAAGGTGCTAATAAAAAATCCTGAAATCACTTCCTTGGAGAACATATAAGTGAAAGAAATATTTTAAATTCTTACAAAGGGTACTTGTTGTTAATGGCAAAGAAAGTTTGGGGCAAGGGGTTGAATTTGTGTTTTAATTGTTGATGATGGAAAAATTTAGACAGTTTAAATAGCCACTTAATTCCCTCAGCATTCCACAATGTTGATTTTAAAGTGGATACAGATATTTGAGGATGGGAAGTTCAGCGGGACAGGAGTGAGACTGACTTGCTCCGTCCTCCGGCAACTGGCAGCAGTCCTTATCTGGACCTCAGTCAGCTTTCCAGCAGTGTGATTCTGTCCTAAATAAGCACCACACTCTAAGAATGTTGTGGTTTCTGCTAGAGGCTGTTATTCCTTTATTTTACCACAATTTAGCAGAAAATGAAAATATTAGACCTGAAAATGTATTTTATTAACCAAGCAGACAAAGTTGCAGACATTACCACTTGGTCACTTAGAGTTCAGGTAACCAAGTGTCAGGTCTTTCTCCATTTAGTTGACTTGTTCAAATACTTCTTCTTTTCTATAACCAACTATTTTCTCTTCAGTACTCACTCTACTCAGTATTTAACTCGACATTGTCTACAGGTGGTTTGCCACATTGAGCAATTCTCAGTCACCAACTGGTGCCCCACAATTTAATTCAGTCCTCACACTATCTGCTGGCAGATAGCATCACACCCACAGGGCCAGGGCTCAGTCCCACAGGACTTCGCTCTCCTTCTCATGCTGGTCACAGATGTATGTTGTTACTTGTGTTTCTCACTGTCCAGGTACAAAACAGAGGTTCCCATGATCCCCTCTTGGGTTTGACCATTTCTTAGAATGGCACACAACAATCAGAAACACTTGTGCATGTGGGTTTCTTAGGTAGGACATTACAACTGAGGATGTAGAGGAACAGCCAGAGGAAAGGGCACTCAGGTCAAGTATGTAGATCTCTACCTGTTCACCAGCATAGAAGAACTCTGCCCTTTGGAGGTCATGGAGGTTGTGTCATCTAAGCCTGACTGATCTGGTCATTAGTGACTGACAGCCCTCAGCTCCGCCCCTCCCCGAAGGTGAGGAGGAGCTGAAAATTTCCAACTCTCAAATTCCATAATGGGGAATCATAACCTCAGGCTCGGGAAGTCCCAGTGAAAGAGCCCATTTGTCAGTATCAATTTATACTCTGCACATGAGATATTGAAGTGTCACTGGATGTCACAGAGTTATGCAGTGGTTTGAACACATACATCCCTCCAAAGTTCTATTTTTAATTTGAACCACAGCATGATAGTACTGACAGGATGTGACCCTTGTGAATCAGCTTATTGCTCGCAGTAAGAGATGGAGGGGAGCACCAAGGTGATGCTTCTCTCTGTTGCCTTCACTGTGAGAGGACACAGCATTCATCTCGGTCACCTTTGCCACATGTGGGTGCAGCACAACGGTGCCACCTTCTAAGCAGAGAAGCAAACCTCCAACCATGCCTAAGCTGCCTGCTCCGGGATCTTGGACTCCTCAGACTCAAGAACTATGAGAAATATATTTCTATTACTTAACTGACCAGTCTGTAACAGTTTTTGTAACAGCAGGTGTGGACGAAGCCAGAGTAGAAGACCTTGAAGGAAATGGTTGAAACAAGCCCTCTCCTGCCTCTTCACTATTTGGAATGAAATGGAGGTGTGTACTGAGAAGGACCAGTTTTGTTCCAGGAAGAGAATGTGTTAAAGAAGAGACGGATTTAGCAAAGAAGAAAGAAGGGGTGCAGAAGGGGCTGCTGATAGAACATCGACAGGAAATTACTCCTAGAGATTCTATTGTGAGTTAAAGGTTAACTGAAGGTGTTGGTCCCAAACCTTTCCAATTCAAACAGGCTGGAATCCTACAAAGATGACCTTGTGCAGGTTGCTACAAAAATCTCTTTCTTGTAGTTTTTCTGTGCTTTGTAATGTAATATAACATAATGTATTTTTGAAGTATTATTTTAGCCCTTCGGAAATAAGGCTGAAAAATATGAGAATTGCATGCATGTCCAACTAAATCTCTTAGAAAATGTACCTGCCATTTTCCAATGTTCTCTTTTCCTGATTGCACTGATTTGTTATTCTTTTAAAATAGGTTGAACATTAGCAGTATCAAAAAATCATTCATGAATGATGGTAGTAAATGAGTGGATTTACTGTGACTTATGTATCCCATTCAGTTCAATTTATAGTCCTCATATGAAATGGACAGAATTCTAAGCCTTTCTTAACCATGCTACCTTAAAGCCAAAAATGCTTATGTTTCAATAACTGTCTTGAATAGAAGCAGTACTCCTGGTGCACCATATACTTTACTTCTAATACACTTTGCCATATAGTTTCCTCACTCTATTTTCTGCTTATACATTAAAATATTCCCAGATTTGTAAAGGTGAGACTTAAGGCTTCTGTTTCACCAGTTCTTCTTAAATGGGGAAAATTGGTAAATACTGTTTCTTGTCTTTCTGAAATCCAACCTTTGAGATCCATTCTAATGATAGTTTTGCTTCAATAAGCTTATCTTAAAAATTACTCTTGAAAGGTAAGTTTGGTGCTATTATCAAGAGAAAGAGGAGAGGAAGAGAAAAATTCATCTTAAGTGCACATTTAAAAATGAAAAATAAGACGAGGTACATGACTTTCAGAGTGAGATTTATTTCACAGTCTTTTGCATAATCAACATTGGTAGTTATTTGATTCACTCTCATAACAATGTGTGCTCTCCACTAATGAAATATTCTATACTTGTTGACTTAATAAGATTTACTAAACATGATATTCAAATAGTCTCAGTTTTACTGATTTCCTAAATCTTTTAAAAGTAGATTTGTCAGAATAATTGATATATAAAATTGTACATATTTAATCCATAACATTTGCTGTGCTTGGATGTGTGTAGACACCCATGAAACTATCAACATAATCAAGGCATAGGCACTTTTGGTATCTCTCAGTTTCCTAGTGTCTGTTTGTGTGTGTGTTGGTTGGTTTCTGTTGTTGTTTTAAGAATATTTACCATGTGATCTACCTTTTCACAAACTTTTAAGTGACCAGTATAATCTTGTCACTTACAGGTGCTGCAGTGTTCAGTAGCTCTCCAGAACTGCTCTGCTACATGACTCAAACTTTGTACTCACTGATCAACAACTACCCTTATTTTCTCTCTCCAGCATCTGGCAACTACCATTTTATTCTCTGCTTCTATGAGTTTCAAAGCAGTGCAGAAGCTCCTCAAAAATTATAAATAAAAGTAGCATAGGCTTCTATAATCCCATGTCTTCCAAAGGAGTTGAAGCCAAGATCTTGGACAGCTATCTGCAATCTCATGTTCATTGCAGTATTATTCACAGCAGCTAAAACACAGACAAAACCCACATGTCCACTGATGGACGAATGGGCAAAGAAAATACGGTATCTTCAATCAATCAAATGTTATTCGCCTCCAAAAAAGCGGAGAATCCTGTCCCCTGTGTCAACAAAGATGCTTTTAGAGGGTGCGATGCTAAATGAAATAAGTTATTCATAATAGGGCATATACTATGTGATTGGGTGTGTACATACCTCAGTTCACAAATTGTTTTGTTTGCAGTTTGGTTCATAAACAGAAGCACTTGACAAAATTTTGTTTTTGTTTGTGAACTATGCATTGGGTGACAAACACAGCTGGAGGCAACTTTCCCACATAAACATGAATGTGGCCATCTTTTCGAGAATTGTGAAACAAATTAATTTGTGAACCAAGGTACCACCATGTATGTATTATGTTTCTCATATAAGAGAACCCATACTGAATATTTGAGCTTATGTTTTTGATTTATTTTACTTAACATTATTTTCTCAAGTTGCATTCATTTACCTACAAATGCTTCAAATTTATGTCTTATGGCAGATTAGTACTCCATTATGTACAAATAGCACATTTTCTTTATCCATTCATCTGTTGAAGGGCATATATGCAGTTTCCAAGATCTACCTATTATAAATTTTTTAGACTTATTGAAACTTTTTTATTTCTATTTTTTTCTGGAATCATTTTCTTTTTGTCTGGAGAACAGACTGTGTTTCTTTTATCCAGGTTGCATTATTTTAGAGTATCTTTTTTTAAAATCTAAAAACATTATTTTTTCCTCATTCCTGTGGACAATTTTCAGTAGGTGTAAACTCCTAGATTGACAGTTATCTTTCAATATTTTAAAGATGACTTAGTGTCATCTTTCGGCTTCCATAGGTGCTGTCTAAATATCTGTGGTAATTTTTCTTTGGAAATAAGTTATTTTTCTTTGTTTCCCCTCTGAACAATTTATAATATTCCTTTGTCCTTGATTTTCCATAGCTTTGTAGTGATGAGAGGAGCATTATGTCTGAAGTTTCAAGCCTTTGCTCGGCTGTAGCTCGAGGACATTTATGACTATTGGAATTTTCCTGTCCCATCCCCCTGTGTATATTATTGGTTCCATTTCATTCTCTTCCATCTCATTGCTTCATGCTACTCCAATTATCCATTACTTGTGCTCCATATATCTTTTCTTGGTACTGAGGATCAGACTCAGAACCTTATGCTTGTGAAGCAGGTGGTGGAAACACAGAGCTAAATCCCCGGCCCTGTGCTCCATGAATCTTTTATTCTCTTTGCTATGTTATGAATTAAGTTTTCTTACCCTGGACATTGTAGTAATTTTGAACCAAATGTTTTTTTCTTGTGGGAGCTGTAGTGTGCATTGTGCATTTATAATAGTACCATTGGCCTCCATCCACTACATGGCAGTAGCACACACCTAACTATGGAAATTAAAAACATTTCCAGACATTGCTAGAACACTTCAGGGTCCTAAATCACTCCTGGTTGAGAACCACTTCTTTATTTCTTAAGTATATTCTAGAATTGATATTTCATTTATAATTTTCGATTAAATCTTCCTTTTCCCTAAGTCAGAGATAATAGATGAGCTCCAGGTAGCTGCATCTCTGGAGTTTCTAGCTATTAAGGTTTCTCTAAGGAGTTCATTCTTCCGAGGCAAATGTAAAACTTGAGGCTGTTTCTTTACTCAGTGGCACTAATTTACACCAGATGCAATGAAAAGAAAGAGAAGGCTCCTGGTGGACCCGGCACACTTTAACAGAGCTGCAGTACCACAGGGGGCAAAAAGTAAACCCGGCGTATACTTCTTGGTATTGTGCCTGACCCCCAAGCAATCAGAGCCCCTGCTGAGCCTCTTATTTCTTTTGCCTTCCCATGTATGGTTTCTCTGCATGGCTCTAGGCACGCTGTGTGGAGGGGCCACTTTCTGGTCTCTCTGGTGGTGAGGCCAACGTTATTGAATGTGAAACACAGGAGGATGAGCACTGCACTTGGGGTCAGGGGAGTCTGTGCTAGGCCCGGCTCTGGCATAGACGTGAGAGATGTTGATGCAGTAATAAATACTATGGATCTGCTCCCCTTCTGTTTAACCAGAAGACCAGTTTAAAGACTTTGTATACTTTAACAAGCAGTTCTCTGATATGTCCCTCCTGTGCTTCATCTGTTATAAAGCTCATCCATCAAGGTCTTAATAGGTTATGGCTTTTACATAGTTTTAGAATTTACATTTATTCTTTGATCATATTTATCACATTACTTTAATATCCTTGTTTGATTACTCTATTATTTATATCAGGAGATTTTTCTGTCATTTACTTCTTGCTGCTATCAGGTATGGTAAGTTTTTATTGTATCCTAGAGACTATACGAAATTACAGAGATTATAAATGATACTGGCTCACTCTAGAAGATATTTGTAATTTATTCTTGTTATGGTTTAGATGGAGAATGTCCCACAGAGGCCTCATGCCGTCACTGGCAGAACTTTTGGAAGCCAATGGGCTCATGGGTGGGACATAGCTAACTCACTGGTTAGAAGGGTCCCTGGATGAATGCCCTGGAACGATGAATCTCCCTTTCTGACTTCTCTCTTCCCTCACTGCTTCCTGGCCACCATGGTGTGGCCAGATTTTCTCTACCCCTGCCATTTAAGACTGCGAACATGGACTGAAATCATGGGCCAAAATAAACCTCTCTTCCTTCAAGTTATGGGTGTTGAGTGTTGTATCTGAGAGATGAGGAAGTAGCTAAGGCAGCTCTTGGCAGTCAACCTGCTGTAGTGAAATGACTGGGTGCTGGGTTTCAGCCTGGGCGAGGATTGGCCTGTTTGTGATTTCCCATAATCCTAGGACATGGCTATACATGTCTCAACTAAAAGTTACATGAATTGGGTAAAATATTCTTAGGAGAGATTTAAAGTGACAGAATAGAAGCTGGCATCACATCCCAGCCATTCTAGGACCTGGAATCCAGACAAATGGAAAACAACCACATAGAGAGGAAAAAGAGAAGCGTTCTGGGAATCAACAAAGAGCTGATTGGAAATCTAAAAATCATGAAGAAACTTAAGACAATGTAGAGAAAAGAAAAAAGCAACTCAGAACAGTAACAGTGGCTCCTTGGGTGGGAAGGGAAACCTGACTCCATAAGCACAAAGCCCAGAGAGGGCTGGCAGCCCCAGTGAGAAACAATGCACCAGCAGTGCTAGCTCCAGAACAAAATAAAAACTAGCTATTGTAAGCTGTAAATTCAGTGTGGGACTTTACTCTGAAAGCAACTCTTTCCACATGGCAGGGTAGGTTTTAAGAAAAAAAAATCCACTCTATTGCTTCCATAGCCAGAGCTTGTATAATCAGGAGCCATTTTGATAGAAGTCTTATTGTTTAAAACAGAGCTACAGTAGGAATCAGAATCACAGAACAAATATACTTCTGGTTCTCTGGAGTCACCTACTACAGCAAATGGGTGGGAGACGGTCACAAGAGACAGTCATGGAGATGAGGATAGGTAGTCACAGATGCCCTAAGAAGTTCCAGCAGCTGAGAGCTCAGACAGTAGAGGACACAGTGGTTAGCCTAGTCACCCTCTGTGGTGAAGAGTAAGGTCCTTTGGATGTGACTTTCTGTTGAGGATAGGTCTGGAAGTGTTGGAATCAAGACTAGTGAATTGCTTGGCTCCTTTCTGATCCTCCTAGCACATAGATAAGTGGTCTGTCTATTTCATCCATCTGCCACCATGATCAGAGATATGCCTTTTGTTGGATGTCCACCATATCCCTGGCTGAACAGAGACAGTGGTCCCTGAAGCAAGTAGCAAACAACATGAGTCCACAGGACGCAAAACTAGTTAGGTATGGTAGTAGGTCATACAGCATAGAAAGACACAAACTAACGCTAATGGCCTCCAGAGTGAATAAAAACATGAGGTAGACAACATGCCATGGACCGACCCCCACTGTGGAAAAGAAAGGGCAGGAATCAGCGCTTGCAAAGTAACAGCTGGTTGAGTGGATGTGGAAACACAAGAGGGCCCTGTTGCTACTCAAATCCCTCTCCCATATCTGGTACATTCTAATACTATAGATCTGGAAAAGAAACTACCCACCCACATACCTCAGCATGGAAGACATTTTTTTATTCATTTCTCTTTGTGTTCATTCTTTGTCTCTTTCTCTTTTTATACTTTTTTCTTTGTTTTTCTATTTTCTTTTCTATCTTATTAATTTTACTTCTTCCATTTTCTCTTTCCCAACCCTTCAATTTTTATATTATTACTTTTAACTTTCATTAATCTTTAGCCTTCTAATTTATATTATTGTTGCTGAATTCTTTTTGATTGATAGAGTTGGTATGGTTAGTGCTTTTATTATTTTTTGTTTACCATATATCAATATCTGGTTTGTCTTTGTGTCATCATCATTACTGCCATTTGTTTTCTCCTCTCTGAGTGGTGCTGGGGAGTCAAGCCCTCAAAGGAGAGCTGGACACTAAGAAGACCGTCAAACAAAAGCGGAAGTGATATCCATTTGATGAGACATACAAGTGTCAATACAGAAACACAAGTAGTATGCAAAAATTAAGCCACATAAATCTCCCAGATATCCACAACTCATCAGCAACTGAATGCAGGGCTTGAAGATAATGTTCAGAAATTGTCAAGAAAAAAACCAAGAATTTACAAACAAGACATCCAAGAACACGGGTCAACAGACCAAACTTAACAATTGCTTTGGTGTTGAAGACAGTGCCAAATTTCATATTAATAGAATAAAAATATATTCAATGTTATAATAACAGAAATTTTCTTAAATTGGAAAACATACAGACATCATGGTACAGGAAACATTTAGGACCCCAAAGAGGCATGATCAGAAGTGAACCTCAGCACCTTACATTATAGTTAAAATGTCACAAGAACAGAGCAAGGAAAGAATATTGAAAACTGCAAGAGACTAACACTAAATTTATATAGAAACAAACCCATCACAATCACTGCAGATTTCTCTGAAGAAACCATGAAGGCCAAGAGGACATGGAATGATGTATTTCAGGTTATGAAAGAATAATAACTGCCAATTTACATTGCTATATCCAGTAAAGATATCTTTCAAAATAGATAAATAAAGACTATTCAAGATATGCTTAAACTAAAGATATTCTTTACCATTAAACTATCATTGCCAAAGATCATTAACTGAATCCTATGCACAGAAGAAGGCAAATAGATAAGCTATCCTGAGTTAGAAAAGAATCAAATATTAGAAAAAAGAAAAATAAATGACAGCAATTAGCAATACATTTCTATAATGACAACAAATGTAAATGTCCTTAGTTCTCCAATTAAAAGACACAGACTGCCAGATTGGATTAAAAAACAAGATCCTCTTTGCTGCTTCTAAAGAAATGCACCTCACTAGCAAAGGTATACACAGACTGAAAGCAAAAGGAAGGAAAACAATATTCCATGCAAATGGAACCAAAAGTATGCAGGAGTAGCTCTACTTGTATCTGACAAAGCTGGTTTCTGGATAAAATTACTCAGGTGAGATAAAGGACACTATATATTGAAAAAGTGAATAATTCATCAAGTAGCTATAATAGTTATAAGTATATATGCACTGCACACTGGTGTGTTCAAATTCATAAAACAAACATTATGCAGCATAAAGAGGTACATAGTGTCAGGTAAAAGTGCTGAAGACCAAGACCAGGCCAGGCCACAGCAAGCCTTTATTAGGGGAATAGATCTGCCGGGCTGTCTCTGAACAAAGGAGAGACAAAAGCAATATGGCCGGGGCAGGGAGAGTCTTTATAGAGACTGGAGTGGGGTTTGTAGGGGCTGAGGCGGGGTTGAGTGAGGTAGTGACTAGGGCATGGAGGAGCCCATGATGTCACTAGGTGGTAGGAGGTGAGCGAGTATTAGGTTACTCTCTAGGTGGGAACAGGGGCATGCTGGGAAGAAGAGTTTGTTCTTTGGTGGGAGCAACCATCTTGGCATGACGTCACACAGGGGAGGGGGTAAGGCACCATAGGAAGAGGGCAGCTACTATACATAATAGCTGCTGAGGTGGTGGGAGACCTATCACATAGATTCAAATAGAATAATAGGGGTGACATCACTACTCCCTTTTCAGTAGTAGACAAATCATGCAGGCCAAGAAAAAATGTAACAAAGAAACATCAATGTTAAATTACACCACAGATCAAATGGACTTCAGATGCCTACAGAGCATTTCAGCCCCAAACTGCATAGCTGCTCATGGAACTGTCTCCAAAACAGATAATATTCCAGACCATAAAACAAGCCTTAACAAGTGTGAGAAAAACGGAAATAATTTCCTGCTTTGTATCAGATCATAATAGAATGAAACTAGAAATCAACAGGCAGAGAAGCTACAGAACCTACACCAACACAGGAAATCAAACAATTTACTTTTGAACGGTCAGTCGAAGAAATCAGAGAAGAAATTAGAAATTTCCTTGAATCAACTGAACATACTAGAATCTCTGGCAAAGAGCAAAGGTGGTTATAAATAATTTATAGCTATGGGTTTCTAAGTCAAAAATATCAAAAAGAACACAAATATATCATCGCGCATCACAAGGCCTTAGAAAAACAAGAACAAAGCAAAATCAAACCCAACAGAAGGAAAGAAATAATAAAGATCAGGGCTGAGATTAATGAAATAAAGACTAAAAGAACAATACACAGGTTCAATTTAACAAGGAGTTAATTCTTTAAAAAGATAAGATTGACAAACCCATAGCCAAACTAACCAAAGAAGCAGAGAAAAGACCTAAATCAGTACAATTAGACATGATAAGAGCGTGTTCCAATAGACACTACTGAAATCCAGAGGATTTTTAAGGATTATTTTGAAAACCCATGTTCTAATAAATTGGAATATCTAGAAGAATTAAATAAATTTCTATACACTTATGATCTACACAAACTAAGAGGATATTAAAAAACAGTCAATAGCCAATATTGAGAGGAAAGCAGTAATAAAAGTCTTACAACAAAGAAAATCCCAGGACCAGATAGGTTTGCTGCTGAATTTTACTAAACTTTTAAGTAAGAAATAATACCAGTGCTCTTCAAACAATCTCATGAACTGGAAAGGAAAGAAATGCTTCCAAAATCATTCTGAGGCTAACATCATCCTTATCTCAAAACCAAATGAGGACACAACAGCAACAAAGAAAATGATAAGCAGATATCCTTGATGAGCACAGATGCAAAAATCCCTAATAAAATACTCACAAAGCAAATTCAACAACACATATAAAAGATTGTACACCATCATCAAGATGATTTCATTCCAGGGATGCAAGAATGGCCCAACATATGCAAATAAATAAACACGATATACCACTTAAATAAAATAAAGTGTAAAAATCACAAGATCATCTCAATTGATGCAGAAAAAACCTTCAACAAAATTTAATATCTCATCATGATAAAATCTCTAGTTTTTGAAGGATCAAACTTCAATATAGTAAAAGCCGTATATGACGAACCCACAGCAAATGTCATTGTGATAAATACTCATTGGTCTCCTTATTGTGTGGAATCTAAAAAAGATGGCATGAAAGTAGAAGAGATTATTATCAGACAAGAGAAAAGGACTAGGTGGTGGTGGATACAGGTGTATGGGAAGATAATAACGGGAATGGATATGATCAAAATATTTCATACCCTTTAAAACCTAATAATTTGTAAAATGAATAGGCACTAATAAAAAAAGAAAAAAAGACTCAGAAAGTGAAAAAAATTATGTTTAGATTTTCTCACCTGCAATGGTTTGGATCCAGAATGTCCTTCAAAGCCCTCATACACTTAGAGGTGGTGCTTTGGGTGGTGACTGCACCATGGGGGTGATTTAGCTGGCTTCCTGTCAAGAGTCGCAGGCTGGTTGGAAGAGGAGGTCACTGGAGGTGGGGCCTGGAAAGGTACGTCTTCCTCTAAGGCTCTCCCTTCTCTTTCCGCTTCCTGGTCACCATGAGCAGCCTTTGCCCCTATTCCCCATTGACATGGCATTCTGCCCTGGAGCCAGCCAATCAGGCTGTAAGTGTGAGCCAAGATAAAGTTCTCCTCGCGTAAGTTCTGGGTGTCAGGTCTTGTATTCCACCAAAGACAAAAGTTTATCAAGACTAGTGGTGATGCAGTGTTCTTAGAAGAATTCTGCTGTTCGCTCTGGCAGCTATTTCCATGACACCAGCACCGTTAGCAACTTCTGATTTGCATGCATGGGCAATAACTGTTACACCATGACTACTGCTTGGCCAGCAATAATAAAACAGATCCCAATTTTTAAAATGTCAGCTTGTGAAAACACAAAGTGCATCTTAAAATGGACAGAACATCATATAAATAGCACTAGAATAGCTCATAGTAAAGAATAAACATGAACTATTATTCTTATTTTGATAATGAGTAAAATATCCTTACATTTTTAAAATCTCTCTCTGAACTTCAACAATGAGAAAATGAGCAAGACATACAGATGGCGAATAAGCATATAAAAATACTGAGCATCACATGTCATTAGCAAAATTGAAAAGGAAGACAAAAACGAGACACCTCTATGTCCTAGTAGGGTGGTAAAATCCCAAACACTGACACCACCAGCCTGATGAGAATGCAAAGCAGGAAGTCCATCATTCATTCTGCTGGGAATGCAAGATGATACAGGCACTTGGTAGACTGCCTGTTACCAAAGGAAACACACTCTAACCATATGATCCATTACTCATGCTGCTTGGTATGTAAGGAAATGAACTGAGAATTTATGCTAAAACCACAAGAAAAGGACCACACACTGGGCATGGTGGCCCACATCTGTAATCCCAGCTCTAAAGAGGCTGAGGCAGAAACATTGCCACTAGTTCAAGCCCACCCCAGGCTACAGAGTGAGTGCCAGGCCAGCCTGGACTCCATACTGAGATCCTGTCTCAAAGAAAAATACACACACACACACACACACACACACACACACAGGAGTTCACAAGAGCTTTATTGGTAACTGCTAACAGTTGGGAGCAAGTGTGATGTATGTCAGTAGGCAATGGAAAAGTAAACTGAGGTATATCCACACAATGCGGTATTATTCAGCACCAAAAAAAGGGGCTAGCAAGCCATACAATAACACAGTGGAAACTTAAATGCACATTACTAAGCAAGAGAAGTCAGTTTAATGATATGTACTAGATGAATATAGATGTGATATTCTGGAAAGGAAAAAACAGTGAAAAAAACCCAGAGCTTTTCAGCGGCTCTGGGAGAAGGGAGGGTAAACACGTGGGGCAGAGGGTTCCGAGAAGGGCGAAAGTCCTCCATGGCACTGCCATGCGGGCCCTGTCATCACACGCATTGTCAAGACTCCCCAGAGTCGCCTCAGAGGGGCCCAGCTCAATCTGTGGGCCTCGCCGAACTCCCCTGGTGTGTTTCTGAGTGTGTGGGTAAGACCAGGTCCCTGTTTTCTTTTAATATAATGCATTATATTGCCATTTCATGATTCGTGTGGATTATTCTATTCCTGAGATGACCCTTAGTTCATCACCACATAATTATTTAAATAATACTGGCTTTGCTTATCTAATATTCGCTTTAATATTTTGGCATTTATATTAATAAGTGGGGTAGGTCTGAAATTACATTTTGTTTTTAATAAACGTTTTTAGCAGTTTTAATTTTCAGAAAAATTGAGTAGAAAACAGAGAATTCTCAGATCTCCCTCTCCCTAGGTTCCCTTTTGATTAACATCTTGCATTAGCGTCGTACATTTGTCACAACTGAAGAGCCAGGACAGAGGTGCTGTTATTAAAGACTGTGGTTTACGTTGATGCTCACTGGGTCGTGCTTTTGGTGGGGTTTTGCAATCGTATAATGACGAGCGTCCACTTTACAGTATCATTCAAAGCAGTTGTGCTGCTTTAAAATCCCGCGTGCTCGGCCGACTCACCTCTCTCCTCCCCAGACTGGTGGCCTGTAATTCACTCTTCCCTCATCGGATAAGGTCGCAGTGTCTGGGTGAACCGCCGCTGGTGTGTGGACTCCCCGCTGAAGGGCATGGACTTTTTATGTATGACCCAAGGTCTAGCACGTCAGCTGCCCTGGAATCATAAAATAAACGTATTTTCTTTTTATCTTTGTTCTGGATAACGTGTGAAATTGAAATTACCTGTACGAAATCGGGCGAAGTATCATGTCTGTTTGTTTTGTTTTGGGTACCTGGGATTGAATTTAGGTCCTTGAGCTTGAAAGGCAGGCGGAGGAACCACCGAGCTAATCCCGGGCCCTATGGTAAAGCGTCTTTGTGAAATGCGGGGTTCCTAGACTGTGTCAGTCGGAATGTAGTCAGGCGACAGAAGTCGGATAGATGAGCAGAAAGGAAATAATGGAAAGAATTACTCAAGGTCCAGGGAAAGCCTCGATTTCTCCAGTCAGCGGACTCAAGGGAGGAAAAGAAAGGAAGACAGAATCCTCCGCCCCAGGCTGATTCGGACTTTGCCGGAGAGGCAGGCCTGGGCCCGGCTGACCGTGTGAACCGAGGCCAGGCCTGCAGGAAGCTGGCTGCCCCGGCAGGCCGGGCCCAGGGCGGCCCTCTGGGCTGCCTGTGAGACTGCAGTACTGCGGGGCGGCCGCCAGGCTTCGGGGAGTCCGCTGGAGGCCTGCAGAGCTCGCCTGGACCCGGTGTGCACGGGGAGGGACTCATCAGAACTCCTGCGGTTTGCAGGATGCACCAAGCCTCCGGGCCCCAGGCAGGGGGCGCTCCCGGAGCAGAGAGCAGCCCCCCGGAAGCCCAGGAGAGGTGCCTGCGCCAGCAGCGACCCTGCAAGAAGTGTCCATGGGGCCCAGCTCCGCTGCACTGCCACAGACAGGTTTTTGATTACCACGTTAGTCTTTGTTAATGTTTGACGATTGATTATGTTTAATTCCTTCCTATTCTAATCTGGAGCCTTAATCTTTTCCCGAGAGTTTGTCTGTTGCCACTAGGCTATCAGTGTTTTGGTGGAATGGCTTTCTAAATATTATTTTAGAGATAATATAAAATATTTTAAGAATTTTAAAGTATAGGATTTTTTTCTTGTACCTTATTTGCATTTATAGCAGAGGTTGTCATTGTTCACCAGAGAACACCTGTGCTTCGCTACATCTCTGGACTCGGTGGGTTACACTGGCCTACCCTAGAGAAAAACAACCAGAGCGTGACTTCCGGCCCAAGGAAGCCAGGACCAGTTCTTCCTCATCCTTCTTCTGCGGCAGCTGCTATGAACCACTGATCAAGGCTCCGTTGGTAAAAGTACAGCCGACAATGCAGCTTCCTTTCCCGATTACTTTTATGATCTTCAGAAAACAGTATAATGTTTGTGCATTGCTTTATTCATTTGTAAAATAAGAATGAATGATTTTCCATATCTCTAAGGATTAATTTATGCTTTTATATTATTCCTTTCCTTCTTGCAGTTTCTTCTCTTGTTTAATTTCTAGCATTTTAGGGAATATTTATCTCATTTATTTATAAATTTCTAGTCTTCTGATGAATACTTCTTGGTTATATAAATAAGTCCCGCAAATTTCTTCTTTAACTATTTTCCAGGAATTTTGACCTTATTCTTATGAATGCTTTTCTTCTGCTGTAATTCATTACTTTAATCTATGAGTTGCATATCTGTGTGTTCTTCTAGTTTATAGATATGTGGGACTTCTCTAAGGCTTTCCATTTGGTTTTGATTTCTAATTTTATTAAATAATAGGTGGGCATTCTGATTGCTTCTTCATAATTTATTGGGGCTTTTTGTGATTCAGCCCTTGAATCTTGTGAATATTTTGACTGTGCTTGGAAAAGAAAAAATATGCTCCCTGGGTATAAAATTATGTATCTTTGTATTCACAGGTATTAATTATCATATATATGAGGTTTTTATTTGTTTCTTTGAACTACTTGTTTTTTACTCAAATTCTTGAAAATCTCTTACTACAGCTACTGGCTTTGTTATTCGTAATTGTCGATTGCTGTCAGAGATTATGCATACATTTTTATGTGGTAATATATTCACTATATTATTCTTTCAATTCTTTTGTTCTTTTTACGGGTCCACACATAAGGTCACCATTTATTTCTAATGATTTTCTATTTAAATTTTATTTACTCTGAAATTAATGTTGCTGATCATATCAGTTTCAATCACATTGCCTTTTCCTTCTTCATTGTAAGTCTGTTGCACATAGGTTATGAATTCATGGGAAAAGAGTGCATACGTAACTACCATAAATTTCTGACTTATAAATGTATAAATCCCTGACTTATTTAATGAGGGTACAGGGGCTTAATGGGAACAAGGTCATTAAGGAGTGGCGTTAAGAACAGCAGCAGCATGTCTTGCATGGCGACTGTTTCATTACCTTCTTTCTAAGTGGGGCACTGCAGCCAGAGACACTTTGACCTTCCTCAGTTGAGTAAAATGCTAAATTTTTATTTCAACTTTGACTTTTTCAGTTGAGGCTTACAATACAATTCCAGAGGAGCTTACATTAGAATCCATTTGGCCTTAGCTTACAAGAGAACATGTAAACATACAGTTTTCTTCTTGATTCTTGACCTGAATTTAGCATCAGTTCAGAACTCAGCTGGCCCCACCTTAGCTGTGTGGAAATCTAGAACATGCTTTCTCCTGTGTGCGCAGAAAGGGGAGTTGGGTGTGTGAACACTTAGCATTGCCCCTGTCAGAATATCCAGTGGAAAGCTTTTCTTTTTTGATTGGCATATTTGACTCAGTTAAGTTTCTTGCAAATTTTACTTTTATTTGTAATCATTACTTACTTTTATATTTCTGACCTTTCAGTTATTTTTCTTTGATCTTATACTGCTTATGAATAACGTTTCTTCTCCAGTCCTTTACATTGTTTAGTTACTAAGTTATTCTCTTCCACTATGGATGATATATTTTTCATTCTCTGAAATCCTGAAACTCGATATTTCAGTTTTTTGTTGGAATATATTTTATTACTCAATCTGTTCAGATCTTTATTTCAACAATTATTTTTATATATATCATTTCTTTTCAAGTACTTTCTTACTGCAGTTCTTTTTCAGAATTACTTATTTCTCCTTGGCACTTTAAATATCTTTATTTCTCCCCTCAAGTATTTTAATGTAGATATTTACAATTCTGTTTCTCTTATGTCCATTTATTCTGCTTCATTAAGTATAAATTGTCCAGCATATTGCTTTTTTTAACTCACACACATCACTGTGGAAATGTCTGAGGTCATGGTTGGTGATGTGAATTGTAGGTCCTACTTCCACTTGTTCTGAGGGAATAGGCACAGTGAGGAGAGTGCTTGTGTGGGAAGAGCTTGGCGTCGCCATTTTAGGTCCGATGAGCTCCATTGTGTCACAGTAAATCCAACCTTTTCTCTGGGGAAAATTCTTCATTCCTTTTGAATGTCCACCCCCAAAGTTGACTTTCAATACTTAAATGTTTTTGGATACTAAGTAGAGAAATAAAGAAAAAAACTGGTAATTGAGTCAGATCCAAACACACTCAAAAATCAGTATTTATAGAGATCATACATCAGTGGATCAACAGTTTGGTTTGGACCGCGTCTCTGGCCTATGCTGAAGTTGCTTGTGTGTCTGTCAGACGGTGACTCTGCTTTTGTGGGTGCTTAGCTGCCAGCTAGAGAGCCTTAGCTTTGCCCTGCGTAGCACTGAAGCGATACCTGCCCCCAGGGCTCTGTGCATATTCTACTTGTTAATACCCCTTGTAAAAAGCAAGTCCCTGGCCAGTCCCAGAGTCAGAGTTGCAAGGTTACACAATAAATACTGTGTATATCAGGAGAAGTAAAAATATGAAGTTTGCATTTCTGCAATAAAGCTATCATAAATGGAGACAAATGCTTTTATATAAAAATATTAGATATTTATAGGGCCCATGGCATATATAACAGGCACTTTCTAGTATACTATTTGTTAGCTTTCCAGGTCTTCCCTTTATTAAACTTCCAGAACATTCTCACCTCTAGGAACTCCTCTATTTGCAAGCATTCGGATATTACTCAATCTTCCTTTAATTACAAAATTTATACTTTACACTTCTCTACTTCTAGATTAACAGCAGTCAGCACTTCAAAATTTGCTTAATATATTTGAGGTTATAATGCTTGGGTTGGCGCTCCAGTGGCTCAGTGGTATTGAGATATCAGGTAATATTGGTTATGCGGTAGATTGACAAGCTATCTAATGTAGTATTGTGAAATAAATATATTTTCTTCTTCTGAACAGTCCCAGGATAAATGTCTGCATATAAAGTTTACTTCCATTAGGCATTGCGCTTAATATTAGAAAAACTCTGATGTATGATGAAAAACATACCATGCACGTATGGAAGATTCCTTTGTGCAGAGGAAAATGGAATTCACAGAATTATAACAAAAGGAATGTCTCTATTTTCTTTAATTAATCAGTTAACTTATTCTCTTTGTAGCATGTGCTTGATAGATAATGATGTTAAATTATAAATGTTGGAGGTAGGGGTTGCCTATTACTGGAAACATTCAAGCAAAACTTTACCCTGATGAAGGAATACAAAAAATTAAGCTACAAAATTTCTAAATTTCTTTTTACTTTAAATCCATAATTAATTCAAGTTATACTCTTCCCTATTTCAAAGGCATGAATATTATTATACCCCAGTAGTTTTACAGATGGCATACAGTTAAGCTATCTTATAATTCCAGTAGAATTAAGGCATATGTACTTTTTCATTGTCATAAATCAAATTCAGGGGCTAGATTTTCTGACTTCATTGTCTTACAAATGACTTTGATACAGAGGTACCTTTGTTGTGATAAATAAAACCTGCAGGTAAAATACTGACTTTCCTTTAGATATTTTCTTTATAGAGTAGAAAAATTTCCCTGCCTTCCACTAAATCTAATGTGGCAGGTTGACATTATTTCTACAGGGCAGTAAATATTATTTACATGAAAGAGAAGAACAGGGTAGGCAAGTTTTTAAAAATTAATTTAATTCAGTTCCTTAGTTAAATAATTACTTAAGGAGTTCTAAGGCAGATACGGTAATGAGAACAAGAAAAACAAATTCAAAATCTGTTCTTGTACTTAAGGATCTTAAAACTGTATGAAAGATATATGGAGACAACACCATAGTATTGGGGAAAAGTCACATTAGTTATACAAGTAGGATAATGGGAGTAGAGAAGGGGACCCACAATGCTCAGGGAAAGCTTCTTGGAACAAATAAAATTTGAACCAACTGAGGAGCAATGAGTAGGATTAGAGATAGAATATGTGTACAAAATATTATGAACCACTTATTCTATAGAAACATATTTGGTCTTATGTGAAAATTTGTCAAATATTGGGCCACAAAGCAGTTTTAAACCAATTTTAAAGAATTAATACCTAATACATTATATGATATAATTAGGTTAGTCTCAGTACAAAAAAACTTAGGAAATTTTCATATGCTCGGAAGTTTAAAAAAACAATTGTTGAATGACTCATGTCAATGAAAAATCAAAAGGAGAATTAAAAATAATTAGAATTGGATAATAATGAAAGTTATATATACCCAAACTTGTGGGTTGCAACTAAAACAGTATTTGGAATGAAATGCGTATCTTCCAATTTTATTATTAGAAATGGAAAAATGCTGAATTAAATAAGTGGTAATCCAAATAAAGCAAATGAGAAATCAATATTACTCTAAAAGAAGCAAAATAAAAATAACAGTGGAAAGTCTCAACAGACAGAAAAGGTCCTTCTTAAGGTCAGTAGGTTGAATAATGCTTTCCTCTCAAGTATATTCATGTGCGAATTCTTGGGATACATAAATGTTATACCACTTAGCAAAAGACACTTTGCAGATATAAGTATATTCATACTTTTGAGCATTAGAGATTATCCTGAACTCTCTAGTTGTAATCAAATGTAATCACAGGGTTCTATATGTAAAAAATGAAGTCAAAGGCATGAGAAAACAATGTGATAACAGCACCAGATTGGTATGATATTGCTGCAAACCAACTGTGATGGTTAATTTCTTGTGTCAAATGAATGGGCCATCCAGTGTGTAGACGTTTGTTCAGAAGTTACTCTGGTGTATCTGTGAAGGTGTTTCTAAATGAGGTTAACACTTGAATCATTGTAGTGTGTAAAACAGATGACCTCCCCCAATATGGGGGGACCTCTTCCAATCAGTTGGAAACCTGAAGAGATCAAAAAGCCTGAATAAGAGAGAACTTATCCTTTCTGACTATTTGAGCTTGGATATTGGTCTTTTCTTGCCTTAGGACTCAAACGGAAACAGGGAGTGCTTGGAGGTGTTGCTACTGCTAGCTTCCTCATTAGAATTTACATCATTGACTCTCTAGGTTAAACTCTCCTCAGTTCCCAAGTTGTAGACTCAGATCCTGGGACATCTTGGTCTCCACGATCTATGCACGTCCATATATATTTTAATTCCACTCCCCCCCGACCCCCCGGAGTCTGTGTCTCTTCAGAATCCTGATGGCTGCTTTCCAAAGGGTGATACAGTACTACTACACCTGAAAGAGTCAAGGGGTGAATTCTCCCCTAGACTCTTCAGAAGCAACGTAGCTTTGCTGATACCTTGATTGCATCCTGTGAGTGTCCTTTCAGACTCTTGATTTCTAGAACTGTTAAGAGAAGAAACTAATGTCCTTGATTTGTGGTATTGAGCTACAGAAGTATAGGAAACTAATAAAACTAAGAAAATGCACAACGCTGTGACAAAATTGGTCATGGAAATATGAAGAAGAAAGAAATATGTGATGACCCATTATAAAATTTGTGAATGACAAAGAAATAAGAATGAAAAAAATAGGAAATGACTAAAGATAATGTAGGTATTAACATATAATCAACAGACATTATGAACAGCTTTGTAATAACAAATTTAAAATTTTTGGTGAGACAAAATTTCCTGGAAAATATTATGAATAAAGAAATAGCAAACTTGAAAAGTGATATAACCTTTAGAGTTATTGAAAAAAAAGACTAAAACTTTTACAAAAAGATCTACTGATTGTTCAAGAAAACGTTTTGATCCTATGTAACCTATTCCTAAGCATAGAAAAGAAAGAATATTATTTGGTGCAGTCAGTGAAATTATCATAACGTAAATACCAGACCCTTTCAAATGCAGTGTAGCAAGGGAAAATTACAGTTCATTCTAACTCTCAAACATAAATGTGAAATTATAAGTAAAATATTAGTAACTGAATCCTAAAATCCATTAAAGGAAAATACATCATGATCAAAATGGGCTAATTCCAAAGAATAAAAGTTGGATTTACATTAGAAAATCAGTATAAAACTTATAGGTGACAAATAAATTACAACAGCTCATCATCAGATGTAGAAAATTTATTGTATATAATTCTGTACTTATTCATTTACCAAAAAAGTAATGGAAGGGCCTTTCAATAAGCTGATATAGGGCACTTAAAAGAACACTTAAAATATCATATATAATACTGGAGTTAAAATAGCTTCCTTTAAATCAAGAATAAGACAAGTAGAGCTATAATCATTCTTTCTATTTAAAAATTTCCTGGAAACCATAACTGATGTAGTACAGCTAGAATACCATAATTTATAAGAATTGAAAAAGAAGAAATAAATCTGTCATTCTGATAAGACTGGCTGTGGAAAATACGAACAACAATTATTACAATTATAAGACAATTCAGCAAGAATTTGCTAGATACAAAATCTATGTAAAACCAATTACAGTTATACAAGAGTACCAAGTAGAGGGCCGGGGATTTAGCTCAGTGGTGCCTCTGCCTGCCTCGCAAGCACAAGGACCCAAGTTCAATCCCCGGTATCAAAAAAAGAAAAAAAAAAAAAAAGAAGACTACCAAGTAGAAAAAGTTTACATATCATTCAGAAAAGTGTCATGCAAAGAACAATGTGGCTAGGAATAATTCTAACAAAATAGATAAAACATCTTTAAAGAGATAATTATAAAACTTTATTAAGAACATTAAAATATTTCTTAATAAATAGATTATAGGCTGGAAGACTCTTGTCTTAAAGTTGATTATTATTTTCAAATCTTTCTATCAATTCAGAATAATTCCAATAAGTGATATATATATATATAATTTTTGTACCTGTTTATAATAGTAGCCTACCTCTTTTCCCTAGTTTTATATCCCACTTTGTCAAATAATAAGCATAACATAATTTATAAAAATTTCTTAAGAAATGACAAGATTTTAAGTATATCTTTGAGAAGAGTTTATTAAAATATACGTACACTTAAAGTATCTTAAACATATGTTTTAAAATTTGAGAGAAAAATAAGCATTTATCCTTCAGGAAGGTATGAACGAGTTCCATAGTAAAGCACGGGTCTTAAAGCACTTCCCACTGAAAGCCACTCAGCGTGGATCTCCCACACCCCACGTCTCTCTGACGAGAGCGGAGCTGACTTGGAAGAACCACACACAGACGGTGAGATAACAGCTGTTTCCTTGTGTAGCTTGAAGACTTGCTGCAAGTCACTGTGCACTTGGTGAGGGGTGAGGAGCCAGCCCAGGCAGAGTCAGGGCTAATCCCGTTAAGGAAGTGCCTGAGACACTGTGGGACAGCCTCTCTATCAGCTCCAGGTGTAGCTTGTGGAAGAAAACAAAGGCAAATTTTGCACTCTGTGTGGTACAAGTAATTTCTCTCAAAATCACTTATCTTGACATTATGAAACGAGTTAATATTCAGAATAGGGCACAATTTAACCCCCAACTATGATTCGTTTTTTCTAATATCTCAGAAAAGGGGAAGTTAAAGAATAGATAGGGTAATTTCTTTTTAAAAGAATAAGAACTTGCTTTATCAGACAAAAATATACAAAAGTACAATAATAATTGTACCAAATAATGCATTGCAATAAAATAAAACTTGAAAATGGAAGAGAATCACTAGCTTAGAGAGTAATTTTCAATCTTATTTATGAAACAGTGGCTATGACTAGAAATGACATACTTTGTAGTTAATTCATAATGTTCAAACTACTAAGGAAAATGATGAAATTTAATTTTTACTTCATATAATACATAAGACTTAAGAGCAAATGGAATGACATTTTTGAATAAACAGCCAAAAGCTTTCTTAAAGCTTTCAGAAGGCAATGATTTCCTAACTTTACTAAGGTAGGAGTTCTTTAAGACATAAAAGGAGCTCAAAATGTGAAAGATAAATTAGATTGACAACCCTAAAATGAGAGCATGTCTTTATTAAAGCACATTTTAAACACGATTCAGGACAGGCCACATTATATATCATCAGAATTCAAAACATTTAAAGGTCTCCTACAGATTAAAATAAATACCCACTTGTAGAAAATCAAGCCCAAGACTTGTCTGGCATTTTGTAGAAGAGGCAACCTAAATGATGAACAGACAGGCGAAAAGATGTTCCTCTCTGCAAACTTATGTATTGACAAAAATGAAGAGAATAAAAGGCCTAACTAACTATATGACACAATGGTGAAAATACAGAGCTGTGAGAACATTCATACTCTGATAGATAGAGGGAGTATATATTGGTCAATTTGCACAACACACCACAAATGAACTAGCAAATCTATTCCTAGATGTATACCTCAGAGAAACATTTCACACGTGTGCAGTGGGTATAGACAAGAATTTTGTAGCAGCAATGTCATTTGTAGCAAAAATATTGGCAGTGGCCCAGATTCAATCATGGAGGTGATAAATATATTGAGATGAATTTATAAAACTGTTTACTATAAGATGGTGATAACAGATGCACTTCAGCTACAGAAAACAATGAGCTCATCTCAGGAAAATAATAGTGTGAGACTCCAGGTGACATGCCTTCCTAAGCAATAGTTGCTGTTTAAGGACGCAAATATATATGCTCAAATTCAGAGAAAAGCAAGTGAATTATAAACATACAACTTAGGGTTGTAATTATTTTCAGGAGAGAACAGAAAAGCACATGGAAAAAAACCAGGAAATTTCTGTTAAAGACAATGTTCTTTTTTTAAGTTAATGATTAGGTTCATGGCTGTTTGCTTTCTTGTTAATAGTTAGACTTTTCTTTGTTTTTATAAATATTGTAAAGAGTAAATGGGAGTTACTTGGGATAGATGGGCTAAGGGAGGAGGATCAACAAAGCCACAGAAGTGGCCAACAGCCCAATGCTTGGGGAAAAATAGAAACAGGGAAGTGTTAACAGAGCACACATAATGAGAGGGGTGGGAATGAGAGGCGAGGCTGGGGAGACAAACTTAGTCAGAGAGGGAATTCTAAACAAGGAGAGCTTGTATTTTCTCTGTCAAATGATGAAAACTCTCATGAAAGGCTTTGGAATGGAGAATGACTTAGTCATGACACACTATAACTCAAGTACCATTGTAGAGACAGAGTGGAGATATGGTTCTCAACTGTGGCTATACAATGGCATCACAGAAGGAGCTCTTCAGAAACACAGGGCCAAGATTCCACCCTTAGGTGCTCTGATACAATTCATTAGACATGGATTTGGGGCCAGACAATGGATTTGACAGGAACCATAAGGATGGTATTGTAAGAGGCAGATTTCTAAGATGGCTTCCAACAATTTCTGCCTCCTTGTATTCCTGTTCTTTGGGATCCCCTCTCCTGGAGAGTGAGCTGGACATAATGACTTGTTTCTAATGAATAAGATAGAGGAAAGGTTATGGAATGTCATTTTTAAGGTCTTATGATGAAAAACAATGACTTCTATTGAGTTCTCTCTCTCTCTTTCTCTCCCTCTCTCCCTCCCTATTTCTTTCTCTCCCTCCCTCTCTCTTCTCCATCTTTATGAGCTTCACTCATTCTTATAGAGCCAGCTGTCATGTTGTGAGCTGCCCTACTCAAACTCGCATGTGTCAAGGAACTAGAAAGGCCTAGGTCCATGGCCCAAGGAATCTGGATTCTGTCTATAACAATAGGCATGAGCTTGAAAGTAGGTCTGGTGGCAGAAGGGAGATGACACAGCCGCCTGGACAACTTGGTCATGACCTGTGAGTGACTGTAAATCAGAGGACACAGGTAAGTCACACACAAATTCCTCACCCAGAAAACTGTCAGATGGCAACAGTCATTGAAGTCACTACATGTATGGTAATATGTTTTACAGAAATGGACATTTGATAGAATGACAGTGATTGTGGTTGGCAGAACAATAGCCCCTCAAAGATGTCTATGTTCTAATGCTTGAGAATCTCTGAAAATGTCATTATATGGTGAGGGGACATTGAATTTACAAATCAGCTGACTCTGCAAGGGGGAGATTGTGCCAACGAGTCCAATACAATTGCAGGGTCCTTATAAAATAAAGAGGGAAGCAGGAGGAGCAACATCTGAGAAATGCGGTAAAATATTGCTGGCTGTGAAGATATCACAAGGAGACACAGACGAGAAAATGCAGGGAGCCTCAGGAAACTGGAAAAGTTGAGGAAGCTGATCCTTGCTCTGGCAGGAACCTGGTCCTGGTAACACCTTTATTTTAGCCCAGTGAGACCTACTTTGGGCTTTTGACCTTAAGAACTGTAATGTAGTATATTTGTTTTGTTTTAAACCAGTACATTTGTCATAATTTGTTACAGCAGCAATAGGAAATTGTGTGGTGATAGTAATGCCAATGCTAATAGCTTTCATAACCTTTAAAAGGGCACAAATAACATCACCATTTATTCAATGCTTACTATGTGTCTAGAAATATATTGTAGAATCTTATGGATGATACATCACAGAATGTCCAAACAACCCTATGATGTAGATTCTATTGCCGGTCTTATTTTGCAGACAAATCAGAAATAGTTGTATTGCTCATGTTACACAGGAAACGAAATCCACACACTTTAAACATTTTTGCCATTTTGCCACGTTATCTTCTGAAGACCTCCAAATTGATTCTCCTGGGAGGTGTGAGAGATAGAAAGCAGGAAACAGAGCAGGCTTCTATCCAATTTCCTTTGTATGCAGAGGGCCTGAAAGTAATCACCCAGAACTGCTTTTTGCAAATGAGTACAGTTGCTTTCATAATAGGCATGCAGGAGGTCACACAGTTATTTTGATAATACTATCATTTCCAAAAGTACTTTTTAAATTGCCTCACTTCAGTAATCATCATCAGACCCTATAGCATATTGCTGGAAATATTCTCACATAGGCAATTATTAATCCTCTAAGAGTCATTTTAATTTTTAGAAATAGCCAACATTCTTTCAGAGTTAAATTGAGGAAGGTGATTTCTGATTGTGAATGTCTGAGAAAATAATAACAATAGCTAAAACGTGTTGATTCCTGACAGTGGTAATATATTTAAAACTTTATGAATCCTTGTTATCTCCACATTGAAGACAAATGTGACAGTTAAGATTAATTTTAACTTGTTTGGCTGAGAGTTGCCTCAGGGATTAGTAAAGAGCACACTTCCTGGTGTGGCTGGGTGGAGTGGTAGATGTGTGACAGTAGGTGCTACCTCTGGCCCTAGGCCCTACCTTTCTGATGCTGTTCCCCTTGCTGTGCTTCCTGGTCATCATGAATTGGACAGCTTTACTGCGTCACACTCTCCCATGATGTTTGTGCTTTGGAGCCAGCTGACCATGGATTGAATCCTCTGAAACTATGAGCCCCATTTAAACATCTCCTCCTTTAAATTATAGGTGTTAGGAATTATGTTCCAGTGATCAAAAGTTGACTAATGAAACAGGGAAACTGACAGAGAGACTAAGTATCTTGTCCATGATCTGACACTAATAAGTTGAGAGCAACAGGCTGTGAGTCCTGCATTCAAAGCTATTGCTGTATGCTGTCTTCCAGAATGTTCTCTGAGTTTCCTGCATTTAATGCTGCTATGATACATAGTAATTATAAGATTATTTTGTAGAAGATTGGCTATCATTAGCTTCACTCTAACTTTGACCAAACATTAATAGATCACCTTTCTTCAAAGCTCTCCAAGAAAACTAATTTCATTGGATGTATGAATACAGAGCTTTGTGGAGATATGATGCTTTACACCGAATCTGTAACATGCTATTTATTTTCTTTCAAGTTTTAATATCTCTAAAATTAAAATGCACCTTCATGTCACTGTCAGCTAAGTGGCATCTTTGATATACTGTGTTTCCTACACAAATATATCTACATTTTCAGAATAATCTTCAGTGGCTTGGATTAAAATCATGAAGAAAGTCAGGGACCACACTTTAAAATCAGCATCATCAGTATTCCTCATGGCACAGATAATGATACTGATGAATGAGTGTGGATATCATCTCACACAAAAATGATTCATAAGAGTTGAGATCTATTTATAAAGTCTTACAAATACCTAAAATGACTTCAAAAAAATTACTCAAGAATAGCATATAATATTTATCTAAGTGATTCTAAAATATTTTTTCTAAAATACAAAAAGTATTTTTGGTATTAAGAAAGCATTGAATTTCAGCTAAATTGATAGGTATTTTCTTTTCTTAAAGATATAAAAGTTGTGGGGCCGGGGATTTAGCTCAGTGGTTTCACTGCCTGCTACGCAAGCACAAAGACCCAAGTTCGATCCCAGGTACCAAAAAAAAAAAAAAAAAAGATATAAAAGTTGTGCATCTTATAATGTATTATCTTAGATTTGATGAAATAAAGCAAGTTGGGTTAGTATTGGTTTACAATGTTAAGTAATTTGTTACAGGGCTTCTTAAGATTTGAATCTGCTAATGTACTTGAAATAAAATAAGAGCATTAATAGATTGTCTTAAATTTGATTGACCACAGTAGTGTATTTCATCAGATAGGTATAGAGTCAACTACTCAATAAATTAAATTTTGATAGGTACTCAGCTAATTATCAAAATTTTGTGAAAAGAAAGACAATCTTCAAATAGTTTCTATTATTTGCAAAATTCTCTGAAGATAACACCAAGCCAAAAGTCCCTACAACATTTTAAGTAATGAGAACATGATGAAGTATGTAGTGTTATTCTAAAGTGTTTGTTTGAAAAAAACAATCAAAATCAATAAATTCTACAATTCTTAATCCAAGTCAGCATCTCTCCTTATCTGCTCTCTCTAGCTCCCTGCGATTAACACCTGTCGCTGAATGTTGACGAATGTTTATGGTGGACATTTTCCAGTAGGCTGCAGCTCCTTAGAAAGAAGATTCTCGTCCTTGCTTCCAAAATACCCAAGACAGAGGTCTCATGTGATGATTCCATAAATTCTTATAGGAGAGGAGAAGAGAAGTAAACCCATGAGAGAGATAATTTGCCTATAATAAACATTGTTATGTTAATATGTTTGTGATCTAATGATCCCTTTCTGGTTTCTGAAAGATGGAATAGGGAATTGGACATTAAATATTTCTAATCTTTCCAACAAGCACTTAAATGTCATCACACTATAAATTTCTCTTCCTTGTCCTCAATCCTGAGGGTTAAATACTAGGTTTATTTAGTGTCTTCAGGCAGATGATACCAAATTGGATTTCACCCTAACCAGCCCATGTAATCACCACACACTACTTGGGAATTCCAGTGATGGAGAATAAATGAAACAGCTCCCCTGCACCTCAGCCAGGAGAAGTTTGCAGGGGCTTAGTTCACATTCTATGGAGGATTTCAGTTTGTGCCAGTTATTTCCAGATGCACTCTTCTAAATGTCACAAAACCTACCCCTTCTCTAGACTAATAAGAAAGAAATCAGTCTCATTTAATAGATATAGCTCCAAATTGAAGCATATTTGCTTATTCATTCACTTACTCACTTACTGATAAGTCTAAAATTAATATTGAGGCTCTGTGTCCTACCTGTGGAGTCTTTCCAGAGCACTGACCACCTGTCATCAGGATAACACTCACTGATATATAGTCGCCATGACTCTGGTTTGCCACAGCCTCAGTAATGTCTTGACTCATTTACCATCTTCCGGGTTGTCTAGAAACATAGGAGCCATTTCTGATTCTTCCCTCTTTTTCACACCATACTTCAGCACACTTAAGTGCATGAATATGCATGTATGTGCCCACTCCTACAATCTGTCAGGAAGCCCTGATGAATCTTAAACTTCTCCAATCTATCTTTATCTTTGTGTTCCCATGCCATGCTGTGTTTGGGATTTGCTCATCTTTTATCCAGATTACCTCAACAGCATTCTAACTTCCTTTTAAACCCTCTGTCTCCCTAATCCATTCTGCATAGTACCACTAGAATAAATTTATTTCTTCTAAGAAAAAATAGACATGAGCTTCATGTTCCCAGCTCAAAAAAATATTTAACGACACTCTGCTTTCTCTCAGAATAAAGTGGAAGATTCCCAGCTTCCATTTAGAATGTAGAAAGTTGGAAAGAGCACAGTTCTCACTTTTACAACTAAAAAAGCTGAATAATTAGTAAAATCACAACTTTTCTTGAAGACAAGATTATAGGACAAACACTCACTACAAAAACCTCAGGAATGAGGGGTCCCTCCAAGAAATAAGAGAATACAAGTGTTTTCGGCAGATACCAGATGCCAGGCAAATTGGTTAGACATCAGCAAAAAAGTTAACACATTGCTGAATGTGGGTTCACTTAAGACTACAGGGGACCTGGGAGCCACTAACACAAAGGGTATTTGGACCCATTCACAAGCTCTCCTCCAAAGACCTCCATCTGGTCCTTCCAGAAAGTCTAGGGCAATGGTGAGGGTGTGGATAAAGTAAGCCCATGGCACAGGCTTGGAGGAAGGAGCAGCAGCTGTGAGGGAAAGGCCCAAAGGCCTCTTTGGATCATTGTCCTCTCTTTCCCATATGGAACAAAATCATAATGCACTCAGGGAAAGGGTTCAAAGCTTATTACCTTAGAACCCACACCAACCCACTGAAGCCGGAGGAAGAAAACAGAAAAATTTCCAAGTGAGACAGGAATGCCTCCTGCAGCTAAAACATTAAAGATTCTCTGCCATGGGAAAATGTTTGGGATCTCTACTTATCCTTCCCTGAGTAGCAGATAAAGCTAAAGAGAAGTCTCCATGCCTGAGCTCCAGGGTCAGAGTGTTGCCTCGGAATGAGACAGAACTACAGTGAAGACAAAACCTGCAGCACACACACTGTGTAGCACCAGGGAGGTCAGGAGAATAGGAGAATAAAGAAGACCTCATGCACTGAGTTGTAGAGGAAAAGGAAAGACTACAGCTCAAGAGGCAGCAGTTACTTAGAAAATCCTCTGCAGAATCAGCCCTAGCCCCAAGCACAAAACATCTAGAGGAAAGTGAAGCTCATGGTGTACTAAATATAACCTTAGCATCACTCAAGCTCAAGTGCACTCATAATATCCCCCTCCTAGTGCTAAGCAAAAATAGTTGTCTATTTCCAGGTATAAAATTACTTCTTTTCAAGGCTGTTGTGCTATATAAAATGTATATATTTTCAATCAAAACGATAAAACACATAAAGAAACAAGAAAAAAATCAAACATTTCTCAAGAGACAAAGCAATCAATCGATAGAAACAAACTCATATGGAACATAAGATGTTGTAGACATAGGAGAAAATCTACGTGACCTTCTGTGTGACAATAAGTTTTGAAATGTGGCCCTGAAAATAACAAGTCCAAAGTGAAAAAAAATGATAAATTAGACTTCATAAAAATTAAAAATATTTGTTCTAGGAAAGTTGTTTTTAAGAGGTTGAAAAGACTAGCCACAGACTGGAAGAAAATATTTTCAAATCACATAATTGATAAAAGGCATTATATAAATGCAGAATATATAAAGAACTAAAAACTCAACAATGAGAAGCTAGTCAACCCAATTAAAAATGGAAAAATATATGAACATATACTTCTCTGAAGATGATACTAAATGAACAATAAGCAAATGAAAAGACACTCATCATTAGTTAACAGAGAATGCAAATCAAACTGCAAGGGTATTCCGTGAACAATAGATTCACATTTTAAAATGTCTAAGGAGGAGTTGATGATACACAACACTGCCAAGGAGACAGACCAGTACATATTGTCATTCATTCATTGGGAAAATGAAAAATACTACAGGCACTTTAGAAAACGTTTTTCAGTTTCTTATATGATCATAAATATACATTTATCACATGAGTCAGTGATTCCACTCCTCAATATTTAAAGGGAATAAAGACCTTAATTTCCAGCAAAAACATATAAATAATTGTTGTAAATGTCATAGCAGCTTCGTAATTGTGATTAAGAACTAGAAACAACCAAAATATTCTTCAATTGTTGAATGGATAAAATACAAATAATAGTTTGGCATATCCAGACAGTGGAATACTTCTCAGTAATAAAAATGAAAGAGATACTAATTTAGATAACATAATATATCTTCAATGGATTTTGCTCCGTGAAACAATCTGAATTCATATGTTATAGTTCCTTTCACATGGAATTTTTGAAAAGATAAAACTGTAGAGACAGAGACCATTGTTTGACATGAGTTGAGTGATGGTTATATTACAAAGGAGACACAAGAGCAATATTTTAAGGGAATGAGATTTTTACACATGAGATTATGGTAGAAAACACGTAATTCTGTGCATCTATTAAAACCCAATGAACAGTGTACAACAAAGGAAACTTAAATATGTAGAAATTAATGAAACTTTCCCCAGAATATCAGAGGATCCTAAGATCAAATGCAGACTAAAATAAATAAATTTAACTTTATTACAAATGTATGACATAGTCTTGCTGAAGAAAATGAGAGGAAAGAAGAACTGGTCTAGGTATGCTTGGAAAACAATATTTTGACTTGATATTGAAAAGCTAAAGACAATGATAAAAGTATGTGAATACTGTACTCTAGTAATAGATTTATTTTTCACAGGGATAAAGTTTAGCAATTCTGAACCTGCTTTACTAAGCTAAGGTATGAATAAATAAATAAGCTATAGATAATAAGTTCCAGATTTCCCATTATCAGAAAAGAAGTTATAAATGAGTAGGTGTAGGAGAACAGAGACGGATGCTTCAGTGGACACTGGGTATGAGAGATGGATTACCAGTGTGGATTCATGTTTGTTATTTATCTTTTAATCTTTCTATCATGTGTTTATCTTTTACATTTTTAAGTAATGAATACAAAATACAGATCTATAGTGGGTTTGTACATGTAACTATTTCCCAGCTCTGTTGGTACTGCACTTGATCTTAGCCAGCAGGTCGAGAAGTGATGGCCACTCCGTTGGTGCAGACCCTGTGTGAGTGACAAGCCAGTGACTACGAGTACACAAGTCCCCACGTCTAGCACCATTCTTCAGCAAAACAAGCAAAGCTCCTCGCAGAAATGGCTGATTCTAGGAATGGGAGCAATAAAACACAAGGTGAGCCTGGAGAATATTTTAATTCCATTAAGTATGGAAATGCTAAAAAAGAGGGAGAAAAAAAGAAAAGGAAAAGATAGGATAATCAGATTATGGTGAAGGAAAACAGGTGTCATTTTAAATACAGCCAAAGGCCGAATCTGAAGCAATTTGAGCAACATTGTAACAGTGACAGCACTGGAATAGAGACCAATGAATAAAATAAATATTCAGGAAGCCATACTGATAGAAATGATTAAATAAATAGATGCAAGGGTGGGAAACTCTTCCTCATAGAACAATTTCAATTAGAAAATGTGGAAGAAGAAAATTGAAAATCACCATTCACAGATTACAGTAACAATTGCTGCTGATAATATGTGTGATTGCGTGCTAAAATTAGCAGGTAGAATATTAAAAAAAAAAAAAGTATGTCCCTCCAAATTTACTAATTTCTCTCCTCTCTCATGGTTTTAACAAATGACATCATTTTTTAATAACATTCCTTTAGAAGTTAATATATACTTTGCTTTTGACTATAGTCTATAAATAATGACTCACCTGAACAAATAGAGTCTGGCAATGGAAAAATAGCCACTTTCCAATGGGAGACCTTGGGGCTATTACCTTTATCAAGTGATCAAAGTTTATATCATCAGTACGAAGTCATGTTGATAGCATGGGTCCTTTGATATGGTGGAATTACAAGAACACATCCTCTTTGTGATATTCCTTCTCAACATCTATAACCTGAGTCAGTTCAGGACAAGGCATCGGGTAAATCCAGTTTGAGCTATATATGACAAAACCTTTTTATAAGTGTCAAAGTCATAGGAAAATTGAGAAACAGATTGAAGGAGACTATCGAGTCATAACTAATGCAATGTGGTATCCTGCTTGCATTCCAGAACAAAAAGAACCATTAGTGAGAAAATGGGGCAAATTTGTATAAAGTTTATGCATTCATTAGTTAGTGGTACTTCACCAATATTAGTATCTCACTTTTGATAATTACACTATTGCTTTGTAAGGTAAGAACATTAGGGGAAGCTAGGTAAAGAATATATGTGAATACTATACTATCTCCAACTCTGCTGTCAATTTAGCATTATTTAAAGAAAAGACGCTAGCAAAAATATGTACATAATAATTATTTATTGCATGAAAAAGAAGTCCCTGGTATTAGAATCAAGACATCATTCTCAAGACCAATCAAGTAATTTTTTAAGTATTCTCAGCTGCTCCTAATGGAAGGCCACATTTGTAGATCAAACTTCTACACTAGGTTTTAGGTTCTCAACTGGGAATCATTTTGTCTGTCAAGGGACATCTGGCAATATCTGAAAACATTTTGATTGTCTTGATTAGGAGTATAACACTGGTCTTTACTGAGTAAAAATTAAGGCTATTGCTAAATATACTATAACTTATGGGACAGCTCCTCCACAGAGAATTATCTGGTCCTAAATGCCAAATAGTACCAAAGTTAAGAATCTCATTTTAGATTCCAGAGCAGTTGTTCTCAAAATATGGCCCTGAATGAGTAGCTCCGGCATCCATGTCACTGGGAAACTCGATAGAATGCAAAGAATTGTACTCTCCTCAAAGTTTCGCCCTGTTGGAATCACCTGGATGGCTCCTGAAGGCCCAGGTTCCTGCAATCCAATTCCTTTTGGATTCAGTCAGTCTCAGGCAAGATGGAGAATTAGGGTTTTCAGCAGTTTCTGTATGCAGTTGGTGGTTTCCGGGGAGTTGCAGCGTTACAGAGGAACTCTCAGACTCTTTGCTGCATCTGAGCAAGAGCCAGGCACCTGGCACTTTCACGGCTCTTCCTTTGTCTGTGTCTTGGCCTCTTGCCTTCTAGGTGAAGAACACTGGTTAGTTTCCATGGCTCATACTTAGATACTGCAAAGCCTGTGTCACTGTGACACACACTTTCAAGTGGACACTGTGAGTCCATTGTTCATCCAAACCCCTCTGGATTCCCTATTCACTCATCTAAACTATGCAATGCTAAATGTTTTCCTCATGAAAATGTTGCCCCTGGCTGTTTTTCTAGTCATAACTAAAATTGAAGCCAGCATTTTCCTAAATTAAAGGGAATGTGATATGTTAAAGCAGATTATTATGGGAAACAATAGAAAGTATGATTCTTTTCACAATACACACACATAGAGGCAGGCTGTGTACGCACAATTTTAATGGGTTTCCAAAGTAACACTTTCACAGTGTGCTACAATTTTGTAATAGTGGTTTCCTTTCTAAAACACACACTTTCAGAACAGTTTAGCACTCATATTCTCCTGCAAGTAATCATTTGCAAGCGCAATCAGTGTTTGTAGGTGGGACCAATTAATCTCACTGAAAAAAAAGTGACTGACTGACTAGTAGGTGAAAAAGAGGGACAAAAGACTCAGAAACGGAAAAACAACCCAAATTTTCACCTGTGGGGACACACGAGGTCCTTTCTTTCCTTGACTGTTTTAATTATCTGACTTACAAATGAACCCAAGGAGGCTTTCTCATACGATTCAAATAATCACAGAGCTCAATATACAGTGACTGGGAAGGTAAGGGCAAAGGAAGGAATTCACCCGAGAGAGGTCAATTGTGTGACCTGAGCCCATCCATACATCCCTGCCAGGCACTGTGACAACCGTGCAGATTTCTCTCTGTGTGTTTTATTTTTATGTGTTAAATATGACACATTATATTCACAATTGTGTTTTGGATATCATTATATTTTGACTATATTCTTGAAAGCAGAGAGCAAATAAAAAGAAAGAAAATACTATATTGCCTTCAGGTACCGCATTGATCCTGTTTTCAACTGCAGCAACACACAACCAAAGTTCGAAGGCCCGGCCTCTTCCCCCTCCCCCATCTCATGTCTGTTGTGGCCATGGGATCGGTGGGACAAATCTCCTTGGTGGATATCAGCCTCGTTTAGTATAATAGTTATTGAAAACATGGATTATGAAGTCAAACTATCACTTTGTCCTTCACTCGCTATGTAATCTCAGACATATGACTCAGTTTCCTCATCTGTAAGTTGTTTGTAAGAAATTTGCCATCATAATTTATTTTACAAGTTAAATATGAAAACTGCTTAGCTCAGAGAGAAGCACGTAGTAAGGATGTAAATTCATAAAAGGCATAACAACTACCCAAACCAGCAGGCACTGAGGACAGCCTTGCCTTGGCATCCATGAAAAGATCCCAAATGTAACGACACACTTTGCCTACATGAAAAAAACAGAGTAATTTCCTTCCATTGTGCCCCATTTTTCCTGAAATGAACCTTGATTCGTACTTGGTTTTATGATACATGGGGTAGGAGGTCTTGATTATGTGTCACAGCACAAACAAATTTAAAAAACCAAACAAGAAACAGGATAAGCACAAGATTCAAACCACAACAGATACAATATGCAAAGTAAATAATTTCTACAATCAAATACTACCAATACCATAATATGTAATAAAGTAATAATTTCCTCATTCAGTACAGCACAATATCCAAGAAAAATATGCTGTTTCAAAGCCTAATAAGTTACAATCTAGAATAACAACAGAATCACTACTCACAAGGTATGGCAGAAAATTCAGTGTTTTGGGGGGATTAATATAGTTCCGGGATTGCAAACATTGTTGTGAGGGCCAGATGGCCAGTAGCTTCACCTTTACTGGGACAATCTTGTCTCCACTGTGGCTACTCAGCTTGAGCACTGTAGCACAAGAGCTGCTACAAATGATGCACAAATGAATATGCCTGTGTTCCAATAAAACTTTATTTGCAAAAACAGGCAATGGACTGAATTTGGCCCATGGACCATAATTTGCCATCTCCTGACACAGAGAAAGAAGAATAAAATATCTTGGATTTAACTTGTGTTTATCAGTCCTTGCCAATTGTTCAGCGAATTGAAAGCTCAGTCAGGAGAGATTTCTCATTGAGTCATTAATTATCAAAGTATGCATTTCTCAGGTGGGGTGCAGACAGCATTTCTCTTGGCAAGTGGCATCTGAAACATTAAATCAGTATCTAAAGAGGGATGTCTTATGGGATTGCAGAAAATGGAATGTACTTGCCCTGAATGTTCCCTAAAATGCCTTTCTTCCTTATAGTTTTCCATCCCCAGTGCAAAATATAATTTCTCTTTCCAGTTTCCTTTGACCTCTGCAAGCGCAAATCTAAAGAATAGGTTCTAATGTGGGACACATCTGGCTCTATTTCTTTTTCTGTCAGTTACACAGTCAATGGGCCCTAAACACATGATGCGTGTCATGCTGTATGCAGTATGGGGTGAAATACTGAACTGATTTCAATACGGATATCAGGCAAATTTTCAGTAAAATCTATACTCTTAAAATGTAATCATGAGCTACATAGTGACATTTCAGTCAAGAAAAGACCACACATGCAACAGTGGCTCCCACAAGCTAATATTACCCAGTGACTTTGTAGTCATCTTAATTTATATAAGTATACTCTGTGATGTTTTCATAATGACAAAATCAACTAAAGATGCATTTAAATTAACAACAAAGAATATGTCCCTGCTATTAGCAATGTATGATTGAATTCCTAGGGTTACCCCTCAGCTCTTCTTTCGTATTTTCTCTCTCGTGTCTGGATCCCAAAGGAGCTGTATTGAAATTTCTAAAGCCTGTGCTGTCAGAAGCTCCAAGAAAACCAGTGTGTTTGTCACCAAAAAGCTATGTACTATGTTTTTCTCAACTTTTAAAGTATGTATGACTGATATAATCCTTGCTACCCCCAAAGGAGCACAAAAATTTCATTTTATTACATTTCTTTCTTTTAAATATATCAGAATCTAACACCATTTCATCTGGACTAATTCCCATTTCACAGACTTGGTTTTGAAATTAGAGTAGAAGGAAAAGGAAACCAAGTGGAAGAATTATAATGGCACTTGCCACTGCCCACCACCTCAGAGCTGGAACCTGAAGACTGGAACATCACCTACTTTAAGGAGAGCCTGCCTCACCTCTGGCCTTGCCTTCCATCCCCCGTGAGGCCAAGTCTTGTTCTTTCCTGCTGCACAGGTGCAGAGGAGCTGGGAGAGGACTCAGGAACTCTGGAAGGCATGGAAGACAGGAAGGGTGTAAGGTCCTGAGTGTCCACGTGCAGCAGTGTGCCTCCCTACACTCTGGAAATTATTTGGACAGCAAGAAATAGAGCTCTAGTGTGCTGAGTCTCTGCGATTTTGCAGTTTTTCAATCTGACGTCCTATTCAGACCAGTGCAGTTTCTCCAGCTTCCTTTCCACTCGGCCCAGCTCCTCACATCACTTATTATCCCTGGTTGAGCAGAACTGGGGGCGGGGGGCAAAATGGAGCAGACAAGAAGGAAAAGGGGAGCTGTGTGAGTCTGTGAAGCATCCTTATTGTGCAAATATGAGAATGGGTTTTAAAAGTTTCCCACATCACCAAAGCTTGAAAAATATTAAAAAATGGTTTTGAATTACTTTAAAATTAGCATGACAGGCTGTTCCTCTTCCTGTGACACCAGTCTGAGACTAAAACCCATACATCATGGCTTAATGAGCTTTACACCACAAGCCACTCATTTCTTTTTACAGTCAGAGATCTCTTAATGAGTCTCACTCTCAACTCACTGCTTTCATTTGCTTAGCCTGATCTGTGAATGCTGGCAGGTACTGCTTTTAACATCTGTCAGAAGACAAACCCAGAATTAAAGTCCCAACCATTTATCTAACTCATGAGGCTAGTCAACATGACAGCTTTGATGACTGCAGTATTACCTTGAGACACACACAAGTAAAAACTTGCCCAATGCACTGCTTCTCACAGGCACCTTATACTTTGGAGTACCTACCTTCCTCTAATTGTACTAAGTTGTGCTCTGACTCCTGGAAGCTCCTGACCTGGGGCTTTAGTCTTTGTGTCTCCACTTCAGAATGTTCTCCTACCTTATGCATGGGGTTGACCAGATGCCTTGATAAGCTCTGCAACTTATTCCCTTGGGATCTACTTGCTGCAGAGCATTCTGACAAGCACATTGGCCCCATCACCTGGCAGCACCTGTTTTTCCTGATGCACTTGAGTTCAGATGCTAAAGCAGTGCTAACAAACTGGCTTTGGATAACTCAGTCACTGACCTAATTCAAGGCTCTGGGCTAAACTGTGCAGGAAAAGAAGTGCTTGAAAGACAAGTTATTCAACCTTTATGTTATAAAAGTCCAAACATTTACTATAACATATCCATAAAATGAATTATGTTCATGCTTCAGTAACACTTGCATCTGTGTCCATCATCAGCAAAGCATAGCAAAACCTACAGAAGAGTCCCTGAAATCCAGCTGCCATGAGCAGCACCTTGGATGATGACATGCCTTAGAAATTTATGTAACTAGCATTAGACAAAGCTATTAGGGAATTACAGAGAAGATCAATGATATTTTTATATAAATGAGTCCTAAAAAGCCACAGTGTTCTGCATGGTAATAGTGGTGCTCTCTTCTACTCAGAGCAGAGGGCATGAAATTAGCCAGAAATGGTACCACTGACAAATAAAGGCCATGAAGGGATGGTTACCAGATGTAGACTAAAAGAAATGGTGCCGAGACATGTCAACAAATCTTGACATGTATTGATTGGACAGTAAACAAAAAGCAGAAATACTTCTTTATCCGTCATTTTAAAGCTTTGTCAATAAAATCCTACATATGCCCATGCATTGTATAATATATTTTAAAATCAAATTGATTATATAAATATGGAACCTACCACATAAAAGTTTGCCTGTATCTCTGTACATTCTGAGCATGGTCCTAACCTATACAGCTGCATAATCTCCCTCATTCTTTGAGTGCAAGACTGGCTTTCATTCAAACTTTTAAAGTGGAAGTAAGAGCTCCTTTCAGGTAAATATAGAACTTAGGACTCTGCTCAGTCAGAAACCAGGAGATGTGAAGAGAGGAAATTCCAAAGACCTGTAAGTTTGAGAGCCCCAAAGATCCCAAGGAAAAGAATTCCAGGTAGAAGAAAGAGATTGTAATCTAACTTCTTACCTTCAGCAAACCATGGGCCTCCAGCAAAGAGGCTAAATGAGGCTCCAAGGTTTAGTTCAGACCAATTATTTTGATGAGTGAAGATGGAAAGGATCTGAGCCATCTGGAGAAGTTGGATTCTGTCACTTAGAAGTAGCACATTTATATTTTAGAATGTGATTCCTGTGAAACACATGGAAGAATATGGTTTGAGAGGAGTAAAGTTAAAAGAGAAGTACTAGGGTTTTACAACTAAATTAATGGAGAGAAGATGAAAAATAAGACAAGTAGTCTTCAGTAACGATCCCAAGCAATTCTGTCTACCTGTGTATATCTATCAAAGGTGCTACCTAATTTCCTTCTGAAATCTATGTTGGCCTTAGTGACTTGGTACGCAACAACATTCAGAAGTGATGCTTTGTGATGCTTTAGTGAGGCTAGACTTCATGGACTTCACAAACCTTTCCAACTTCTGCCCTAATCTCTCAAAGCACTGGGTCCGGGGCCACTCCCTCTTGGCTACCTATGAAGCTACATATGATCTAACTGCTCTGCTGGGAGAGAGACCACACCCAGAGGAGAACTAGGGACCAGAGAGGTGAGTGAGCCATGTTCCACATCCCACCCACTGGGGTCTGCCACATGGCACCAGTCTCAGGCATGACATTAGCTGCTGCAATTACATGACAGACCCTTAGCTAATCCCTTGTTAACCCACATAACCAGTGTGGGTATTAATTTATTATGGTTTTAGGACATCAAATTTGAAGGTGGCTTATTATGTAGCAATTAATAACAGAAATAACTGGAAAAAGTAGTTAAATCCCCCTCTCTGGCAGGCAAAGGAGAAGACTGATTAACACTTGTGCCTCAAACAGAGGAGGCTGGTCTGTCTGAAACTGTTACCAGGGGCCATGTCTTTGCAGGAGACACAGTGATGATTTGCAAGACAATGATCAGAAGTGAGACACCAAGACAATCAAGTACTGTCAATGGAGAGCAGAGATGACAATTAGGGATGAAAGTTTTGTCTGGCTTCTTTCTTGAATCAGGTCATGCAGTGAGATTCTGGGAACCCGGAAGGCTACACTTACGAGCAAGTTTAGGTCACTGTGTTTACAAAAAGTCCTATCTATCTATCTATCTACATGTATATGTATAACTATATCTATATCTATCTGTATCTTTCTAATGTCCTTAATTATATGTGTCAAACTCAATGGCTCTAAGTTGAGCAATGGAGTTTTTGATATAAGAAGCTCTCTCACAGGGAAGAAATCATTACAAAATAGCTCAGTAATAACTCTGACGGGTACAGCAGTCCCAGGGCATGGATCACACAAAACCATTACCCAGCAGACAAAGGGAAGACAGAAATGGATTCATGAAGAGATTCAGCAGAGTCAATGGGGAAAGGTTACCCTGAGGCAGAGCTGGATATGGGGAAGTCAATTAGCAACTTGGCCATTCTATGTATTTCTGTTTCCTCTGCTTGGTCTTCTTTTCTATTATTCTTTTAAGGAGTTTTGTAGTGGTTATTAGTTGGTATGCTTTTTCCTATTTATCTAAGCCATTTCTATGTTTCACATCAGTATCATTTGCTATCATATTTAGCTGTGAATGTTTTTTACTATTTCTTTTGTTGGTTTTATTTTTCACATATGGAATTTAATATTAATCTCTTTATTCTTATGAACTCTTCTAGCACTTTAAAAATTCTAATGTCCTCTCCACTCTGTAGGTTTTGATAATTATTGAAGTATGCTCTCCTAGTTTTTTAAGATTATTAAATATTTATTCAAGCCATGATTCTTTTATCATACTGTTGCTTTTGACAGAAAAGTATTCAATAATGAGGAATTAATTGACACCTGATTGTCTTCCTTACCCAACATAGCTTATAAAAAATATTCTTGATTGAATATGTTACTTAAACCAACTAAAAGATTGAATTGGACTGGAGAGATGGTGATTTCATGACTTCATAAAATCCATTTGAATGAGAAAAGGTTCTAATGATCCATTTATATATTGCTTGTCTTAGTTACTTCCTCATTCCTCGGACAGAATACTCATACTCGACACCCATAAGTTAAAGGAGGAAAAGTTTATTTTATCTCACAGATTGTAGAAGTGTCATTTCATAGTTGGCTGGTTCCAAGGCAAGGTGACGTGGGAGAAGGGCATCACAGAGGAGAAACCATCCACAGCATGGTAGACAGGAAGCAGCAAGAAACAGACTTCCTTCTCTCTTCCCTTTTTATTCCATCCAGGCTACAAGCCTGTTGGCTGGTCCCACCCACTCCCAGGGTAGATCTTTCTTCTGCAGTAGGTCCATCACCCACACCTAGAACTATGTCAAAGCAATCAGTGATTAATCCAGTCTCACACACTCCTGATCCAGTCACTCCCCAAAGCCCCACTCTGAGTGAATGAGGCTTTGGGAGGTAGCTAGATCCTAGCCATAACATCACTCTTGCTGATTTTGAAATTCTTCACAGGATCCTTAATTGTATAGTGTAGTATTTTTCATGGCAGGCAGCATCAGAACATTAATTCTGCAGAATATTAATTTTTATTGCATGAGAAAAGGTTTTTGGGGTAAAAGACAAGTGAGAAATGCTAGTTTGAACAAAATTAAGTCTTTTTTTCTACTCAGGGACATCTCAGGGCATTAAGGTGTGTAGTGAATTTCCAAGAAGGTAACATAATATGCAGGTGGCTGAGCGGACTCACTCTCGGGCTTCCCTGATCACCTGTCTCCCTGCAGAGTATATTGCAGGACTCCACTTCATGGGACATATTTGAGGAAACACAGATGTGCAAAGAACACTGAGTTGGATGTTAGAAAATCGTGAATAAGGATCTTAATCTTTCTGGGGCTGCCTCCTCATCTGAACAGTATGCCCAGACCTGGGGGAAAAAACCCAAACATCTACAATTTAAAGAGGAGAGGTTCATTTTGGCTCGTAGCGTCAGTGAGCTCAGCCTCTGGTCAGCTGGCTTCAAGGCAGAAGCTGCATGGTGGAAAGGCCCAGCCAAAGAAAGTGGTCCACATCATGGTGCCCAGAACCAGAGAGTGGGAAAGAGGGAGAGCTGGCACAAGCACTCCCCAATCCAAGGCCATGCTCCGGTTCATTCCTCTCCCGGTCAGGGCTCAGCTCCAGTTACACATTCCACTACTGGACATACCGGAGAATGATCAGTTAGTGACCCCGAGGTCCAGTCACCTTCCAAGCATATGAGACTTTAGGGGAAACTGTAGCTCAAAATCCTAACAGCCCTGGACTTCACGGTAATTAGAAACGTGTTCCACGCTCTCCAACGGAGTACGCAGACTACTGCTGTTCAGCTCCAGCTGTAGCTTCTCTGTACAAGTGTTGCCTAACAGCACCTGAATTTGGTAAGATCCCTTCTCAAGTTGAAAACGTAGAAAAAATATTGGGTGACCTCTAAGACACTTTCCACTTTTGACATTCTTGTATTACAGAAATAGCTTAAAATACCATGGCCTCTGTACTGTTATCCGCTAATGGAATTTTGTCTATGAATAAACAAGGGCAACTTAGAGTGAGACTTCCTGTAAGTAGGGTCGTCATGCATTCTGGTTTATTCCTGCTTTTTGCTTGGGTGCTTGGTGCCCTGGCATAACCATTAATAGCATTTTCTTTCATTTCCAAAGCTAAGTGGTGTAAATAAAAAAATTACTTGGTCCCTCTAGTTCCAATTGCTTGCATAACTCCTGACAATTTTTAAAAACAGTAACACAGTTTTAAAATGATTTTTTGTCAACTAAATACAGGCACTATTTAATGAAGAATTTTATATATACATCTTACTTAATCTTCACAAAATGTGATGAATCTGGTGTTACTATTATCCCCATTAGTAGGTAGAGAAACAGTCATTTATCTGCTCAGTAAGTAACAGAGAACTTGACCTCCAGCCCTCTGATTCTAGGGAGACTTCTCTTGAATCTACACTGCAGTATCTATTCCAGCTTATCACAGTTATCACAGCATGAAAACCAGGGCCCCCTCATGCCTGTGATCAAATTATTATTTTACTGGAATATCTTGCATCCTCTTTCCCTTTTGCCTATAAGTCCTATAAATCCTGTAAATCTTTGCTTGTGAGTAGCTTTCACCATAAAACTTTCTGCTTATGGTCTATTTCATGATGTCAAGTTATTGCCTGAAGTTTATCTTTAGCCTCACCTCAACATATATTCAGATATCCTCTTTGAGAGTCATAAATGATTATATATCCACTCACAGCCAGATTAAAGTTCTTGCAGACTGAGGACTGGGACTGAACTGTGCTTTGTAAAGCACTCCCTAAAGTACCGTGTCTCCAATCTTTGTCATTTTAGCTATCCATTCCCACAGGAAAGGAAAATGCCAAAAATAATGAAAACTCCACAGCTTCAAAATGCTTCTGTATTCTTTGCTAGTGATTAGACATCAGTAGTATTCTGGAGGTCTGAATATACATCTTTGAATTTTTTTTTGTACATTAGGCAATCATTTTTCAAGCTTTGGTTCCCTCATCTGTTACATGATTATCTGTATAATAACACGTGTTCTGACTTCAAAGATTTATTTGGATCTAAAAAACAACTTTTAGAGAAGTGGCTTTTAAGTTGTATCTTATATTATTACACACTGTGCTGCAAAACTATGTGAAGTTCTTTATTTACATTTGTGGAGTGTCTATAGGATCTACAGGCATTTCTTTCAAATGTAAGAGAAGAGAAATTGGTAAGCAGTATTTTCTTCAAGTCTTAGTCCAGTTTAAATTTATTTTTCCTAGTTAATTCTAATAATCCCATGAGAATCGCAGGCCCCCACCCAGCTTAAGCAACAGCCCCTCTGCCTCATCACCCATGAAAATGCAAGTTTTCTAGAGAAGTTAAATTATTGCAAGCAGTGGGACAGTGACCAGCATAAAATCTCCTACAACTGTAGAAACACTCCCATCAGGCATTCAGGGGTTACTAGGATCTTTGCTTGTTCACATGTCTTTCTATCATTCCTCATTCAGTGCTGCTATTCACTCAGCTTACGTAGTTCCCAGGGTGAGAGTCTAACACGTCCCAGGTGAATTGTTGAGTTACAAGCCAATAACACTCAGAACCAGAAAATTAATTTTCTGATGTTCCTACTTCATCTCCCTGTTATTGCAACTGAAGCTTGTCTTATGTTTTCCCTCACCAACACCAGCTACAAATATATATTTCCTTCAATATCTTCCCATACCAGGGAAGGTTGTAGGGGGAAAGAGGTTAGTTTATCAGTTCTGAAAGTGTAGTGTCAGAAATATTTCTCAAAGAATCAAGAAGGAATTCCTGAGAAGTACAGCATTCTGATTCACCTCTGATATTCCCTTAGTAATTTATAGTCAGGGCACTAAAACAACCTCCAAGTGGTAAATACTTAATAGATCTAATTGGCTATTTCCCTCTCAGAGCTGTCACAGCTTTTCATAAATATTTTCTTCATGTTTAATGAAAGCTTTCCCCATAGAAACCATTTTCAAATTTCTTTGAACTCTGTTGGGATCATTATTTTTCATTCTTGTAAGTCATATTGTCATTTCCCTTTGCTTCAGATGAAACCTAAATTTCCCACTTCCCTATATTTGATTTCATATGTAAAATAGCATTCTCACTACTCAGAACAGTGAGGAGACAAGAGCGCGCTTGTGTCCTGCTTCTGTAATTTGCTAGTCAATATTCTCTCTGCTTTGAATAATTTCCCTCATGAAGTTCTAACATCAACTCAGTGAAAAATACATGCTATTATCCCTACTTTTGGGAGGGCATTTTATTTTATTTTATTTTTTGTATTAGTCTTTGCAGTACATAATGATTACATTTATCATGGGGAGTTGGTTCATGTACATAGTATATCTTAATTCTTTTTTATCCCCTGCTCCCTTTCCTCCCTGCTCTTTCTAACTCTGAGCCCCCTCCCCTTTGTAAAAGTTCTATTTTCATCATTTTCCCTTCTATTCTTTCTTTTTCTATCTTCTCTTTTTCCTCTTCATCCCCTCCAGTTCTCCACTCTCCATCTCCTATGCCCCCATGCATTTGAAAAAGATTTCCCTACTTTCTATTTATGTATCTTCTAGCAATTATCTGTCTATCTAAACTTCTCTAATTATATTTATTATATTTAGTTTCTCACAAAAGAGAAAACATGCTACTTTATGAATGAGATATCCAATTCTATGAGAGCAAAGTAGTCAAGGATTTGGACCTAAACTTGGGCACAACTGTCCTTGCATTTTGTCACAACAACCAAGAGTAGTAGTATATTCTAGCTTCTTAAATTTTCTGATTGAGAAAGAATCAGAAAATATTTTTTACTATAAATCATTCTTGATCATAGTATTTCTAAAAATAATTGTTTTGTAAGCAATGAACATCTTTTAAAGTTTTTAATTAAATTCATCTAAATATAATTACAGATTCATATGCAGTTGTAACAAAAGTAGTTCAGAGAAATACAGTGCTCCTTTTAACCCTTTTCCATTAATGGTAACATCTTGGAACACCAACATGATATCAAACCAGGGTACTGACATCCAAGATCATAAATCTCACATTCCCATCACCATAGACATCCGTGGTGTTGCCCTTCCATAGCGTGGACCCCCATTCCCTCTGACCTGCATCACCTCCTTAACAATAATAATCTCTTCTGAATTTCTATAATTTTATAATTTTAAGAATCTCCTAGGGCTGGGGATGTAGCTCAGTGGTGCAGTGCCTGCCTGACAAGTCAAGGGCCTGAGTTTGATTCCCAGTACCAAAAAGAAAAAAGAAAAAAAAGAGTTGGCTCTTTGAAAGATAAATAAAATTGACAAACCCTTAGCCAACCTTTTCAAAAAAAAAAAGGAAAGAAAAGACTCAAATTTATGTAATTAGGAATGAAAGGAGAATTAGGAATGAGATCACAACAGATCCTGCAGAAATCCAGAAGATCATCAGTACTACTTTTGAGAACCTGTATTCTAATAAGATGGAAAATACAGAAGAAATGGACAGATTCCTAGATACATACAAATTACCAAAACTAAATCAAGAAGATATAAAAATTCTAAATGAACCAATATTAGACAAGGAAATTGAAGATATAATTAAAAACCTGCAAACAAAGAAAAGCCCAGCTCCTGACAGATTCATTGCTGAATTCTACAAGAAATTTAGAGAAGACCTAATGCTGCAACCTCTCAAACTCTTTAATGAAATTGAAAGGGAAGCAATATTCCCAAATTCATTCCTGGAAGCAAGCATTGCCCTCATTACAAAGCCAGAGAAGGATTCAACCAAAAAAAGAAAATAAAATTACAGGCTAATCTCCCTAGTGAACATAGATGCAAAAATTCTCAATAAAATACTGGCAAACAGAATGCAGTAAATCATCAAGAAGTTTATATAACTTTATCAAGTTGGATTCATCCCAGGGATTCAAGGATAGTTCAAAATATGCAAATCAATAAATGTAATACACCATATTAACAGAGCCAAAGGTAAAAATGGTATGATCACCTCAATAGATGCAGAAATAGCATTTGATGAGGTTCAAAACCCATTAATGATTAAAAAAACTTCACAGAAAATTGGTATAGATGGTCTTTATATCAATCTGATAAAAAACATCTATGACAAACCAACAGACAACATCATATTACATGGACAAAAACTGAACACCTTCCTGCTAAAATCAAGAACAAGACAAGGATGTCCACTATCACCACTCTTGTTCAAAATAGTTCTGGAGACACTAGCCAGAGCAATTAGACAAGAGAAAGAAATAAAAGGAATAAGGATAGGAAAGAAAGAAGTTAAATTATCATTATTTGTGAATGACATGAAGACCCCATAGGGTCATAGGGTACATAGAAGACCCCAAAAACTCCACCAAAAGTCTTCTAGATTTAATAGCCAAATTCAGTAGCATAGCTGGATACAAAATCAACATTCAAAAATCAATAGCATTCCTGCATACAAATAAGAAACTCTGAGAGAGAAATTAGAGCAACAACCCCTTTCACAATAGCATCCAAAAAAATGAAATACCTGGGAATCAATCTAAAAAAAGAAGTAAAAGAACTCTACTTTGAAAATGACAGTACTCTGAAAAGGGAGACAGAAGACAATATCAGAAAATGGAAATGTGTCCCTTGTTCTTAGGAAAAACCAATATAGTGAAGATGGCCACACTTCCACAGCTGTTATACAGATTTAATGCAATCCCAATCAAAATTTCAATAGCACACCTCACAGAATTTGTAAAAAAAAAAAATTCTTAAATTTCATTTGGAATGAGAAGAGACCTAGAATAGCCAAGGCAATTCTGGACAACAAAGACAAGGCAGGGGACGTCATATTCCCTGACCTGAAATTATATTACAAAGCTACTGTGATAAAAACAACATGGCACCGGCAAAAACACAGACCCAAGGATCAATTGAACAGATGAAAAGATGCAGAAACAACTCCAGACCTACATACTCAGACACATAATCTTCAACAAAGGACCTAAACACCTTCACTGGAAGAAAGATAGCATAAATAAATAAATGGTGCTGGAAAAACTGGCTTTCCACATGTTGAAATTGAAACTAGACCCATATCTTTCACCATGCACTAAACTAAAATTGAAATGAATGAAAGATCTAAATATTAAAATGGAAACACTAAATCTGCTGGAAGAGAGAATAGGAAGAACAATTGAGGTCATAGGAGTAGGCAAAGATTCCATGAACAAAACCCAGACCACACAGGAAATACTACAAAGAATCAATAACTGTTTTCTCATCCTATTAAAAAGCTTTTGCACAGCAAGAGAAACCACCAAAAGAGTGAGAGATAACTGTCAGCATGGGAAATTTCTTTTTACCAGGTATTCATCAGACAAAGGGCTACCATTTAGAATATACATATAGAACTCAAAAAAATCAGATCCCTCAAATTTAAAGACCCAATCCAAAAATGGGCATCTGAAATAAACAGACACTTCTCAGATGAAGTGACTCAGGAAAAAAATATGAAAAAATGTTCAACCTCACTGGTTATTTGTAAAATGAAAATTAAAACAACACTGAGATTCCATCTCATTCCGGAAAGAATGGCTGCTATCAAGAAATCAACCACTAACACATGCTGGAGGGGCTGTGGGGAAAAAAGAACCCTTCTCCACTGTTGGTGGGAGTGTAGACTGGTGCAACCACTGTGGAAACCAGTGTGGAGATTCCTCAAAAAACTAAAACAAGAGATTCCATTTGTCCCAGCCATTTCCCTTCCTGATACCTTCCCAAAAGAATTAAAAGCATCATATCACAGAGATATATGCACACCCATGTTTATAGCAGCAGTTTGTAATAGCTGAATCTTGGAAACAGCCCAAATGCCCATAAATCAACAAATGGGTAAAGAAGATGTGAGCATTTTTATACAATGGACTACTACTCTGCCATTAAAGAAGGATAAGCTAAAAGGAAGCACCTTGAGACCATACTCTTAAAATAAATAAATATTTCAGACACACATGTTTAAATACCACATTGTTTCTCTGGTGTGAGAAACCAAAAGTGGAAATAAGGACTAAAATGTATAACAGGTATTGGGAAATGAGGAAAAAAGTTCAAATGGGAATGGGGACAGGGATGTAGGAGGGAGAAAGGAAGAAAGGGACAAGAAAAAAGAAGAAAAAATGGAAACAAAGTTTTGTACATAGGGAGGGGAGGGAGCTTGAGGGGAGAAGGGAATGGGAAAAAAGAGGCAGGACGTAGCATGTACAGGTGTAAATTCCCTATGATGAGTGTTATCATTATGTGTCCCTAAAATGTACCAATAAATGTTTTATTAACGAAGAAGGAAAAGAATCTCCTATGAATTTAATCATACTGTATTAAACTTACAAGACTAGAGTTAAAAAAAATTCAACATAGGGCCAGGGATTTAACTCAGTGGTGCCATTGTCTGAGTAGCAAATGCAAGGCCCTGAGTTCAATCTCTGGTACCAAAAAAACCAAAATTCAGCATAACTCTCTGGAGATTCAACCAACTTGTTCACATTTCAGTAGTTTATTCTTCTTTTTCAGCTGAGTAGTATTTCACGGTATGATTGCATCACAAATTGTTTCACCATTCACACATTGACAGTCAACCTGATTGTGTCAAGCATTGGGCTATTTGAATAAAGCCACTGTGAGCGTCCATGTGCAGGTGTTTGTGTGAATGCCTGCTTTCTGTGGCCATGAATACCATTTGTGGGTTATATGGCAATTGCATGTTTTGTTCTGGAAAAACCATCAAGCACTTTTCCAGAGTGACTGTACTATTTTACATCCCCACCAAATTTATTTGAGTGACTCAGTTTTTCTTCATCTTCACCAGAGCTTGGTGCTGCATTATTTTCTTATTAATTTTAGTCATTTGATGTGTATGCAGTAATAATTCATTATGGTAGTAATTTGCATTTCTCTAATGACATCAAGAGAATGGAGCTTTTTTTCACACCTATACTGTTGAGCCTGTTCAGTAAAATGTTTCTTTGAGTCTTTGGCTCATATTGATTGCTTTTCTTTTATTTTTAAATGTTGAGTTTGGAGACTTTTTATATAGCCTTCATCTTAGTCCCTTATCATATATGTGGTTTCCAAACACTTGTTCCCACTCTGGCTCACTTTTTATCCTCTTAGCAGCATCTTTTAGAGAGCAGAAGCTCTTTATTGGATAAAATGAAGTATACCATTTTTCTCCCTGCCTAGGCCTGCAGCCCATGGATATTTCCTCTGCTGAGTTGCTTTGTACCTTTGTGAAAAATCAGCTGGGTTTATTTATGTGGTTTTACATTGGGTATTTATTCAGTTGTGTGTATATATATATATATATATGAAATATATAGGGATATATATATGAAATATATAGGGATAAATATATGAAATATATAGGGATATATATATATCTCCCCATTAGTCCTATATAGTTTTCATAATTATAGCTATATAAGTTATGATGAAATCAAATAGACTGACTCCTCCTAGTTTTTTTTCCAAAATTGTTTTAGTTTTCATAGCTTCTCTATTTTTCCATATACATTTTTTTCACCTCTAACATATCTGGTACTGTATTTTTTTTGGTAATTTATTCTTTTTTTTCAAAAAAGATATTGGCTTTTTTTCTTCTCAAGGAATATTATGAAAACTACAATAGCTCCCTTTCTGAGGTTTTCCAGCAATAACCTTTTAACCAAAATATACTTCTTTTGCTTTCTTCTCCCCATCAATATTTCACAACTTTCCCCCAACTCTGTTTTATAGATGCTATCATTCTTTGCATTTTGGCGGTATGTGTACTAAACTACACTCACTAATTCTCATTATGACAAATCTCAAATGAGATCTGAAGAAGGCACTATACCACTAACTTGAACCATGTGAACAGTTTTCAAGCATCTACTATGAGTGACAGGCTATAAGAAAAAGGAGACTGTGTCTCAGACGATATCAAGCTTACACATGCTTAAATAAAAAATTCAGTTCTAAAATGAGTAATTGCATTGCTTATTATGCTTTATTTTAAGGATATATGCATATAAGTAAACACATATCTAAATAATATCAATGCATTATACACTGTAATAAGTCCTACAAAGCCATAACAGGATATAAAAACTTACTTCCATGAGTGTATCAAAAAGGGGAAAGAATGCCACAGGTGCTATTCCAAATACCTTTTAATGATTCATTTCATTTAATCCTCACTATGAGGGCCTTAATCTCTCAGAAGCTGAGTTACTCACTAAAGTCACAATTTTTTATTTTTTTAAGAGTAGGAAAATTTTATTGAGAGAACGAAAGCTTCTGTCTAAAAAAGACAGGAGGAGGACCAGAAAGTGGGTTGCCTGCTCAACCCACTGTAAGACCCGGGTTAGACTTAGCACAAGTAGCGCCATCTTGTTACAAACCCTCCATCTTGACTCTGTGGATTTCAGGTTCACTAAAGGACACTGAGTTCCCGGAATGTACTTGTTTATCTGTTAAGACACCATGGAATGTACCATTGTTTCTGTGTAAAGAACATCCTGTTAGATAAGTAAAGAACATCTGCAAACTCCCCTGTTAGATAAGTAAAGAACATCTGCAAACTCCCCTAACCATCCCCTAACCGCAAAAATTCCGCTTCTGTAGTTCTGCTTGCTAAACTCCCCTGCAGCCCCTATAAAACCTTCCAACCCCCTGAGCTCGGGGCCTCTCTAAGCTTGTTTGCTTGGAAGGTGCCATCTTGCCAGACTAATAAAGGTCTGTTGTTTTTTTTACTATCTCAATCTGTCCGGCGTGTTTCCTCCCGGGTGATCCTCACTGCAGTCAGCTCCTTGGAATGTTCGGTAAGGCCCTCGGTCTTACACAACTTTTCAAGGATGTTTTACACAGCAAAGCCATGTGGTGAGGCGGGACAAAGTGGGACAGAACTATAAGACCTAGTGGAAATTTACAAGGTGGGCATGAGGTGGAGAAAAACTATGACCAACCAATAAGATTACAAGTACAGTCTCCCAGATAATATTGATTAAATGGGAGGTCAGATGGGAGAGCAAGTCAAGTAGCAAATCTACAAGTATTTTCAGTAAAGGTTGGTCAGGGATATTTCCCAGAAAGGCTGGGTTAAGACCTCAGCCCCCACCCAGGTGATTGATACCCTTTTAGAGCATCAATCTCTGCTATTCATCCTGCATGGGTGTGGTAGTTTCTCTCCTTTTACAATGCTGGCCTTCAGTAAATGTGTCTTCATTGTCCTCCATGTTGGCTCCTTGTGGGCTGGCCCTGTCTAACTGCCTACAAGCTGTCTAATTAACTTACCCATCTGCAACATTCCCCACTCTGAAGAAGTACCACTAACTGCTGTGAGGGGACACAGGGTGAAGACCATTCTGGCTACTTCCAGCTGAAGAGGGTCACAGTTGTGATCAGCAGTCAGTTACTCTACAGAGGATCTATCTAAAGGCCTTCCATAGGGGCCAGGCATTGTGATCTAGGTAGCTGTATAGCTTTGAGTCTGGAGGATTCAAAGCCAAAGAAACAGTTAAGAATACATGGGCCAAATTATAAGGTCAGCAGGATTGCTATGAATATAGCTAACAAGTGTTTCCACTGGGAGGAAGTAGTAATAGCCTCCCACAGAGGATAAGGAGAAGATCCAGGGGAATTCAGAATCCAACATAGAAGTTGTATTGTATAGTTTAGCAGTTATGAGCTGTTTAAAAGGTTGATCTGGTGGATCCCAGTAAAAGAAGTCTAGCACATTTGTCATTGGTTCCATTTGTATGACTGCTTGGAGTTTGGCATTCTCTAGGCAAGAATAAACAAAACTTGAGAAATTAGAGCATGTATAATCTAGGCGTGAGCACACTAGAATGGAAGGGCAGGTTGGGAGAAAGTCACACTTAGAAATTGACATAGGGATTGTAACCTCTTGGCTCTTTTACATTCTACCATAGTTTTTCCTAATAATCCATCACTATGGTCAGCTATAGGTGTAGCTAGAAACTGTTGGAAAGAGTCAGTGACTGGAGCCCCTTTTTATTTCTTTTTTTTTGTATTAAATTCTTTTATTAGTACATTGTAGGTATACAACACAATTACATTTCTCATTGGGAATTGTACCTTTACATAATGCATCTT
>NW_004624735.1:29140708-29193785 GCF_000247695.1 Heterocephalus glaber
TTGGTACTGGGGATTGAACCCAGGGATGCTTTACTACTGAGCTACATCTCAAGCCCTTTGTACATTTTTATTTTGAGATAAGTTCTCATTAAGTTCCCAGGCTGGACTTGGATTCTCCTGTCTCAGCCTCCCAGAGTGCTGGGATTGCAGGCATGCACCACCGCACCTGGCTCAGATTCCTCAGTTTACCTCTCTGTTCTGTTTGGCAGCCATTCCTGAACTAGGATCAGTTTCAGAGTTGAGCTCTACAGTGGCATAAATAGGAGCCAAGAGAGGTACTGTTAGTTATTGCTACCTGGCCTCTCAGAGAAGAGTAAGGTCTTGTAACAGCAGCACCCACGTGTTTAGAGGAGGCCCCCCACCCCTGTGACGAGAAAAGCAGAGCGAGGTTCAGTCCGCCTGGCTCCTTACTAACCATGTCACATCAGGCAGTGTCCTTTTATTAGAGCGTGTTGGTTTCACAGATTAATGGGTTTCACTCTGCCAGATTTGTAAATGCGTACAACATACTTTAGTCACCCCGTCCACCCTTTTACCCATTCTCCCCCAGGTCCATAGTTTGGGGGGTTGTATATCTCACTGATCATATTCATGCCCGCTGTTATCCTCCTGCACCTGTCAGTCAAAGGTACTCACACCCATACTAGAAACTTCTTCCAAAACTGAGTCGTGAATATTATCAGTGACCAAAGGCATGAACTGTTACATGAAAGAAGTTTTGCACAGTTCTTCACAAATTGTAAGCAGTCATCAAACACCAGTTATTGGAATCCTAGGTCCCTGCCACCGTGATGAAGATCCCGGGGATGTTTTTCCTTCTCTGTTCTCAGCTTATTGAGCTGAGCTGAACACCTTGTTGAATACATCCTTGCCACTATCAATAAATTGAATTTCTGTGTATTTTTTATTCCTCATAGCTTTTAAATCTCTGGCCATCTACCGCATCTCTGATTTTCAGAATGTGCAAGTGCATTTCCACCTCAGTCTCTGACCCGTGGGTCTCACTGCCTGCCACCGCCTCCATGAATGCCAGTGATTCCTTCATTCCTGCTTTCTCTCCCCAGGTTCAGCTGAATATCTGTTTAAATGTTTTCTTAAAAAGAAGACTCCCAGAGTGACCAATATGTCTAGAACATTTTTCTCTCCAACCTTCGTACTTTAAGAAGACCCAGATGCTACTTAATTTTGCTTCATAGCACTTTGCTTTCTAAAGTTATCTTATTTGCTTTCTTTTGAATTGATTTTTCCCACCAAAATGTAAATAAAGATGAGGGATTTTTTTCCTAAATCTTGCTCACTGCTGGCTGTGCAACACATAAAACCATGCCTGGCATGTAGGATTTGGAGACACATACACATACAGACAGACACACATTCATGAATGAATGAGAGGTAATTCAGCAAGTGAATGGACATGGGTTTGTTTCAGTTTTAAAAGTCAGTTTGAACCACAGTAAATAATGTTGTAATGAATAGTCCTAAAAATGCCACCTTGAGTACATATGGATATTTTTTCCAGAGAAAACCCTTAGAGATGAATTTGCTAGGTGATAGTGTATATGCACCTTCTATTACACATTGTCAAATTGGTCTCCAACTTGTCACATCTATTTCCAGCCACTGGCAGTATATAACAATTATTTATTCTCCTTGCCTACATTTTGTTATTATCAGTATTAAAATGGCACATGTGTGTGAAATAGTGTGTCTTTATTGTTTCTGTAAAACGTGCCTCCATGATTAATGCTTCAGGTAAGACAATACCATGGGACATTCACGCATGCTGTGCCATCACTCAGAGCACTCACACAGGGCTCCTTCCGGTTTGCACAGGAAACTGCAAAGTTTCTGTCTTCCTTTACTCAGAAAGGACCTGCGATGCTTGCTCCTCACTTTTAGCTGGATTTTCATGTGAAGCCTTTGTTTCATACCCAAGCTATAATGCCAAAACTGAAACACGTGCTGGCTTTTTTAAGATTCTAGGACTGTCTCTTCATGGCTTGGCTAAGATACTTGGCCATGTTTTTTATTTAGTACTGGGAATCGAACTCAAGACCTTGTGTTTGCCAGCCAGGTGCGGCTCCACTGAGCTACATCCTGGACCCTACTTGGCCATTTTGCATGTGGAATTCATTCACCCATACCCTGTCCTTCCTCCTCGAGAGGACTGATGTAAGAATCAGCTGGGATGATTGTAAGATCTCTAAACAGCTACATAAATCTTACTTATTATTTGACCTTTTCTGCTGACCAGGCAGGGTTTTCTGGTAGTGATTTCCTGTCTGCAGCTAAAAGGAATTCAAAGAGGCAGAGAGCACATGGAGCTCAGTGTGAGATTGAAGCTGATCTTCCCCCTCAACTGTTTTTTTAGCTTAGTGAGTGAAGGGCTCAGATACACACAGCCTAGCAGGCCAGCGGGAGCCCTCCTCTGTAAGGAATTCACTCTTCCAATAATGACACGCCCGCACCTCGGAGCCACACCTCCCAGATTAAGAGAAAAAGTGCAGAGGTACAGTTGCTGGTTCCCACGTGACAGTGCCTGCCTCCCACAGCTCCCCAAAGCACTAGAACAAAGAGCTCTCTGATCTGCAGCCTCACTGAATGGCCATGTTAAGGGAGATTTTTAAGTTTCCCTTTTTGTCTTGGATTTCCTTTATCTCGTATTACGACTGCACACACACACACACACACACACACACACACACACACACCCCATAATGCTAAATATAACTCTGGGCCCCTCCGTCCTGCCAGAGCACCTGGGGATCTTCACTTGGGGAGATCAAAACTTTAATCTCCAAAGTCTAAATCCTCGGGGTTTAGCCTCAGCCTGCGTTTGGAGAACATCACTGGAGAACAAAGAAGCCAAGCCGGGCGGTGGCCCAGGCCGGGGAGGGGGAGGAGGCTTGGTCAGTTGTAGCCGGGGCCTGACCAGGTGCAAGCAGCTGCTGTGGATGTTAGAAAGGGGACAGGAAGCCGAGGAGAGAATGGGGGATTCGTGGTCACACATTTCTTAGGAAAGCAGTACGAACACTAGGTACTGTTTTCTTCCCTTTTAAATAAATGTGTGAAGAAAAAAGTGACTGTGCGAGTGAAAGGAAATCATAGTAAAAGGGCATTGTAATGCAATCGGTGCACTTCCGGGGGCTCCTGGTGAGGTCTTTCTCCATCAGAACAAGAGCCTTGTGAAGCAAAGCATAACAACCCCTCAGAGAGGTATCTCCTGACTGGGACAGCTTCTTAGAAGCTTAGTGCCATGCACTGTGTTCATGATAAATCTGCAGCTGATGGCCTCAGGCTTACACTGTAGCATGAGTTAGTTATCTATGTGTCTATAGCTTACTAGTTCACCCTGCAGAATTCGAACATGTATTCATAATCACATGAAGCATGCCCCCATCAACCTGGTCAGTCAATATATATATATATAGTCAATAATATATATATGATATATATATATGTATGTATGAGAGAGAGAGACAGAGAGAGAGAGCGAGAGAGAGAGAGAGAGAGAGAGAACTTATCCATCTGTTTCTAGAGAACCCCAACCGACACATCTAACCTGGGATTTAATACACTTCTCTTTGTGTCCCCTCTTCCCATTATCATGATGTCTGCCAAGCATATTGTTAGTTGTCGTATGCAGAGCTCCCATAGAAAAATTAGAGATAAATAACCTGTCATGGAAGTTGCTGTGCCATCAAGGTTTAAATTTTCACTGGTAACATAGTCACTAATGAATGAAGCACTATAATGGAAGAGAATAGAAGTTTACTGGCTGCATGAGCTCGGGCAAGCTACTCAGCACCTTTGAGCCCCCAGCTTCTTTAACTGAAACATAGAGATGATCCTTTTTTTTGAAGACTGATTAACATTTTATCTATCTCTTACAACAAACAAGCCCACATCTTAGTGGCTTAAAATGACAAAAAAAGATTTGTTTGCTGGAAATTCTGCAATCTGAACTGAAGTTGGTACAGGTGACTTCTCTCTGCTTCTGGTTGTGTGGCTTAGGCTGGAACCATCAGCAGCCATGCGACATCCCTTAGGCACGTGCTCTGGCTAAGCTGGGATGGTTGGTAAAGCACCTCTCTTTCCCTTCACTTAGTCCTTCTACATGACTTAGTGTCTTTTACAGCACACAGTATCTTACATTTCGCATGGATACCCCAAGTTCAAGTCAAAGCCTTCAGACCTTTTGAGGCCTAAGCCAACATTCCCTGTAGCATCCTTTCTGTGCTAGTGTATGGTCAAGTTCTGTTACATAGACTAGCTCAGAGCCAGAAGGATAACAGCGAAGCACAAGGGAGGTGAGGTCTAGTCCACTGGGAGCTGCGAACGTCACAGGCAATGGTAATTGAATAAGAGGACAGATTTACAGAGTGCAGCTCAAGAAGGGGAATAAAGAGCAGAATTAATTCACATAAAATAATGCTAATGTATAGTTCTTTGCCATTATAAGCCATATGCCCAAGCATTTGTTTGAGCCTTGGTTTGCCTCAGTGGATTGGGGAAAAAAAGGACTATTTTTCTTCTAGTAAATGAGATTCAGAGGACATAAGTAACTTGCACAAGGTCACACAGTGTGGCAATACAGGTAGGTCATCTATGTCAGATAACCAAGTTGGCCACTCAAATTTTAAAAATAAATAATTTGTAGGATTTGGCAATTTCACTGGTGAAATTTTTCCAACATAGCTGACTTTACATCTGCCACTTCCCCAGAAGTGCCACTTCCCCAGAAAGCCAAGTTCTTAGGTCAGAGCCTACAACAAAAACATATGTATGTGTGTGTGTGTTTATATAGATGTTATTAGGGTGGATGCAAACGGTAAACCCACCCCAATATTAACACAAGATTAACATTGCACTTTATTTAAGGCAGGGTATTTCCTTATAGAAAACAAAATGAACAAAAATGATAGATGAAAGAAGATAGATAAAATATAGATAGATGATAGATGATGAAGAAGACAGATGATAGATGATAGATAGATAGATAGATAGATGGATAGATAGATAGATAAATAGATAAATTGTCCTTGGTGCTCTCTCAAATTCTCTCTATGAAGAAATATTCTGGACTTCCAGAATTTATTTTTTCCCATGTGGTAGCTGCCTAAGACTGTAGAGTCCAGACCTTTCCACATTGCTCAAGAAGGAAACTAAAGACTTTGATCAATGCTAATAGCTTAATCTATTAAGATTCCAGAGTATTAGGCAGACCCAACTTAATTGATGAATCTCTCCAAAATACATTTGTAAGTCAGTTGTAAGTCAGTTGTTTGAAACTCAGAGCACCGTACCCCATATACATTACAATATCAATAGTCCTTAGGCAAAAGTATATTTTACTAAGATCAGTGAACCCTCATAGATTTCTACTAAAAGAAAAAAAAATAGTAACTATTGTAAAAATCAAGAAGTTGAACAGACAACCAACTTGAATGAAATATTTTTAAATTCTTTCTCTTTTTCACTACAGGTAAATTAGATTTAATAAGGGAAATTGGGAATATAACTGGATTTTTTTGAAGGGGGAGGTTACTTGACATTGCTGATAATTGAATGGGTAGATTTCGGTAGTATTCTGTTTCCCATTTTAAATTAAGTGTAGTTGTACCACCATGGCTCAAGCATCATAGTCATTACTAACACTGTTTGAGGAAATCACAAGGTAAACAATTTGTCAGAGAAACAAAAACACAATGATAGAGGGGATATTATCGTGAGGGACTATTTTGTGAGTGAATTCTGTACTGCACCAATCGCACAAGTCACTCCATGGTTAGTTATGTTTGGAAAACTGCACTAGATTGCTATTTGAATGGCCACATTGCACACCAACATGTAAGGATGTTTAAGAACAGTGGTAACCTCATAATAAATAAGCTCATGTAACTAATAATATCTTAAACATATTAGACAACCGTTTCCTTTGCTTACATAATATGTATTAACAGCCAGAAAACCTGATCTATTCTAGAAGATTGTTTTTCCAACTCTAGGTGCTTACCTAATAGTAGATCATGAAAATATCTGACCACACTGTGAAAGAATATATTGAAATCACATGTGAGATATAAAGCACAATAATGAATATCCAGTAAATATGCACTTAGCATATAATTGGCAATACCATTAAATCTTCCTATGTGCAACATTTTTTTCCTTTTTTCATTAGCACATGTTTGCAGCACATAATGAATTCATTCATCGTGAGTAGTGGTAAATGTACATGACACATTTTAAAAAGGTTCATTAAGTTTATTGGTACTTTTTAGGTAAACAGTATGATGACATTCATCATTGAGAACTTGTACCTTTACATGATGCATCTCAGTTCTTATTTTTTCCCCATTCCCCTGCCCTCCCTTCACCCCCTCCACCCATCCCTATTTACAAAGACTTTGTTTCCATTTTTTCCTATTCTCGTATTTATTCCTTTCCCTTCTTTCCTTTCCCCTGCACTTCCCACTTCCCCTTCCCCTTATGTCTTCTTCTCCCTCCCAGCACTTCTTGGTCCCCTTCTCCTTTGCAAAAGATCTATCTCTCTGATTCCCAATGTCTGTCTTTTATTTTGCTCTTTAACTTATTTTTATTTTGGGTTTCACATATAAGAGAAATCAAGGGATATTTAAATTCATGTGTCTGATTTATTTCACCTAACATTATAAATTCAAGGTGCATCCATTTTCCTACAAATGCCTCAAATTTATTCTTCTTTACAGAACAGTAGTACTCCACTGTGTGTAAATACCACATTTTTCTTTATCTGTTTCTTTATCTGTTGATGGGTACATGGGCCACTTCCAAGATTTATCTATTATGAATCATGCTGCTATAAAATGGGTATGTGTATAACCCTGTAAAATGATGTCTTTAACACCTTCAGGAAGATACATAGAAGAGGGATAGCTGAGTCGAATGAAATTTCTAGTTTCTAGTTTTTGAGGAATCTCCATACTAATTTTCATGATTGTACTAGTTTACATTCTCTGCAGCAATACAGAAGGCTCCCTTTTCCCAGCAACCTCGCCAGCACTTGTTTGATTTCTTGAGGAAGGCCATTCCTTCTTGGATAAGCTGCAATCTCAGTGTTGTTTAAATTTGCATTTCTCTGTTGGCCAATGATGTTCAGCATTTCTTTACATATTTATTGGACAAGTGAGCTTCTTTGAGAAGTGATTATTTGAGTTCCCCATTTTTTATTCAGTCTTTTATTTGAGGAATTTGACTTTATTGAGTTCTACATATACTCTAGATAGCAATCCTCTGACTGAACAGTTGGCCAAGCTTTCCTCCCATCTTGGTCACTGTTGGTTGTTTCCTTTGCTGCGCACAAGCTTTTAAATTGGATGTAATCCTATTTGTTGATTCTCAGTGTTATATCTTTCACATGGGATTCTGTTCAGAAAGCCCCCACCCATGCTTATGACTTTGAAAACAACTTTATCCTCTGATGGGTTAAGTGTTTATGTTTTAATATTTAGATCCTTGAACCTGATGTTAGTCCAATATATGGTAAGGGATTTGAGCTTCAATCTTCTTCACATGAGAGCTTGTTTGTCCAGCACCCTTTGCTAAAAGGGGACATTTTTCTTTTGTATGTGTTTGGCCCCTTTGTCACAGATCTGGTGGCTGAATTGCCTGGGGTGTTTCTGCATCCTCTATTGTGTTCCATTGGTCCACATGTCTGTCTTTGTCCTGGTACGGAGCTTTCACTGCTATAAGTTTGTAATATAACTTGACTGTGGTGCTTCCTGCTTTGCTATTGTTGCATAGGATTGCTCTGCTATTCTGTGACTTCTGGTTCCATCTAACTTCAGGAGTGTTGTCTCTGGTTCTATGAGGAATACTGTTGTTTGATTAGAATTGCATTAACCCTGTATGTCAGCTTCAGGAGGGTGGTCACTTGGATACTGTTGGTTCTACCTATCCAGACAGAGGATGTCTTTCCATTTTTCCCCTTCTTCATGGGCTCACTACTGGTGTATAGGAATAGTATTGACCGTTGTGTTTTGATTTTGTATCCTACCATAATGCTGAACTTGGTTGTTAATTCTGGGAGTCTTTTGGTGGAATTTTTGAGTCTTCTATCTAAAGGATCATGTTGTCTGTAAGTAATGATTATGTGACATTTCTTTCTTTACCTACTTTTTATGCAAATTCTAATCTTTTGTTCTACTCTTGGCCTTCTCAGAAAAGGTAATTAATCTAAAATTTATATTCAAAATTTTCAATAATTTTATCAAATATGTAAGCATTTCTAAATTTAATTGCTTATGTTATACACTAAAAATAATACCATTTTGAATGTAATTTTTGAAACTGAAATTGACTTTTCTGTTTCTAACATCACCCTGTATTGGCTCATATAGTATTCATTTTTCATTATTATGTACAATATTTATTTTACTTATTTATTTGCAGTGCTGAGGATCAAACCCAATGCCTTGTACATGCTAGCCAGGCACACATCACTGAGCTCCATCCTCAATGCTATGGTATAATATTCTGTATTGTCCACATATCTGAAAATATCCCCTGGTGAAAATATGAAAGAGTTTTTCTGCTATATCTTGCATACATTTGTCTATCTTCTATTCATAGATTAAAATTTTTAGATTATTGATTATGATAGCTTTCAACTTCATAATACAATGCCAATTTGTTTTTCTGAAAGTGTCTTTATTATTATATATTTCCACAAAAATTTTTTTAAAACAATGTAAAATTGACTTACTAATCCTGGTGATTTTAGGACATAGAACTAGATCCTAATCCAGGAGTATAGAGAAAATCAAGGGCAAGAATGGAGGATAGGGTCAAACTGCACAGCAAGTAAATGGATTAACAAAATCAATTGTTTCTGTCGTCTTACATTTATCACCTATTGATGATGAATGGGCAATCCTTTCTGCTTTATGGGCAGAAAGCAATCAGGGCCCAGTGCAGATATTACATTTTGAGAACACTGTAAGCCAGAAAATCCTTTAGTCATTCATGACTTCTTATGTCTTATAGTTTCAACTTGAACATGGAAAGAAAAACTAACATCTTGTTTAGAATCATCTTTGCATTCTTAAGTCGTTTTTAATTTTGGCTTTACCTTTGACCCGTCTGTGTGACCTTCACGGCTCCCAATACTGCACTGAATAAAAAAATCAGTAGGACTTGGCTGGACAAATATTCTAAGCCCATATATGTAGTTATATGAAGCTGTAAGTAAAGTCTCTCATCCTAAACTAACACCGTGAATTTTCCAGACTTTAACCATCATTATTTCTACCTCTTTTCTGTAGCCCATAAATATCTGTGTGATATTTATCATAGTAAAAAAGTTTTAGTCATTTCTGGTATGTTATGGTCCACGTGGACTTTTTCAAAAGAGAAGCAAAAGTAATTATATTCAAAATCTGACAAATAGAGACTGTTCAAAGAGTGACACAGTGAAAATAAGAGAGAAAAAGAAAGCTTAAAGATTGGATCCATCTGATTCCATCTTTGCTACTACAATTATGACAAATGGAAAGCTTCATGAATGGAAACTAAGTGGAAAACATAATAGATGGATGGTCTGAAGACTGTTACAAAGATAAAGCATTAAATTACAATATAGTTATCAAAATATCAGAGTCTGTCACTAGATAAGGGAACATGAAATTCAAAACAAAAATAAATTGCATAAAAATACCTGTATCCATATAAAACTAAAACGAATATTTATCATGGTTGGCTCCAAATTGTACTTGTTGCAATTATAATTAGAGGTACTACAAGCCAATGTGTGGATAATAGCTACAATACTGATGAGATAATTAGCCATTGGGGTACCCAGCCAAAGAGTACCTGTCTGATAATCAGCTTCAGCACAGAGAACCTAGTATTTGCCAAAACAAATATACGTTGTCAAAAATCCCCATATTGACCACCAGATATGTACTTAGGATATGAAAAATATTTATGAAGTATAAGAATAAAGCTCTAGATTAAGAGAACTAGATAATATTTTCGAGCACATTTCTCATTCTTATGGCTACTTCTTTAAACGCCTCCGCAATGCTCAGAGCAGCTGTGATCTTCGTGTGGGTTCGGTCTACAGAAGACCTTGCCATTGAGCTGCAAAGAGCACTGTAGCTTTGCTGACAGCCTGTAGCTGTCAACACCCTTAGGACCTTCCCCAGCTTTCAAGCCAAGGGCTGAATCTTCCTGTGTCTTCCCAGCTAAGAACTGATTCTGGTGGGACACTCAATTCTGGCCATTTTTCCTCAATACTCCACAGTTCCCTGGTGGGTTGGTAGAAACTGTTTCAAAGCAAACCTCATTCAGAGTCTCTCCCTGCCCAATCTTGCCTGCTTCCTAAATCTAGCAAAACCCGAATAAAATTCTTGCTCAGACTTGGTGGATTTGCCTCACATGTTACTTCAGATACAGTGTCCAAAGGGAAACCTATAAATTCCTTTACCACCCTGTTCTATATCTAATCTTTTCCAAATGATTCTGATGTAGAGACAAGTATCACCACCCTTGTGATTGAGCATACCAAAAACAATGACACTCAACATGACCTTGACATTTTCCTCTCACTTAAAAACACAACAAAACAAAACAATCATCAAATCCAGTGTATTTAGTTTGCTATACACTTCCGATTTCTTTTGGACTCTATTATTGTCACCCTAAATCCTTGGCCAGTTTAATACAATATATTTCCATAGCATTCTAACTGGTTACCCCTATGCATCCCGGCTCACCCTTGTCTGTTCTCCATACTGTAGCCAGAGAATTTCTTCAAAAAGACAAATTAAATCACATTACAGCCCTGATAAAAGCTTGGTTTTCTTTCTGTTTTGAAGTGCTGTTTATTTCCTTTGATTTGTGATAAAAGGACTTTAAAGGCCTCCGGTTGCAGTTAGTGTTAAGTAGATAATCCCTGATTGGTTTTGAAGGGCTGTGTAACTGTCAGGGTCTTCATCTCTATCTTAACACTGATTCAGCCCCTTCTTGGATTTTGCCACTTCAAACCCACCACATGCCTTTCAGAAACGCTGCACACTCTGCCTGCAATGCCTCTCCAGTCTCTTCTTTGATTAACTTGTGCTCAACTTCCAGACGTCGGCTCCCAGTCTCGGGGAAGCCTTCCTCAACTTCCCGGATTAGAGCGAATTCATCCACAATAAACTATCACGAGCTAAATTCTTCTTTTTGTAGAATTTTACTTCATTTGAATCCATTATTATTGTTTCTTCTTCAGTACAACAAAAGGGACTATAATTTATATGCAATTAAACCTATACAACTTTAATGAGTGTATTCTTGAATGAGTTTTGATATCATGTACATGACTAGTTATTAGCCAAACATACAGAACATTCCTATTTTACAAGAAAGTTCCATCATGGCTCTTTCCGTCACTACCTGTCTGTCTGCCAAGAGGAAACCACCGTTCTGGGGTCTATCTCTGACATGAGCTGTGTTTATCAGTGGTTTGTTCCTTTCTATTACTGATTACTTTTCCACAGTATGAATAAAGCCCAATATATTTATTCATTTTTCTGTTGATGAACACCTTGTTTCTTAGATTTAGGAATTGTATGAATAAAAATTTTATAACATTGTAGTACAAGTTTGGGGGGATATGTTTGTAAAAATACAGTTGCATTTTCTTGGGTAAATTTCTAGGTAAGAGGTTGTTAGGTCATAGCATAGATAAATGTTTAACTTCTGATGAAAATTCTAGTTTCCAGAACAAGTTAGCATTGACATTCCCACCCAGGGCATGGCTCCAGAAATTCAAAAGTCTTGCTGATAATAAAATTGCTTTTTTCTTTTGCAAACTTTTAATCATCCTTCAGGCTGTTTGTGGAGTATTTTTTCACATTCTTTTTGGTCAGTCCAAGTGTTCCTTCATGAATGATCTGCTTTGGATTTTTCCTCATTTTCTATTTTTTTGCCTTTTTGCAGTCAGATAGTGAGGTTCATTTATGTATATGGATAAAATCTCTTGTCATTTAAATGTATAGCAAATGTTGCTTCTTTGTGACTTCTCTGTTAATTTCTTAAATAATATCTTTTAAAAGCAGAAATTTTTACTTTTGATGAAGTCTGGTTATAGTCATTTGTCTTATAGGATTAATATTTTTATGTCATTTCTAAGAAATCTTTGCCTATCTCAAGTGAGCTAAGATATTGTCCTATGTTTTCTCCTTGATGTTTTTATGAGCTAACATTTATGTTTATATGTATGATACAACTTATATTAAAGGCATGAATATCGTATATGTAGCACAATTAAAAATACAGTGAATGTTTAAATTTTTTTAAATTGTTACAGTAAAAGACACAGTGCCATTAACCCCCTTCAAAATACTCCTCTTACTTTGAATATACTTTTCCCATTGTTCTGGCCACTTTCTGAAGTAGTTTGGGAAATCCTCTTTTGTAAGTGTCTTACACTATACTGTAGTGGCTTAATGTCCTGAATTTGTTCAAAACCTTTATCTTTCCTGGTCACTTTGACTTTGGGGAAAAGCTAGAAGTTCCACAGTGCCACCTCCAATGAGTAAAGTTGCTGCTGACACATCACAATGTTTTTATTTGACAGAAACTGCCTCAAATATTTTCAGTAGACTCAGGACATCAAGACATTCTTAGAAAGACACTCACATGGAAAAGGACTTATAGAACTGCTTCAGGAAGTGGCAAGAATAATGAATGGGATAAGTGTATTCAAAGTGAAGGCCAGCACTTTGAGGAAGACTAATGACAATATGTCTTTTATTGTAACAAATTTTTAAATTTTTGTTTCAATACTCACAGTGATTTTGACCACACCTCCTCTACCACCGTTATGTAGGTCTTTAATTTCATAAATACTTTGTAGTGTTCAGTGTCCAGATTTTACATACCTTCTTTTTTTTTTTTTACAATTTTGTGTTTTCTGACCGTGTGAATATTTTTGTTTTTAATTAATAAGCTTTAAATTGTAAAAGTGCTGTAAGTTCACAGAAAGTTTTGGTAGATGGTTCCCTTGTATCCTTTCTCTCCCTTCTTCTGTTTGCTCCAGTTAATGAACTAATATTGATATATAAATTATTAACTAAAGGTTATAATTTACATGTAGGCTACTCTTTGTACTGTTGAGTTCTATAGGTTTTGGCCACCATTTCACTGTCCTACAGAATAGTTTTATTGTCCTAAAACCTCTGCACTCCAAGGATTTAGCCCTCCTCTCTTGGCCATATCCCTAGCAACCACTGACCTTTTGATTGATTTTACAGTTTTGCCTCTTTCAGAATGTCATATAGGTGGACACACAGTACATAGTCTTTTCAGACTAGTTTCCTTCACTAAGAAATATGCACAAAAGGTTTACCCGTGTCTTTTTGTGGCTTGAAAGCTCATTTCTTTTTATTGCTGAATAATGTTCCATTTATGGATGTATTACAGTTTGTTTATTCACCTTTTGAAGGTCATCGTGTTGGCTTCCAGTTTGTGGAATATAAATAACGCTACTATAAAATACAAGGGCAGACTTTCAAATGGACATAAGTTTTCGATTTATTTGGCAAATACCAGAGAGTGAGATACTGGATTATATTACAAGACTATGTTCAGTTTGTAAGACACAGACACATTTTTTGCAAAGTGGGTGTAAGATTTTACATTCCCACTAGTAATGACTTTGAGTTCCTATAGTTCCACATTCTCACAACTATTTGGAATTATCAGTTTTTCAGATTTCAGCCATTCTAATAAGTGTGCAGTATGAATATCTAAGTATTTCATTGTTTTTTTAATTTGCAACTCCCTAATGATGCATCATGTTCAGTATCTTTTTATATACTTATTCACTATCTGTGTATCATCTTTGCTGGAGTGACTCGAATCTTCTGCTTATTTTTAAATGTTTTCTTATTGTTAAATTGTTGGAGTTCTTTTTATAATTTGAATGCAAGTCCTTGAAATATGTATTTTACAAATAATCTCTCCCTTTTAGCAACTTGTCCTTTCATTCTTTAAAAGTACTGTTAATGGAGCAGTGGTTTTTAATTTTATGAGGGTCTAATTTATGATAGATTTTTCTTTAGTGTTGTAAAAACTTATCATCAAATCAGTGGCGTTATGATTTAGATATAAAACGTCCCTGATGTCTCATGTGTTTGGAGGGTGATTGCACTGTGGACGGTGCATTCACCAGCTGCTCGGTCCCAGCACCCCCTGTGGTGTCTGGAGGGGACTGATCATGGGCCTGTGGCCCACCTGGAAGAGTGTGCTCCTGTCACGGTCCTGCTCTGTTGCTTTCTGACTGCTCTTGCCGCCCTCCCCTCCTGGTCCTGCCGACTGTGAACTGAATCCTTGAGCCAACATAAACCTCTTCTCCTCTAAGCTATGGGCAATGGGTATCTCGTCCTAGTGACAGAAAGTGTCTAAGACGTGTGTTGATCCCAGCTTCCTCCTGTGTGGTCTTGTAGAAGTTTTGCTTTTTGTATTTTACAGTTAGATCTATAATACATTTTCAGATAAGTATTTTGTGAAAAATGCAAGATCAATATCTGGACTGCTTTGCATATGGCATCAAATTATTCTCTCACCATTTGTCGGGAGATGTTTGATTCTCTGTTGGGTTCTCTGTACTCCATTATCAAAGATCAGTTTGTTATGTTTGTGTGGGTCTATGTTTTGTGCCTTCTATTCTATTCCTTGAGTGACATACACCTCTTCGATTACTGTAGCTTTTTTTCTTTTCTTTTGCCAAACTACATCTTTTTCATCATTGTAGTTTTATAGTACGTTGTAAATTCAGGTGGTTTCTCTCCAACAAATTGTGAAGGGAGAGGTGGAAAAGGAAGGGAAAATGAGAAAAGAAGGGAAAAATGGAAACACCTGTAAATAAAGGGGAGGGGGCGGAGGGAAGGGAAGGGATTGGGAGAAAAAGAGGAATCAAGGCATATGACATACAGGTACAAGTTCCCTCTGATGAATGTGATCATTACGTATACTTACATTGTACCAATAAAATTAATTTTTAAAAAGCAATGTGTTGGATATTTGGAATATTTTCCTTTCTATATAAACTCTAGAATTAGTTTCTTGATAAAAGACACACAAAATAACTTATTTGATTGGGTTGGGTGTGGTGGCATATGCCTGTAATCCCAGCACTTGAGAGGCCGAAGCAAGAGGATGGCCACAAGTTTAAGGCCAACTTAGGCTACATAGTGAGATCCAGGCCAACCTGAACTATATAGTGAGACCCTGCCCCCCAAAAAAAAATTTAAAAAGGAAAGAAACTTTGATTGGGATTTAATAGAATCAAATAATTGAGAAGAACTAAATCTGAATGGAAATTGTAAGACCGAGGGCCTTACCAAACGCTCCGAGGAGCTGACTGCAGCAAAGAACACCCGGGAGGGAGCACACCGGACAAGTTGGAAAGTAAAACAGACCTTTATTAGTCTGGCCAGACAGCACCCTCCAAGCAAACAAGCTTAGAGAGGCAACTGGCTCAGAGTCCGAGGCTCTTTTATAGGGGTTGCAAGGGGAAGTTAGTAAGCAGAGATTACAAAAGCGAGATGCTGCCAGTTAGGGGATTTAGATAGCATGTTCCAATACATTTAGATAGTAGATAGCATGTTCCAGTACATTTCCTGTTTATGGGGAGTTGGGTAATTTCAAAGAACACTGTGCATTCCGTGAACCTTTGTTTTTCTTCCCAGAAATGACATCACATGGTTTACTCAGAAGGGGAGGGGGAGTATTGAGTGAGGCAACATGGAGTAACCTTTGTTCAATCTCATATAGTCCCACAAAATGAATCTTCTTATCCAGGAACCTATCTCTCCATTTATTTAGACTTTGGACATTTTTTTTAGAGTTTCATAACACAAATGTTGTACATATTTGTTATATATATATATATAACTAACTGTTTCATTTGAAGGATGTTAATGTGAATGATATTATTTTTAAATTTCAAATTACAATGGCTCATTGCTGGTATGGAGAACAGCAATACAGCAATTGACCTTGCATATTGACCTTGTATCTTGAGACTCTGCTATAAATTTTTACTGATTCCAGGAAATTTTCTTCAAACTACTTGGGATTTTCAAGACAGACATTTCTGTGATTATTCCTTTCTTCCTTCAAGACCTGCATACTTTTATTTCCTTTGCTTGTCTTCCTGCATCAGTAGGACTTCCGAGGTGATGTTGAGTACAAGTGGTGAAAGGAGTACCATTGCCTTGCTCCTGACTTTAGAAGCAAACCATCTAGTTTCTTACCATGAGATATGATAACAGGTGTAGGCTTTTGCAGATATTCCTTATCAAGTTCAAAAGTTCCCACTTATTCACAACTGGCTGAAATGTTGTCTTTGTTTTGGTTCTGTGTTTTTTATGAAGAAGTGTTAGATTTTATCAAATGCTTTTTCTGCACTATTGATACACTCATATGACAATTCTTTTGCCTGTTGATGTCATGGATTGTTGGGAGCAATGCTACATAATTCTAGGGATAAATCATTTGGTTAGCCTAGTTCTCTTGCCTACAGCCCAGCTACAGAATAACTCCAGTTTGGCCTCCGGTCACAACTGAGACTTCAGTGATTCAGTGATGCTATGATTCTCCAGGACAAGAAACATCCTGGGAGAACAAACATCTGCTCAGTTCCTCATTGTTCTTTGACTGATTAACATCTTGTTTGCCGGAGATGTACTGAACTCTCTGCAAGCCTTCCGTTACACCTTGTTTATCCCAATGTGAACTATTGAACTCTCTGCAAGTCATTTGTTACATTTGTTTCTCCCGATGTACTGAATAAAAGGTGTGGTAAGCTGGGGGCTTTTGTCTTTGCTGCGCAGAGCAGCACTGATCAGACCCAAAGCTCAGCTTCTTCTCAGTCTCATTTTTCTACCTTTCCTGTCATTTGCCGTGTGCTGCCGTGGCTCGCAGGAGACCAGGACTCACTGCAGAGGTTCTGGTAACGTCCCCTTCCCCTGTCCCCTACAATGGATTATACTAACTTATTTTAAAATTTTAAATCTTTGAAAAAATTTGATGAAGCCTTGCAGGTAAGGAGCCTGGCAGACCTGGGAAAATCCTATTTTATCATGGTGTATAATTGTTTTTATACATGGATTTTCCTTGCTACTACTTTTTTGAATATTTTTGCATCTATATTTATGAAAATATTTCTTTGTTTTGTTTTTAATATCTTTATCTCATTTTGATATTAGTCTAGTGACTTCATATAATGAAATAGGAAGTATATTTGCATTTATTCTCTAGAAGAGGTTGTAGAAAATTGGTATAATTTCTTCCTATAAGTATTTTATAGAATTCACCATGAATTCAGTGGTTATTTCTGTTTTGGAAGACTGTTATTTATTTAATCTTATACATATGTAATCTTATTTATTTAATCTTATATATATGATTATATATTATTATTTATTTAATCTTATATACATTATTTATTTAATCTTATATATATAATCTTATATATAAGGTGATAGTATGAATAGTATATATATACTATTATATATAGTGTATATATATATCCTACTATTGGTAGATGGTGTCTTTGAATTAGCTTTTTCATCTAAGATATATAAACTTTATAAGCATAGATGAATCATTTCTTTATAGTCCCCTTAATGCCCATTGGATTAGCAGTGATTGTTTCACTTTCATTACTTATACCAATTTGTATCTCCCCTGTCTTTTTCTCGAATACCCTGGATGGAGATGTCTATCAATTTTCTTGATCTTTTCCAAAGACTATCTTTACTTTTGATGATTTCCTCAATTGCTTGCCTATATTCAATTTCTTTGATTTCTACTGTAATTTTTGAAATTTAAGTTTGCTCTTCTTTCTCTATCTTACTTAGTTAGAAGTTAGTATCATTGATTTCTGATTTTTTTTCTTTTCTGAAGTACATGTTAAATGTTTTAATTCCCCTTCTAAGCATTTTTTTTCAGTGTCTTTTGTGACCCACAGTGTTTTCTCTCGGTGAGGAATAGATGTAAACTTGAAAACAATGTGTATTCTGCTCCTGTTTGTTGAATTATTCTATAAATATCAATTAGATCTATTTGATGCCACATGGTTCAAAAATTTATTATCAATAATTTTAAAACATGATTGTAAATGATATCACTTCTTAATTTCCAATTTTCATGGCTAGTACATAAACATATCACTGATTTTAGACCTTGATCTAATATCTATAAACTTGATAATGTACTTAATAATTCTAGTAGCATGTTATAGATGCCTTAAGATAGTCCATATACAGAGTCATATTCTCTGGAAAATTAATCTAATTCATAACCTTTTAATTCTGTTTCTTACTTTATTCCACTGGTTAGAGTAATAATCTCTTTCTTTACTTCAGTCTTAGGGAGACAGCATTTGGTCTTATAGACCGAGATATGATGATATCTGTATTTTTTCTTATGTGCTTCCTAGTATGATTTTTTTACTATACATGGATACTGAATTCTGCTAAATAGTTTTATTTTTGAGATAATACTTTGCTTTTATACATTAACCATTAGTATGATGAATTATATTGATTGATTTTTGAATATAAAATCAATCCTCCCTTCCTGAGAGGATTTGACTAAGTCAAAGACATGGTCCACTTGCCTATTTTAGATTTTATTAGAAAATAAATGTGTCTAAAGACTTCTTCATATATGTTCAATTGGGATATTAGCAACTAGTATTCTATTTCTATAATGTTTTATTTAGTTATTTGTTTGTTTATTTTGCTTTCAGTTTTAGCTAATGTGTACCTTTTATATTAATTGAGAAGGGTTCCTTTCTTTTCTTTTTTATAAAAAGTTTGCATTAGAATTGGTATTACTTTTACTTAAATTCTGGGTTTTACCTACCATTGGAGCAATGGGGAACAGGGATTTCTTATTCATAATAATTTTAATAATAAATTCAATTTATTTATTTGATAAAGATTCCTCATATGTTTATCTTTTTGAGAGAATTTTGATAATTTGTGTCTTTAAAGAATGTTTTACTTAAATTACTTTTATCCATGTAAATTTGTTCCTGTTATTCTTTCAATATCTATATGATCTGTACTGATATCTACTCTTTAATCTTGAGACGAGTAACATTTTTTTACTTATTTTTCTTTTCAATTGGCCTATTTATAACTTTATCAATTATATACATTTTCATAAAACAGCTTTTGGTTTTCCTCTTTTCTATTTTAGTATCTTTTCCTTATATTTTTAATAGAATCTTTCTCCCATTTTCTGAAACATTAGCATGGAATTACTTTCTCAATTTATGTTGAATCATTATTTTAAATATTTGCAGTCTTATATTAAGTATTTTAGTCTATAAATTTTCTTTTCACACTCTTACAGATACATTTCATCAATTTCCATATATTATTTTATTCAGTCATGATTCATCTCAATAGTAAATTTAAACAACCACAATATGTTAACTAATTATAAATTTCTAAACATTATGAATAAAATGGAGAGACTGCCAAGTTGATTTTTAAAAGCCCCAATTATATACATTGTACAATTATATACAGTGGAAAAGAAAAATATCATTTTAAAATACCATTTTCTTGTAGTTTTATCACTACTACAACTTCTGGATGTGCTTTTAGTCATAAGTTTCTGTAACTGAATTACTTTTTCCTTATTCTTGGTATGTCAACAACTTACATGTGTTAGGAAGATGATTATACTCCAAACAACTAGAGCAGGGTAGCTTCAGTGAATGCCCAGTACACTCAGAGAATACTGCTTCATGGGGAAGGGGCTCAACTTCAGCAGTATGGCTGAGCTGTCCTGGAGTGAAAGTCTAGATTCACCTTAGTAAAACAAGTCTCAAAAAGCATAAATTCATCAGCTAACAAAACAAAGCAAAAAGAAAAGCCCCACACTCTTCATAAGACAATAACAAAACCAATAACCTCTATAATGTAAAGACCCTTTTACAATGTTCTATGATATGGATTTTTCATCATTTATTGTTTTCCCTATTCATGCTGCATTTTTAAGTCAACATGACTACTGCAATATCCATGTCCATGTCCATGTACCTGTGTGCTGGTACATCTCTAGAATATATGTCTAGAAGTGAAATTACTAACTGTTGAAGTACACACACCTTTGACCTTGTAGGTTCTTCTCTTACCTTTATCAACACTAGAAGAAGACACTTTTACTTTTTGTGATCTGGTGAGATTCTTACTTGTTTTATTACTTATTTCACTAACCTCTTGTAACTTTCTGTTTTTGTTGTCTTGTTTGGAAGTAATTTCATTGTATTTCCTCAAAATTATTACTTTTTAAGATGATCAAAGCTAAGCCTAGAAAACTAGCTTCAATACTTTTATTCTCTTTTATTGAAAGTTTATTCCATGACATTTTTCTATCCATCATGCATGATTTATTTATTTTAATTATTATTATAGCACAGCCCACTGAAATAGGTACTATTAGTTTTACTATTATTACTCCCATTTTATAGATTAAAATGCAGCTTAATGATGTGAATATTTTCCAGAGGCCATACTAGGTCACTGTCATGCAGCGTATAACTTGTACTCACAGTGTTAGCGGTGATGAAGTTGGAAGTCAGTTTCATTTCACTTCATAACTTTAGCAATGTACATAAGAGACTGTGGTTAGACACAGGTGTGTTAGAAAGAGTAGATGCCACCGAGGAAATTCGCTACTAACACAACACTACCAGTATGTGAGTTGCATTGTTTGGATAGTTAATTTTATTCAGAATTCTGATGTGTATCTCCATTCACTGGGATACATATATTCACAACACCTTAAAAGATAGCTAATAGGGAGACAGATCTTTCTCAGATTGGAAAGAAGTCAAGAGAAGGATGGAGGGGGGCCGAGGAGAAGGAAAGGTGATGAAAAAAGGAGTTAAGATGGGTTATGTACGTGTACCAACTCCACACATAGAATGTGAATACTGTGCACTATGAATATGTACTGATAAAATGTTAATAGGTGGACCACTAGTAGTTTTCTGCATTTGGTCAGGACTTTTTGGCCATTTACAAAAGAGCCATATCTCAAGTGTGACCTATATGTGTAGCTGCATGTATTTTTATTTTTCTGTTTATAAAGTAAGATTTCTTTATATACTCTCAACCTTCAGTAGAAGTAGCTCTGAAGTCATAGCTAAATAACTATAGCTTCATAGCTACTTTATACATGAGTTCCTAAAAATGAGATCTTAGTAAATAAGTCAGGTAAAATTCTCAATTTGAGTCACCTACCAGATAAAATCAGTATGGATATGATGCACATTCATCATCTTTTTATTTCTAAAAAGCACAAACTTCCCCAAATATGCATGGTAAAGTATGCTACTTAGAATTCTCAATGAGTAAAGTATGCTGTCTAAATGAAAAGTCATTACTAGATGCCTCTTTGTTGTTTTAGAAAAACTTATCTATGTGTTGAAATTCAATATTCTATCTTCTCCCATCAGCTTGGTATGGGATTTTAAATGTAAATTACTTTGGAATATAAATGTTTATATTTGTCAAGCTGAGAAGAATAAGTTGTTAAAGCAGTATGCTAAGGTACTTGTTCATAAATGACATCAGCTTGTATTCACATATAGCTTTCAGCTTGGATTAATGTAGTTACTTTTAGGATCAGTGAAAGCAGATGGATTTTGCAACATAGTTATGGTTTTGATGGAAAACAAAATAATCTTAACAGAAAGACTGGAATAAAAGTTCTGAATTTCATCTGAGTTTTTAATAGGCATGGTAAATAACACAATGTTGAAACACAATTGTATTCCCTTTCAATTTATTTTAAAACTCGAGCAAGAAATGTTTGCTATAACACTCTTTTCCCCCGGTACACAAATAAATAAAGGATGCTATATTTTGCTTTTGAGCATAAAAATGTTCCCTGATGATAGCAATCTGTTCTATCCCATGTCCTCTTAGGGTCAATACATAGTATAGAAACAGATTAATTTCCAAAGACTGTAGGAATGGAATGTCACTTCACTTTCATCATCAGAGTGATTTGGCAAGTATTTTTCCTGGCATTCACCTCTACAGGAATTATCTCACCATGTCTTGTAGGCAATTCTCCAGCGATTAGATTGAGATTACCAACAGGGCAAAATATCGTTTTAGATGGCAATTCCTGGGTGATTTTATTGTTCCTAAATGTATGTGTGAAACAGAAAGCCTGGTGGGTATTTGATTCAATGGTTGTGAGTTTACATAGAAATAAATTACTATGCAGTCAGTACTAGACCTCACTGGCTGAACATATATTAATGTCCATTAACCTTCAGGAAAAATCATGCTTCAGTGTTTTCTTCATTATCTGTGGCAGTGACTTTCAAGTGTTCCCATATTTTCTAATTTTGATGGCATCATGGGTAATATGCATATTTCTACTAACCACCACAGAGATGCTGATTCCTTACCAGGTACCAGTGTTTTGGAGAGCACATCACACTTGGGATTTCACTTTGAGACCCAGTCTGTGATCCTTGTTGACAAGATTACATCAGACTCTTCCAGAACCCAACCTTTGCAAAATCCTTTTCCCTTTCACTTTGTATGAGCCTACAACTAGCTTTTTTCAAAGTGATTAAGAGAGACCCTACAGTGGAATCACAAAGGTCTTTATTAAGATGTATATTTGGTGGCTCCACTACATAAATCCAGAGCTTCAGAATGTTCATGTGAGCCCAGGTGATAATTTTGCTACCCTATCTTGCTTCTTGGACCTTTCCTCATGTGGGAGTTTGTAAAGAAGGATTAATCAGGTCCCTTGGCAACCAGTAGTCATTTTCAGCCTCCTCTTGCTTTGATCTTGTATTTAAACTATTTTTGTCACAAAGCTACCTGACATACTCATACTTTGAGGCACCCATGCCAATCAAATTAATCTTGAGAACCTGGATGAATAAATTGCAGAGACGGAGGAAGGTGGAGGGAAGGAAGGGATAAGGGATGAAAAAAAGAATTGCAATGTGTCATGTACATGTACCAACTTCACACAAGGAGTGTAAACATTATTCACTACACACATGTACTAGTACACTAAACTAAAAGGAAACCGCAATTCTTATGTTTCTCCCTTTGTCTTTGCTCTTCTGATTTATTTCACAATCTCTCTCTCTCTCTCTCTCTCTCTCTCTCTCTCTCCTTTGACCCAGTTCATAGTCCTTCATGCGGAAAATCTGGAGTTAGGAAATTTATTGTCCAAAGTCCAACTGAACAGTGGATTCTATGGAGAGCGAACAAAAAATCGAAATGCACCATCATCAACCAAAATGAGGTAGAATGACTACTAATCTGAAAAAAAAGCTTTAAAGTATCACTGCAGAAATGTTTTCATATTGATTAAATCAAAGAGCCTTGGAGTTGCAACTAATCTTAGAAGCTACCTAGTCAAGTCATGCTAAGCTACTGTAGGGAACAAGATCCTTTACTTTGCCTCAACACTTGTCTATTTTGCCCTGAAAAATAAAAACAGTTCTTACAGTTGGTGGGATAGATTGGCACTCCAACCGTTGCACTTTTTCTATATTCTGAGAAATGTAAAGCTATAACCCTGTGCTTTCTAGATTCTCTTGTAGTAAGAGTTTGGACAACCAAGGTTCTGTCAACTTGATAGGTTTGTGAGATATTTGGAAGGAAAAAGAGAGGTAGATACACTATGGTTACTTACAAACTATCTGCTGGCAACATGAATATGAAGATCTTGAGATAGCCCCACACTATAATTAGTGACTGTCCCATGTCTAAACACCAGCTCTGTGAGGGCTTGTACCAGCTGAGGTTCTGTAATTGTCACTTTCCTGTCACTGGGACAAGGTCCTCGATCATACCCTAAACTTCAATGTGAAAGATGAGAGATTTATTTTGGTTCACTCCAAGGCAAAAGCGACATGGGCAGAGTGGCATGGCAGATGAAAGGTGCTCTGTCCATGACAGCTAGGAAGCTGAGAGTGCAAGGAAACACAAATATATTGGGGGACATTTTAGACCTAAATCATAACATTCCATCCCTGACCTCCAAGAGGATCATGTTCATTCAATTATGTAAAATTCATATAGCCTATCTCTAAGAATTGCCAAAGTCTTAATATTTCCAGCACTGCTACAAAGTCCAAGTCCAAAGTCTCCTCTGAGACTCAAGGCAAATTCTTAGTTGTGACCCCTATAAAAATCAAAAGCAAAGTAAATGCTTCGAACAAACAATGGCACTCGGTAAACACCCTCATTTTAAAGGGCAAGGATAGGAGAATACAAAGAAATCAGACCAAAACATGCTATAACCCAACAGGCCAAACATTCAATCCTGCAACCCCATACCCAGCAGCCAGCACCCGTGTATCTCACCCAAGTTGTGATGAGATGTTAACACCAAAGGGCTTGGGCAGCTCTATCCCTGTAGCCTTGCTGGTTGCAGGCCTCATGGCCTCTATCTTGGGATGGCTCTGATTGCTACATTCAGTCTTTCTCAGATCATTCCAACTTTCATGGGTCTCCACTGCACTTTTGGCTTCACTCTCATAGTTTCACACACTACAGTGGTACCTCAGTTTACAAGCAGTTTTGTTTGCAAACAATTTGGTTCACAAACAGAAGCATTTGTCAATATTTTGTTTTTGTTTACAAGCTCTGCATCAAATGATGAACACAACTGGAGCCATCTTTCCTACATCAACATGAACATGGCCATCTTTTGCAGAATCGTGGAATAAATTAAGTTCATGAACTGAGGAACAACTAAACCTTCTCAAGGGTATATTGCCTGGCCTCCAAAGCCTCAATCTAAAATCTGGATCGTAGCCTACACGACCCTGCAACTTGCACCATGTGGATGACAATAACGTCTTCCACCAGGTCAAATAATAACTAGGATCCCTTGGACCATGGCTCTGATGGCCTCTAACCACCCTGATGAAATGAATCCTGGGCAGCTAATTTCCTAACAGGTCCTTATTTAGCAGGCATCCCAGGAACATTTTATTCTCAAATGAAGAGTTTGCAGTTTTACACCTGGAGGCAACCACAGTCATAGCAAGCATCCCACCTCTCTAGCAATAATTATCCACATCAGTCACCTTCCCATTTTCTTGGGTAAAGTACCTTACACCAAGAAGTCAAAGGTAGAGAGGCTTATTTTGGCTCACATGTCAATCAACCATGCCTTGGCTGGTTGGCTTCAAGGCAGAAGCAGCATGGCAGAGGGCCATGGTGGAGGAAAAGTGCTGAACCTGTGGCAGCCAGGAAACAGAGAGAGACAGGAGGACCCAGGAGGAAGAACATACCCTTCTAGGTCACAACCCAATAAATTTCCATCCCTGATGAGGCCCTACCACTGAACAAAAGACCTGGGGGGACATTTATATCTGAAGTGCAACACAATTCTTTTTTATGGTGAATATTTAAATTTTCTTTTTAAAAAATATTCTTCCTCATCTCTCCCCCTTCTCTTTCTCCTCCTCTAGTTCTCCTTTCCCCATTTTCATTCTTATTGATATTATTAGTCTTAGCACATGTTTATGGCATATAATGTTTACATTCATTGAGGTTATTAGGTTTCTGGTCTCTTAGCCCCCTTCCCATTTGCAAGAGATTCACTCCCTTGTCTCCTATCCATCCCCTGTTGATCTCTTTTTTGTATCTTGCCTTACTCAAATGAATTTAAAACATCATACTACAGCTATACATGATATCAATGTTGATAGCAGCACAATTCATGACACCTAAATCCTGGAAGAACCCTGTATATTCATCAACAGACAATTGAATAAAGAAAATGTGATACATGTGTGTGTGTGTGTGTGTGTGTGTGTGTGTGTAATATATTTGAAACATTTGTAAGAAATGGATGTACCTGGAAAATAAAATGTTGAGTGAAGTAAAATAGATATACAGGTTTAAATATTATGTAGTATGTCTCACGATCCTTTACATGAGATGTGTTTATTTGGAGCTTACAGCCCTGACAATATAATCACATCCTGAGGGTGAGGAATTGAGCCTGGAGCAGTAGTTGGCATGACAGTTTCCTGTCAGACAATGTAGACTATGTAGACTATGACTACATGTGATGATTAGCACAAATGTGTCCTGAATCCTTAGTAGTGTGCTCAGTAGGCCAATTCTATGGTTTTTGGGGGGGAAACCATTACATTTCAGGCCTAGATCCTCCTTGTATAACCTTGCAATCATTCTGTAAATATCTTGACTCTGTTTAAATCCACTAATGTTTAAACTAATTAAATCCTTATTATTAATGTTTATGGTTTATAATTCTGAACTATTTCTTATAGATAATGAGAGACAAATATGAGACCCCAACATAGTTAATATGTATAATATAAACATTTATGAAACCATTTCTCAAATCAGGGAGCTTTGAGCACTTACATCACTGTGGTCAACAGCAGAGTCCACATGGGAATTAAAAAAATAGTTTTTTAAAACTTTAGTATAATTCTGAAATGATATCTAAGCTATAAAACATTGCCAAATAGAAAATTATAATTTTGTTTTTTAAAAAAATGTGTCCCACAACTTATTAGTCTTGCTGTTAGTTCATGTACTAGGAACATGTATTTAAACCAAATGGAATTCTCATGATGGAATTTCTTACATCTCTGAAAAGCTGTGATGCATGTGACTCCTCAAGGAGGAGATGTAGCAAGCTGCTTTCCAAAGAAACTTGTTGACTTCTTAAGGTTTTTGTATTTTTGTCCTCCTCCTCCTCCTCCTCCTCCTCCTCCTCCTTCTTCTTCTTCTTCCTCGTCTCCTCCTCCTCCTCCCCTTCCTCCTCCTCCTTCTCCTTTTTGTCTATGTGTCTTTGTGGTATCTATGGGGGACTAGCATCTTACAGATAGATTGCAGAAACAAGGTGTAGTGAGTTATTAAGTCATGAAAACTTTAACAGGAGTTGTAATTTCTAAAGTAAAAGAACATTAAACCAGTAGTCAAGCTCATCATGTGACCCTGTACCTCCTCTCTACTTTCCTAAGTTCTGAACTTTAAAATATTGGGCCAGATGAACTCTGTGTTGCCTTCAGATTCTAATGTCCAAAAATTGTCAGAAAGGCTCAGAATATTTCCAAACCAACCTGAAGGGGTAGCATTCTGGAACAATTGCTCTTTTCACTTGATTTTTCTTATCACTGTATTTGATGGTACATCACTGTTCTGTCTCTTCTCAGAAAAATTTCTGTGAAATAAAGGAGTGGTGATAGGAGACAAGGAGGTAGACTTTTTGGAGATAGGAATGGAGATCTGGGGAACAAGGAAGAGAGGAGAGTGTGAGGAAGGGAATAAAAAGTGATCAAGATAAAATGAATATAATTATTATGTATTACAAACATATACTAATAAAAAAGAAGCAAACAATATTATTGGTGCCTAATCTGCTGCAACTCCTTCAGAGAATTCCAACCATCTCATATTTAATATGTAGCTCCACAATGAATTAATCTGGTGAAGGGAGGCAGGTTTTCAAAGAATCACAGGGCTATTGTTAATATCTTGTTATTTTTGCCTGTCCTCTTTTCCTACCACTTATTGCCTTCCTCCTCTTTTTCCTCTCTATTGACTTCTCTCTTTCAGTGATCTCTCACTTCCAGTCAGGTTGCTTTAACCTTAGGAAGTGCCTTAAACCTCACTGTATACACAATGTCTTGCACTATGAACACTACTTGAAGACAAGGTTTATTTTGGTTACTGCTGTACATTATAAGATCCATTTTCCATAAACTCAGTTGAACAGAAGGCTCAGATACAGAGCCCAATCTAGCAGGGTCTGGAGATTTAGCTCAGTGGTTCCACCACCTGCCTCACAAGTGCAAAGTTCAGAGTTCAATCCCCAGTTCAAAAAAAAATATGCAAGGGGACTGGTAAAAGTCTACCACTAGTGGGCAGATCTGATAATCTCCATAGTTGACTCACTTTTATTAGACAGCAAGAAGCATAGGAGGAAGGAGATGTGTCTCATTCATGGAATAATAATGGTTGAAAAGATATTTTGAAAAATAGGGAACAGATTAAACTTTTACAAGGGGAGTATGTGAAAGGGAACAGGTTCTTCCCTACCCTATGCCTGCCCAAGGTAATAAGGAACTAGCACTCTTTACATTGTCCTCAGCAGATGTCATCCTGCTATAGGAGCACTGAGGTTACGAGCATTCCCCCTACACAGAAAGTATGAAGCTTTCCACCTCCTTTTCTGTTTCCCAAGGCAGCTCACATCAGCCTTGGGGCTGTGGGTGCAATCACACAATCTGGCCCCAGAAATTTCTCACATGCCCTGGTTCTGAACACCTTGTACAGTATATATCATATGATTCCTTTATAAACTATATGATGCAATAAACGTGGATAATTAACTATTATGTATAATCATATATATATAGTAGATAATCCTCCCCACATGGATGCATGTCTGCACATTTGTATATATTTGTATACATGTGTGTGCATATGTATATATTTTTCCTCTTTCTAACCCCCAAGTATATCAAATTGAACTAAATCTTAATGTAAAAATAGCACAATTCCGATCTGAATTTCCTCTTCCTAGAAGATAGAGCTAAACTTCAGAGCTTTGCTTAGAATTTTTCTAAATTAGAGTTGTGTATGAGAAAGATAAGATGATGAGAGAAATTTTAACCACAGAGAAAGGAACTTATAACAAATTAATTTTTTCTTTTTGAAAAGTTATACTGATTCTCACACAATTAGTTGAATGTTTTTCCAAAAGTCAGACCCAAATAGAGATCAAAATAGTCATTTTCACTTTTTGTTCCTTCATTGGTAAAGTAAATGTGAAATAATTTATAAACTGTTTAAATACTACTAAAATCGATAATGATAATAATAACACTCATAGTCCTTTCACTTAGCTCAAGAGAAAAATATACTTGATATTTTTGAAATTCCTCATATCTGTTTCTGCAGTTATACTCCACTCCCAGACCCCAAAGTTAACCACTAAGCTAAATTTGATATTGGTCATTCCTCTTCTTTCTATTATAGTTTTCCCAACTGTGCATGCAGCTACATGAAATTTATGTTAAAGTTTGCTTCACTTTAACCTGAATATAAATGGAATCTTACTCTAATCTTTTTTTTCTATGGCTCTCCTCTTTCTTTCAATATTGGACTTTTGAGATTTATTCATGTTGATGTGTATAGCTGAAATCCTTTATTTTCTCTGCTATTTAATATTTTATTATATGAATGCCCATATTTGTTCGTATATTCTATTCTACATGAACATTCGGATTGAAGGGAGTTTTCCATTGTGTTTTATTGTTCCATTTTTTCTGCTAAGAATTCTCAGTCATCTGTCTTTCTATGTACCAAATACACAGAACCCAAGGTCATGCCCTTGGAAACAGGATCCCTATTCAAAGTACCCCACACCCAAAGTTAAAGGAAGAAAGGTTTATTTAGCTCACAGTCTGTAGAGGTTTCAAACCATAGTTGGCTGGCTTCAAGGCAGGGTGGCATGGCAGAGGAGCATCATAGAGAGGAAATAGTCCATGAGAAGCAGGCAGGGGAGAGCACATTAGCTTCTTTCTGTCTCATATTTTAGGCAGGCTACCTGCCCTAGGGTAGGTGTAGCACTCACACCCTTAATTCTAGCCAGAATTATGCCAAACCAATCAATGGACTGATTTAGTCATCACACACCCTTGAGCCCAACACTACACACTCTAGATCCAGCCACCTCTGAAAAGCCCCCACTATGACTCTATGAGGCTTTGGGGGACATCTAAATACAAGCCATAACATACACAGACAAAAACAGCACATTCTGCTGTGTATTAAATAAACACTCACTGAGCAATGACTGGGAAGACAGACTTACACAAGATAAAAGACTCCTGTTCTCAATTACATTTTAATGGAGGCCCATGAGCCATAAGCAAGCAAATGAACAAAGAAGTGGTGATCTGTCCCATGACAAAAAAGAAAGATAATGATGGACTAGAAGATGGGATCCTACTTTTGACTAGGTAATCAGGGGAGACCCTCAGAGAACAACTTAATAAATAGGTAGAACAATGGGAGTTACCATTACAGCACTAGTCTAGGGCACTAAGAAGTACAAGCTGACATTGCTGAGTAAAGATATGATCAAGAGATACAGTGAATATATAAATAAAAATAGAGAAAATTATTATAATAAAAGACCTATTGCCATTAATCCCCATCAAAATATTAGCCCTCACTTCAAAAACACACATCATTCTCACCACCACACTGTGAAGCCATTCAGGAAGTCCTCTTTTGTGTGTCTTTGGGGGGCTGTCTCAATGTTATGAATTGACTCAAAACATGGATGGGACTTTCTGCTAAATAACAACTTTATAATGTGTCCTTCTCAACCTTATTCACTGGATCTAGCATCAAGCATTTGGCTCTCTTATAAAGATAAAATGATCAGGAAAGGTGAAAGTTTTGAATCAATTCAAGACACAGAGGCAACAATAATGGTGCAGTTAGAGACAAGAAAGTAACCAACGTCAGGACTTCAGTTGCAAACCTAGACCAGACCGGGGAGAACCAGTGATTCCACGTGCTCACCCTCACTGTCCTACGCCCCGAGGACTTTTCCTCTTCTCTTGGGCTCAGTGCAGACTTCCTGTTTCAGTGGAGCGAGAAGCCAATTAAAAGTCAATCACAGCTGGGCTGAACTATGAGCAGCTCACTAGTCCTTGAATTTCTCTTGTCCCTGCTATAGCTGCCAGCTTCCTGGGATCCTGAGTAAAACACTTTGCTATAAACATATAATGAATTTGTAATGAACTATTGTTTTGTTGTAAGACATTAAGAACTGAGAGTTGCTCTTGTCATATAGCTTATCTATCCCATCACAAGAACATTTTGAGACAGAACCTCTGAGTTCCTGTAACAACTGTCTTTAGGTTTAACTCTGATCTTCTTAGGATCCAGTGTCTCAGTTCTAAATTATTTGTTAATTATGAACAATATTATGTGACATAGTAGTGGCAGTCCTAGTAAATATTCACATTTGTTTTTGGTTTTTGAGACAGTGTCTCGCTATGCAGTTTAGGCAGGCCTTAAGCTCACTATACAGTCCAGGCTGGCCTTGAATCTCCCACAACCCTGCCTCAGCCTCCCAGGTGCTGGGATTGCAAGTGTGTACCACCACTCCTGGTGATATTCACACTTTAAATTTGTGTGCTACTCATATTGCCTTCTATCCTCACAACACCTCTCTGAGGGAAGTATAATTCCATCATTATGGCTTAAAATCAATAATAAAATACAGATTAAAATTACCTGGGCCTAAAGAGGTAAATTTACTGTCCTTGTCTAATTTGCAAAGAGGAAACAGAATGAGGAAGTGATTAAGGGCATTTGGCTTTGAAAACACACACATCTGAGTACAAGAATTGGCTTCTGCCACCTAATAGCCACTTGCTATTGGCTAAGCCATGTAACCTGAGTCTCAATATTCACAGCAGCAAAAATGGAGATGCTAAGAGTCTGCGTCTGTATTATTCAGCTTTCTCATTGCACCTATATAGTATCTGACACCTCTAACTTAAAGGAGAAGAGGGTTAACTTGACTCTTGGTTTCAGGGAATTCAGTCCATGGCCAGCTGGCTCCATGGGTGAATATAATAGCATAAGGGGATGGGGAAGCAAAGCTGCTTAGTTCTTGGTGTCTAGGAAGCAAAACAGAAACAGTGTCAGCCAGGAAACTAGCCAGGGATCATACACAATACTCAAAGTCTTGCTTCCATGACCCACCCAGAAATACCCAATATCCTCAACAAATGATCCCAAACACTTCATCTTAACAGCCACAGCGTCCTACAAAGTTAATGTGCTAAGTGAGATAATTAATTAGGTACTTATTATTTTATCCGGCATATAGGAAGGTTATAGTAAATATTAATGTTTATGATTTTTTATAATCATCAATTCTGTGTCAGAACTATTCATGTCTTATTGGGCACTTTGTGCTCAGTTCTGGATACTATTTTGCAATATATTTATTTATAAATTAGAATGTCACCAGAATTTAGTCAGAGCAATATTTGAGGACCATGTCATTTGCATGAAGATCATCTGATATGAAACAATTGAAAATATTTAGTCTGGGAAATATAAGCTTCAGATCATTATTTTATAGTATTTGAGAGGTAATCATAAGAGGAAGGATTCATATGTTACAGAATTCCAGAGCAACAGCAGTGGAGGTGGGGGGACTTTGTAACAGGCAGAGTCACTTAAAACGCAGCAGACTGCCTGGTGTGAGCTTGTCCAGCTCTTCATGGCTCACAAAAGCAACTCATCCCTGGTAACAGTGAGTGTGCACTGAGTTGAGAGGATGAACTAACTGATTTCTGTAATCAGAATGAGTTTCAAGGCAGAGGCTTGTCAGGATCCAAGTGATTCAGAGACTGTATGGTTTGTACAGATGGGTAGTCGTCTATCTGGGAGGAATTCTATGGTTCTGGCATCTAGGTTGTTTTATGTACAAATAAGAATTCAGGGCTTCTTTTAGAGATTTTCCTAGAAACAAAGATACATGGGAAATTCAGTTTGTTGTAGGCAGTATATTTATTGTAGAGTGTGGATTACAAATTAGATCCTCAATTTATTTTTAATTTATTTATTTAAAATTTTTCTCAGCCCAATGTGCTTAAGCTTCGCTGGGGCAAAGATTGTGTCTAAATTGTTCACTTATCTGTTCACAATATCTAGAAAACTACACGGCCTATAACATATACATAATAAATATTTGAGGAACAAATAAATGATAGAGGAATGGAAAGGATTTAGTGACTTCTTTGGTTGGAAAAGGAGTCAGGAGGAGACCAAAAAATCAATCATAATTCTCAGAATATTGGCTTATGTAACCAGTTACGTTGTTCTACCATCCATCTCAATAGGGAACATGAGAAAATAATAGATGTTCTGGGTGATTTGGGGGTGATTGAGTTTAACTTTTGATATATTGTGTGAGGTGCTTGTGGGACATCCACGTGGAAAACTCTTAGTAACAACTTCACACATGCATCAGGAGCTTAGGTTAGGGAGGGGCCGGCAGTCGTCATTGTTTGTATTACAGGTAGAAACACAATAGTGGCAACCTGTGGGGTCCAAGGAGGTCCCCCAAAGAGAAGATGGGGCCTGTAACTCATCTCAGGTAGGCTTGCCAATTGCCATCACAAAAATAGCCTTTCAGGAAGCATCAGTGGGAGGCATGGCACATTTATTACAAAGAATTAGAAAGCAAGAGAAAATAGGGAAGAGGCTTCAGCTTGAGCAGCTCTGGGCAGCACAGCTCTGATGAAAAGGGTCAGAGTGGCCTCTAAATAAAGAACAAGACCAGCACTGATGGGTTAGCAGAGGTGGGCTAGCATCTATTGATAACCATCTCCATTTGGGCTCTGCCTGATGGCTCCTGAAGTTCTTGAAGGGACCATACAGTCTCCATCAAATAATTGCTTCCCTTTGAGAATAGCCTCAGTTTTCAGGAGGCTTTGCTGGGATTTAAGTGACTGGAGGCTTAGCACAATAATTGGAGCCTTCTGGGACTCACTGGCAGTTGAGCATCCCTGTCAATATCTTATGTTGGTGTCCTCCGTCTGGCACAGGCTGAGATTGGCTATACGCATTCTGGGCCAATCAGTCTTATCTTGCCAACTTCAGTCAGGCACTCCCCAAATGATTGACATGCTTTTATGTGGAGTTAAGGAGACATTTGGCCCAAAATCTAAAGGTAATAAAGAAAATAGATGCAAAATGAAGGTCAAGCTCCCTTCTGCTTTTAGTTACTTATTGGGCATCGATAGGCCCAAGTTAAGAGTCCCTGGTTTTTTGTTTGTTTTTAGTAAAAAGAGTTTTTAAGTCTCTGACTGTTTCAGAAGAGAACAAAACTGTTTCAATTAAGTGACAGAATAAGGGTCTGGGAGTTTGTGCTCTGGCCCAACAGCGGACTCTGACTATGCCAGGAGTACCTAAGATCCTACGGAGAATATAGGAAGTGAGATGGGAGGCAGGGGGAGCAGAGAATTATAGGGAATCAATAATAATGAATGAAATTGGCAGAGAAAGGTAGCTTCTTGCAGGAGAACCAGAAAAATGCAGAAGACATATAGGGAAATAGCAATTAAATCAGAAACATCACAATAGCGAACTTTCTTGTATCTACAGAGAGTTTAAAAGTTGAGGTGACCTTCTCAATATTCTGTCACCGCAACATCAAAACCGTTTAAGAGCCAAGAACCTTAAGTCATGATTCCTATCTTTAGCATCCCTAAAATTTGACCTCACACCTTTGCTGGGACAATTCCGGTGAAGCCAAGTCCACTATTTTATTAGGCAAATAATTTGTGACCCAAGATAAAGATAAAATGTATATGGAGAAAATTAAATGAAAGTTGACTTAATTTTTTCTAGTTTTTATTTAGACTTCTATATATAAAAAAACAAACTAACATAAAATGATATCCCATCCAAGAAGAAGAAATGAGGAGAATCCAGTCCACACTCCAAGCCCCAGGGACAACTTTCAAAGTACAGGATTCTGACTTAATAAAGGGCCGAGATCAGGCCATCAATAGTGAGTTAAACCTACCCTGAGAGAATTAAAGAAATGAAAATGCATTTATATGATGGAGAGAAAGTGCCAGTAGGGACTAAGGAGACAACTTACTAAATGAAATTAATGATGACTCTAAATTGGCTTCTCTCTCAAATTCATTTTAACATCTGCCTTGAACAAAGAAAATAAAACAGCAGTCTAGATAATTTAAAAATAATAAAGACAAATTTTAAAATTGGTAGTAATGATAACCTTCTGTGTGCTTAAATATACATAACTTTGGAAAGCTGTAGCTCTGTAGTGAGGATTAGCACAGAATCCCCATGGGTACAATATCCAATAAGTGAGAAGTACTAGAAAGTCACACATCACATATGTACCTGCAAGCCCATCCCAATATGTGAAATAGTATCTTTTAAACTGTGCTCTCTAGTATTTGACCCAAGTCCCATTAACTATTTATATTTAATTTAAAAATAATTAACATTAAATAAAAACAATAATTCCATTTCTCAGGTGTACTAGCCATATTTAAAGTGATCCGAGAGCTATATGTGGCTAGTCAATACTCCACTGGACAGTGCAGATTAGAGAGCATTCTTATCAGTGTAGAAAGTTTTCCTGAAATGCTCTGATTCAAGTGAAGTCCTTTATGTTGGACCTTCCTGAGGCTCCCAGTTTAATGTTAGTAGTGTTAAGCCATGAAAATAAATTAATAGGTGGCCCAGATCAACACAGGAGATTTTTTTTTGTAATTCACAAGGATTGATGGTAGCAAGGAGTAGTAAGTAAAGTGAATCTATTATGTAGCAGACTTTGCATATGTTTAGGTTTATTCCTGAAAGCCTCTGTTAATAGAGTAGATCATTAACCTATGGGCTTCTTGACTCCTCCTGCAGTTCCCTTCCTAACCTGTGTGACAGGAACATAGGAGGACACTGGAGGCAAAAGTCAGGTACTCAGCACATGGCATCATTTAGCACAAAACAGAAGAGATGATGCCATGAAAACAGTTGGGAGCATTAATTGTAGAGTCCGGAGGGAGAGAATAATCAGACACCGGAGTCAGAATTGACGAGGAAATCAAAAGTACCCCCTCAAATTGACGGACCATCAATTTTGTTTTATCTAAAGCTCATAAGATAATCTACCAAGTTTCAGGGGCCAGCCCTTGGTTTACATGCTACTAGCTTTGAATATTGAACATCCCACAGTGTACCTTCTTGATAATGTACTGTGAGAATCCACGATGAGCTGATATGACTTACCGAGGAGTAAGAACATGAAAACCAGGGAGGGGTAGTCAAGAGATCACTTGTATGCAGAGGAGAAGACCACTGCTTTCTTTGAACTTCCTTTTTATGAAGAAAAATAAGAATCCACAATAAAATGAGCATGGACAATGGTTGCTCAGACTCACTGCTTGGTGAAATGATTGAAACGTGACCTTCAAGGTCTTCTCGCAGGAAAGTTATGAATGACTTCAAGCTTTGTGCTGGGTCATCAGTGCACTGATGCCATGCTTAGTCAAATAAGTGACAAACAGTCAGGGCTATATGCTCTTAATGACCACATCTTAGCGGCCTTACAAGTTCTTAGTCAGCTTAGTAAGTAAATGCACAGAGCAAAGTGTAAATGCTTATACATGTGGCCGGTTGTAGCTAAATAGAACATAATCTTTTTTTTTTGTTTTTTGGTACCGGGGATCGAACTCAGGTCCTTGCACTGCGAGGCAGGCGCCAGATCCACTGAGCTAAATCCCCGGCCCTATAACTTTAATTTTATCTTTATGGAAAAGTCAGTAAATACATAATACGTGAATTACCTTATCTGTTGCCATAATAAGCGAGGTGGTAACTGCCTAACTGTGGTACAGCTTCATAACTGGCAAGCAAATGCCCCTTTGCCATACCTTTCGTACATATAAATCATTGCACAAAATGCCTGCTATGTGAGAGTCCTGGGTGTCATGGGAGCAACGTGAGTGTGAGAGCCACACTCCCACTCATTGTGAATCCACTCATTTGATACCAACATATTGACACTCAGAGGATGTTTCACCGACAATAAGCTGGCTTTTTATTTAATGTTAATACAGGTGGACAGTAATAAAGAAAATATTTGAAAAACACTCTTCTTACTTCTATGAAAACAGTAAAACAAAATTTTGTAAAAATAACTAGAGAATAACACTAGTTAATGTACTATGTGCCATAATCTTAAAAGAATGGCCAAAATCTTACTCAGAGTACAAATGGTAGACCAAAACTACTGTGTTACATACAAGAAACAAATACGTAATAGCACAGAAGTTTCTTTGCAATGAACTAAGAGAAACTAGTAGTACAAATGAAATAAATTAGCATATATATTAAATGTGATATTTATACACAGTGGAGTACTACTCTGCCACAAAGAAAGATAAACTTGAGGCATTTGTAAACAAAAAGATCCAACTTGAGAACATAATGCTAAGTGAATAAGTCAGACACACAAGGTTAAATATTGCTTATATATGAGAAATATGTGTAGGGAGCCACGGCCTGTAGGTCTGTATCTGGTCCCTTGCCCATTCTTCTCTGAAGCTCTTCCCCTGCTCTGTTTCTTGATGCCATGACCTAAGAAGCTTTTCTGCATCACATCCTTCTGCCGTGATGTCAGTGCCTTAAAGCCAGTGATGAGCTCAAATCAGGAGTGAATTACACCTCTCTGCTTTTACCTCGTGGATGCTGGGCATTGTGTCTCAGCAAGGAGAAGGCTGACTAATAGAATTAGCATTACCTCTGTGAGGGGCTGGAAATTTGAATGTTTTGTTCACCACTGTATGCCACCAGGGATTGTAGCCCCTAATGAGTATCCAATAAATGTTTCTGGTATTGAGTAGATGCAAGAGGAAGGCACTTTGCATGCCATGTTCAGAGCAAGGGTGGCTCGTCTGCTTTCCAGTGCCTGCCATCAAACCTGCAAATGGCCGATGACCCTCACAGTGAGAATTGCTAGAGGGGGAGAACAGCTTTGATGAAGCAAACTATATATACCCACTTTTCTATGTGTATAGGGAAAAAATAACTTGAAAGTTAGCACTGACCAATCTCATTTTAAGTATCGGTGAGGAGAAATTGAATAAATATGAAAATGATGAAATTATTACTAATGGATGCTAAAGAATTGTGAAGAAAACGTGCTCCATGGATCTGTGCCCCTCTCCCAGCAGCTGCTAGATGAGCTCTTGAGCAGATTCATAGCTGGTCATGAAGGGTTTAGGGTGTTGTAACTCATCATCATCGAATGTCTCCTTCCTTGCAATATGTGTGCATCCCAGATCATAGAGCAGCTGCTCACCGGTGCCTTCCTGGCTTCTTTGTCTTACTCTGAGCTTTACTTTTCTTCATGGCACCGAGCACTTCTTGAAGGATGCTATTTTGTGTTTGCTTACTCATTGTTTATCTGTCTCCTTCAGGGACAAGTAAGCTCTATTAAGCCAAGGACTTTGCCATAGTCTCTATTTTCTCAGCACCTTGATAAGGACTGACAGAAAGCAGACACGAGGTGTGAAAGGAAAATGAGTTAATAAACATCTTTCTCTTTGGGGAGAGGGCGGGGAAAGGGGAGGCGCAGATGGCCAAAGAAGGCCTCCGCCTTGGTGTGCCTCTCCACTGCTTACGCCAGCAAAGTCAAAGCATGCCTGAGGAATTGAAGCTCTTTCATGGTTTTATTCAACAAAAGCTCACAGATGTGCACAGGACTGGAGGACAGTGACACACACGTGGTTTCAGCTTAGAATTCAGCAAGGGGGAAAGGTCAAATTAAGAACAACAGCTCTAGTCAGGTCAGGCAGTCAGGCCAAGCAATCGCTAAAGATTGTTGTGAGTTCCAAAACTGTGCCAAGCAGGGCCTGCCTTCCAGGGTTGAAGTGGCCAGGAAGGCTGTGTTGGGAAAGACAAACTATACCCTACTTATTTACTCTTCAGTGAACGTATTCTTCCCAAAACACTGGCTTTGGCAGCCATACCAACTAGCATCATTCTTCTAGTCTTCATTTATTAAAGCACATCTCACCTCCACCTCAGACATTTAACATTTACTTATATGTACTTTTCTTTGGGAGCCTCGCTTAATGAATTCTTTCTTTCCCTAAACATATGCATTCAGTCGAAAGGTATTCACTGTATGTGCAGACCCTACGCAGAATATGAGTTGTCTTGAGTCTGTAGTACAACAAGTGTGCAGACTTAACCATAATATCGGTCAACCATAGGAATTATAACAAAGCCCTGTAGGAAGAGAGAGGAGAGGGTGACTTCTTTTCTTTGAAAGACCAGATGAACAAGTGCCAAATGTGTGAAAGGTGAGTCAGGTTTTATCCGGTGGTGAAGGGGGATATTGTCATGGGAAAAAAATGCAGTGAACAGAAATATGAAACAGTGTGATGCACAGTGGAAATCGTTAGTGATGCTGACCTGAGGTGTACTGAGTTCTGGGAGGCTGGACTGGAGGTATGCCTTTGTAATTTAAGAAGATCTTTGGATCTTTTTCTAAGGAGTTTAAACTTCATGCTGCAGGCGTGTGGGAGATACAGTTTAAAAGGGGAGGCGAGAAAATAATTCTGTATTTGAACAATAATTGCAGGAGAGGAGTGAGGTAGGAAGTGATTAAATGGTCACACCAGGGATGACAACTTTCACAACATTTTTAAATGATTGTGCAAAATGTTCTGGTGTAGAAACCCAAAAGCTATTTTAGGGAGTAGAATTTTAAATGACTGTAATCTTTAGGTCAAGTTCCTTAATCTCTTTTAAGACCAGCCTTATTTTACTTTTGCTATGATTTTGAAGGGTTTTTAAAGCACTTTTAAGTTTGTTAAAATATTTGCCAGTTATGCTCAATTTTAAATTTTATGCTTGCTGGGTCATAATTCTTAAAATTATTATAGTAATAAGGATGTAATGGTATAAAGAGAAGATAGAACATTAACTCAATTTGAAAGTTTTCCATATACCAGGTGCTAGAAGAAACTCTTATTTTTTACAAAGACCCTAAGAAGGTGCTGTCATTTCCATCTTGCAGTTATGGAACTTAGGACAAACCATTCAAGGGAATAGCCCAATATCCCACAGTTATGTGGTGGCAGAGGTGCTGGCCCATATTTCATTGGCCTCTAGAACCCATTTATTTCCATTGCACCACTATAAATATATATATATTTGTAATATTTGTATACTCATTATATATATTTATTTATATTTATTTATATATTTTTTGTTTTCTGAGACAGGGTCTCACTATGTAGTTTAGGCTGGCCTTGAACTCACCAAGTAGTCCTCCTGCCTCAGCCTCCTGAGTTCTGGAAAGGTAAGTTTATATGGAGGGTCTCTAATGTGCCCATAGTAAGTACTAGACTGAGAAAATGCCATGACTAGAGTGGCCATGGGGTTCCTCTTCACTTCCAATCCCCTTCCCCAAAACTCAATTCTCCACTCTTCTCATCCATACCTTGTCTCCCAGGAGACTGCACTCCGTACACTGCGTGGCCCAGGCAGCTTTCCTACCCTGGGTTCTGGCGGAACTCCACCACTGGAAGGCATGAGAAGGGTTAGGGAAAGCAGGAAAATTCGCTTTCACACCTTCTCCTCTGCTATGCCACGTTTGTCACAGTGGTTGCGTCCTTTGCATCACAGGTCCTGTTAGGCAGCCCTCCATAACACAGACCATGACGCCCACTGCATACCCCAGGCAGAACAGCTCCCCTCTGCTTCAGTTCCCAGGTGCACCCCTCCCTGGTTTCCTCTGGTTTCCTTAACCCTGCCCACAACTCAGTAAGTCTTTAAACTTCCTAAGCCTAAACAATTTGAGTGTGCCATTGGCTGATGCTGAGACCCCCATTCAGTAATTTTAAACTGCATGAAGGCAGAATTATGATGATCATATTTGTTGATTCCCTTTCCAGAAAACCAATTCTTGAAAGGCCTGTGGCACAAAGAACTTGGTGGCCTGATAAAAATGTGTCCTATTGTGGAAAACATCCAAGTTTAAATGAAAATGATTTGTTCATTTTGCACCAATCTGCAGAGATTTCCCCAATATTTATCTAAATGTGTTTGAACCCAAATATAATTTTGCAAAGTCTATTTGCAGGCCATTTAGTATCCCAGTGTAAAACACAATTTCACTTATTTGGAGTGATTGTAAAATGGAACATGCTGGTTAAGTAAATGCAAATCTAAAGAGCCTCATCGTGATAGTCAGAATACTTGCAAACTAGTTCAGTTTCTGCCACTTTGCCCCAATGTCACCTGGGGAAAACCTTTCAAACTTTCTGAACCTCACTTCCTGTATAGATTAATGCCATTCTAGTATTACTCATTCCATTTAGTTTTGGCTTAGACACTGTAACCATGGAAATAGTTTTCTCCTTCAAGGACGACAGGTAACATCCCCAGGATATTCAAGCTTTCAAATAGACCAAGATGCTTCAGGCTAACCTACCATCCACACCAAATGTGTGTTTTCAAGCATTTTTCAGCAGTAACTCCCCAAGACAAGAAGTCCCAGTCATACGCTTGGAGCTGCTGCCCTAGCCTGAGCAGTACCGAGTGGATGGACCTGTGGGAGAGATGCCCAGAAGCCAGCAGAACCAGCTCCTGGGACCTGGGTGTCGCTTTGAGAGGTGGGAATTTTCTGGATAAAAGTAACAGTGACCCCAGCAAGGATGGTGCCCAGGAGGACCAGTCTTGTTAAACAATGGCTCTCACCTGTGTGCACGACCCGCAAAACCTGAGTCCTACAAATCAATCTTAAAACTTGAATTGTCCAAGAAAAGTGTTATAAACACTTGAGATAGTAAATTTATGCCAGATGAGAACTTCACACAATCTAATCTACTGGGGTGTGTGTGTGTGTGTGTGTGTGTGTATTTTAATCAGGATTTGTTTCTAAAAAATAAATTTTATTGGCATTCTAATATGACATAACCTCTTTGTTATGACCTTTAGAAGAATGGGATAGGACATCAACTTGGAAATTTTACTCTTGGGTAATTATCAAACAAAAAAAGAATCTAGAAGAATACGCTGATCATTTAATGGTACGAATAATATAATAATAGCTATATATATGAATCTTTTACATGTAGTTAATAATACCAATAACATCATCATCATGACAACTAATATATATGAATCATTTGCATGTGTCCAGCAGCATTCTAAACCATGGCCCTCAAAACTACTGCTGCAGGCCAAATTTGGCCCACAGTTTATTTCTACAAGGTTTGATTCAAGTGGCAAGTAAGGGATTCAGTCCCTGAGCATATGAAGCTAGCAGCCCTGTGGGCCTTAGTTTCTTTGGGCTATTCTGCCTGTTATAACCCATGTCCACATAGTCTAAGAAGTACTAGGGAATTGGAAATGGCTTTCTGTTCTATTCACTTCACACCTCTAGCTCCCCAAGAGGGCATGTATAACTTACAACTTCAACTGGATTGGCCTTAACTTCTACCTTTCTCTGGGGCCCTCCTTTTTTGATTCCTCCTTTGCCATTCCCATGACTCCTATACCTTTTGCTTCTCATTTTTTTCTACTAATAGATGTCTACTCCCTTACTGGTTATTTTGTTTTGTTGTTTTTATTTGGTTTTTTGTTTGTTTGTTTTTAGCATAAGAAGTCTTTCTGTCTCTTTAGATTTTTCCCTTGATATCAAAGAAAATTTGTATGCAAGTAGAGAAGAGAGGTGAAGGAAATACTGCTCTCTAGAGTCAGACATGTGTAGGGCAATTAGACTTTCACAGTTTCTTTTTTCATTACTCTCAGGCTTTATTAAACCAAATGAGTTCCCTTCTATTGCTGTTGAATGTCTTGAATTGTAATACAAAATTATATGTTGTTTTTTCCTGACTCGCATATGGTTGGCCAACAGAGGGTACAGAAAGATTTTAAGACCCAGGTTTGAAATGAAGATGGAGAAACACCTTATCTTGTGACAGCAGTAAATACTGTGAGGGAGGGAAGGAAGGAAGGAAGGAAGGAAGGAAGGAAGGAAGGAAGGAAGGAACTATTTCTTTAAAACCAGGAAAGGGAAGGGGAGGGCAAGAGGGACCTGATCAGTTCCTATCTCATGACTGAGACTGATACTCCGGAATTCAGAATGCTGACACCCAGTGATAGGGTTTTAAACACACATTCTTGGGATTCCTGTGCTATACCGTACCTAGAGCTCCTAGATCGAGTGAGAAGAACGTAAACACTACAGTTACTGGAACAAGCAGAAGGATGTAGATGCTCCACCTTGGAATTCCCATGACAAAGACGTTCCCATGACAGCAAGTCAGAACTGTGATGCCTCTGGGTGCGTTCTCACAGATTATTGCAATTGTCTGTTTAACTGGCTGGCTGTTTTCAGGCTTTTCATCTGTGTATCTGTAAGATATAGTGCAGAGAAGTGACCTTTGTGAGCAAGGCCCCTTCTGCTTCGGCTGAGTGGTCTTAAGACTCCTCGTGAGCACCAGGGCAGAGAGGCCAACAGAGCCCTGCTTTACATCCACCTTCCCATCACCCCACTCCCATGAACCTCCACCTCTCAAGCTTTGCAGTCCATTAATCCCATTTCCTTGACATTTCTACCATGTGTTCTTTGGTTTTACTCCTGTATACTTTCTTACACGGAGTTTTCTGAATCTCAAACACTTATTTCCATCTCTGTGATCTTCCCTTGTCCACAAATAAAATTATAAATGAATCTTAAGTTCCTATTCTAGAATCTTTTGTAAGATTTTCTTGATTTCCCCCCAAAGAATTACTTCTTCTCTGCATTATTGCAGCATTTTATATACAATTATATTATTAAACAGCATAATATATGTTTATGCATTTTAATGCCAATCCTTATTAACAATCAGTGGATTTAATGTGTAGGCCTAGTTTATTAGACTCAAGCTTAAAAGGAATTTGTTGAACAGAACCTCAGTACACTTGTCTGTTAGGTATTTATTTAGAGATTTTAGGACTAGTAATTGTGTCTACTACAGCACTCCCTAATTCTGCCTCTATATAGAGCTGCCTGAGCTATTATGAAATAAAGGCTAAAAAATCTAGGTATATTTTTCTTCTGTTTTTGCTTAACTCTACAGTGAACATACATTAATTTTATACCAGAGAAAAGCATAGCTCTAAAACTGTCTCTTGTAGAACTTTTACTAGGGGGGAACTTTTTGTTTTATGTTAGCGACATGGCAGACACTGTTAGTTGCCAACTTAATGCCTACTTTCAGCTCCTTTCTGCTCTGATCACACCCTATACAGAGGTTAGAGGAGATTTCCTGAGACTTGTTTACATCTAAAGTGGACACATGTCACAGACTACCAGCGGCAATTTTCTGTAATATGGCTCCTTATTTCTTCCTGCCATGGGTATGGATGTGGTGCCTGGAGCTATGGTAGTCATATTGCAGTAATATTTTCCAATGGTATAAATAAGAAGGCAAATACTCAGGCTAGGAGAGGAAAAGGATAGGAACTGCCTACACTTTTAAGCATTATTCAGACAGTACACAGGCCTTGGTTTTACACTCTCTTATGTCTTACTACATTGGAAAAACAGCTCTCCCACTGTAGACACTGTGAGTAAGCTTTTCTGAACTTGTAGCCAAAAGCATTCCTCAAAAACATGGAGAAAGTTTACATTCAGTGATATATTAAAATATGATTATAAAAGATGAAAAGTTGGAAAATCTAAAATCCAATAGTGAAATATTTGTTTTTAAAATTATGGAACTAAATAGGCAGATTTTAAAATAAATTTTAGAAGAGTATTAAACTATTCACATTATATTATTAATTTTTATAAATCAGTTTAAAACTTAGTACTATAGATAATAGAAGTTCAATTTTACTTAAAATATGAGCATATGCATAGTGACACAAATCATCCACCATACACTGATTTTCTTTGTATCTAGGCTGTGGCACAGCAATCGTTATTTTATTTATTACAAATTTCCCTGTGTTTCAAAAGTCATTAAATGCACATATATTATTTTTCAATTAAGAAAAATAACACAGAGTGTTATTTGTAAGATAAAAAGTATCAGAGATCTCATATCTGGAATGTGGACAAGTTTGCCATGTGCCAAATATCAGATGAGTTAAATGGTAATTGGGGAAAAATGTAAATTAGATTTGGATGCCCTGCATTTTACTAGACTTGTATCCATGCCAACATTGATTAAAACAGTCACTCAATGATATTTCAGAGAAATAATGAGACGTTAGATCTTCAAAGAACCATAGATGCTTCCATTTACTGCTGAATTATAAGTGAGTTAAAATCCACTAACAGTGAAATGGAACCATGCTATGTTTCACTCTGCTTCATGATCCCTCTGAATGACTCAGAGAATCGGCCCAACACCCAGATGAATGCCTTGCTTCCCCTCACCTTTAAGCCTGTCTCCACCTCTGTTTGGTTTCCTGTCTAATTGGCTTCTACTTTCAAACAAGTCATTAGGATCAGCACCCTAGAATCCCTATTTTCAGAAACCAAAGTACTTTTTTAGAAAGAGAAAATGATGGTTTCAGTCTCAAAATAATAAAATAGCAACTTGGGATACAAAATACAAGGTTTGCATATCAAGATGTGAGATTTTTCTTTGACAGTACCACTTACAGGATGTGTGAAATGGGACAAATCTTTTCGTTTCTTTGAATTCCAGTTTCTATAGCTGTGAAATGGGCTTGCTAGTTCCTTCTTCATGAGGTTTCTGAGGCAGTACTAAGTGAAAAACAGTAAGAAATGATATAAGACAGTACTGAATGGGAAAATGTTATACACATTATTATGTCAGTAGCTATTGGGTTGAGATATTTTAATGCTTCGTTCTAAATAGAAGCAGTTCAAAATTTGGCTAGATCACACCTAAGCAAAGTTAACACAAGAGGGACTGGAGAAATGTGGCTCTGGGTTCTGTGAGTTGACGCAGTCATACTGTCCCAGGCTTCACCGGGAGAGAGGAGCTTGGGACTGATTGCTGTCACACTGGTCCCAAGCAGTTGGGTTTCCTCACAAACAGTTTGCAACATGGAAGGAGATTTGTGTCCTGAGTGGGCTCCCACTGCCTGCAAAGTGCAGACCTCACTTATTCAGTGCCATACTTGTACTTCCTTGATTCCCAGAGCAGTTTAGTGATATTCCATTCAAATTTGCTTCCATGCAATTTATGTGCGTGGAAAGCAGTACTGGAAGAATATGTGTCCAAATACCCACAGTGGCTGCTGTCATAGTGAAGAGTGGAATAATAGAGTTCCATGATTGCTTTGTTTTCAAATAAACAGTATTTTTAATAATGAGAGAAAAACTGTCATTTGAAAAATATGTCCTGGTGGGAGAGAGAAGATAAGATGTTGTTGTTTCCCTTGTTCTTTGTTTTGCTCTAAGTGTGTGATTATTCTTGAAAATCTAAGAGTCTCTGGTCTACACAGGGTGGCAGGGAGTTTCAGGATGTTTCAAGTGCCAGGAATGGCAGGCACGATGCTCTCCTTGCTTATTTCTCCCATAACATCTTGGTTATACCTTAGGTACTTTCCTCCCTTTGCGAAGATCTGTGGCACAAAGAGGGACGTGGCCATCTTTGCAAATTTGCCATTTACCAGCCTTCATGTGTGAGAAGAAATACACAATAAAATAATAGTGGGTAAGATAGGCATAATTGCAATATTTATATGGACTTAAAAATCAACTATCCATAATTCAAGGACAAAAAAATTCTCTTTCGGCTTAAAATGGTATAACCAGTTTTTGCAACAGCTATGGTTTGGATGAAAATGTCCCCCAAGAGGCTGACGTGCTCAGAGGTGGTGATTGGAAGGTGACAGGATCCTAAGAGTGCTAAGCTTGTTAACAGATTAATCCATGGATGGATTCATATCTGAGTGCACTGTTAGGTGGAGGCCAGTTGAAAGAAGTAGGTCACTAGAGATGTGCCTTTGAAGGTGCCTTTGTTACTTTTCTCATTGCTGAGATAAAATACCTGGCACTCAAAGTTAAAGGAGGAAATATTTCTTTTAGTTTATAGTTTGTAGAGGTTTCAGTTCATATTCGACTGGCTCCAAGGCAGAACAGCATGGCAGAGCAGCATCATAGAGGACAAATAGTCCATGCATGCCTGGGAGAAGGCAGCAACCAACAGCAAGCAGCTGAAGCGTCCTTCCTTCTCTCCCTGTATATTCCTTCCAGGCTGGAAGTCTACTGATTGGTGCCACCCACATCCAGGGTGGGGGTTCCATCATCCACATTCACACTAATCCAGCCACATTTGAAACTCTTCACCCATAACCACATGAGGCTTTGGGGGTCCATCTAGATACAAGCCACAAAATTCTGTCCCTGGATCCCAAAAGACTCATGTGGATCTCTTTAGGCATTTAGTCCATCTCTAAGAGATGATAAAGTCATAACAGTTTCAACACTGCTGAAAAGTCCAACTCTGAAGTCCTCTGAGATTGAAGGCAAACTCTTAGCTGCAAGCCCCTGTACAAATGAAAGGAAACTTCCCGCATACAATGGCACAACATAAACATTCCCATTCTAAAAGTTACAAATAGAGGGATAGAAAAGAATGGGACCAAAGCAAGTACAAAATCCAGCCAGGCAAACATTAAGTCCAGCATCCAAGAAATCTGTGGCAAGATGTGAACTCCAAAGGCCTTGGGTGCCTCCACTGCTATGGCTGTGCTGGTGGCTGCAGCTCTCATGGCTTCTCTCTTGGACCAGGTCTGCCCCCTTCCTGCAGCTTTCTTTAGACAATACATGTTCCTGGCTTCTGTGACTTTCTGGGGTCTCCACTGCACCTTTGGCTTTACACTCACAGGTTCACACACTGCCCTCTCCGGACAAACAGCTTGGCCTCTCAGACCTTCTGAAATCTAGATGGAAGCCTTCCTGACCCCACAACTCTTGCATTCTCCATGCATCTAAAATCAGCATTACATGGATGAAGCCAAAGTTTGCCTTCAGCTGAAGTAGTAGCTAGGCTACTAAATCATTCTGTGAGCACTTTGCTCTTGATTTTCAACATAAATTTGGCTAAAACTCCCAACAGTAACCATGGCTCTGCCTCAACATTAGATTGCCTTGAAATTTATTTTGCCAGATTAAATAGTATGCCATAGTTAATCCCAGTCTCAGGCAAAGTCTCTGGACATAAGTGAAATGCAGACAAATTTTCTGTCAAAGAATAACACACATGGTCTGGAGCCCCACAGCCAATGCAGTCCTTATTTCCAACAGAAAGCTCTTGAGCCCGGTCTTTACTGCAATCCTATCAGTATTCTGACCTTCTGAGCTCTGACCAGAATCTCCAATCAAGTTCACCTTACAGCATTCCAGGGCTGCTTCATTAGGTGGCATCTCCAGACTTTCCCAAACTTCCCACAAGCCACTTTCAAAGGCTCCAGAACCACGTGGTCAGGTACAACCACAGCAGTGACCCCACTTCTCTGGTACCAAAATCTTAGTCACTTTTCTCATTGCTGAGACAAAATACACAACACCCAAAGTTAGCTCACATTTGTAGAGGTTTCAGTTCATAATTGGCTGGCTCCAAGACAGGGTGACATGATAGAGAGGCAACTCAGAGGGTAAACAGCCCATGTCAAAGGCCAGGCAGAAGGCACCCAGCAGTGAAGTAGCATGAAGGAAGCAGGAAGCAACAAATTCTTTCTGTCCCTTTGTATTCTGTCTAGACCTCTGTCCTTCAGGCAGGTAGCACTCACACACAGAGAGGGCTGTCTCTTTATCCATAACCAGAACTATGTCAAACCAATCAGTAGACTAATTTAGTAATCACACGCCCTTAATCATAGCATCACACGTTTAATCCCAGCATTACCCAATCCCAGCAGCATGCACTCTAGATCCAGCCACCTCTGAAAAGCCCCATCTATGACCACATGAGGCTTTAGAGGGAGGGACATCTAGACACAAACCATAACAGAGAAGTTTGCTTTTTCCTCAGCCACTTTATCTATGACTTTAGAACTTTCTTCTCTCTATTTCTGGTCACCACGAGGTGAGCAGCTTTCCTCTGTCATGCCCTTCTGCCAAAAACACACCTACCTCACTAGTCCTAAAAGCTATGAGTCAGTTGACCATTGACTGAAACTTCCGAAACCATGAGCCAAAATAAACCTTTCCTCTTTTACATTATCTTTCTCAGGCATTTGGTCACAGTGATGAAAACTTGAATAACATAACAACTTTCATCTAAAACATCAGGCCTCACGTAAGCCAGTGTCAAAACTTTTAGAAAATACAGTGGTCATTTGCTCAGTATTTGAGATAGTCTGACCCTTGTTTTATTGAAGAAATGTTTTTATAATACTGTACATGTCAAAACTCAACTCTAAGCACTGTATATTTGTTAATGAGATGAATTTTCCTACTATTGGAAAAACTTACTCCTTTTAAAGCAACTGTTTTATCATAAGGTAAAGGCTCATGTTGTTGGACAATCATTTCTTATGTTTGGGTGAATCAACTTATTCTTTCCAACTTTTGTCTTTTGTCCTGAAATTTACCATACAGAATAAACCTAGGGTCAAAACTCTTTTGACTCATTGCATTATATATAAAATATAACCAGGTATAAATTTAAATATATGGATGAAATCTTTACAAAGGCTATAATGTTACTCTTGCAATTAGAATCTGAGCATCCTCTGAGTTAAAGACTCTCCCCATACCCACTACTTTGTCTACACTGCTATGATTGAGAGTATTCCAACAGAGAATTCACACAATCCTAAAACACAAGGACAATAGAGAAATGCAATTTTCCTTAGTTTCTACCACTGTCAATGACAGAGAATCTCAAGACTTTATCTCTTCAGCTCCTCTCAATATAATGTCCACCAGCTATCCACATCCATATATTACCATGCAATATTTCCACCCATACATTTATTCATTCATTCAATAAATATTTAGCAGTGTATATTCCAGGTGAAAGATAGAGTGCTAGATGCTTTGAGGTGTAAAATAATAAATCAGCATAAAGAGGCTAACACCTAGATTAAAAAACAAAAAATTACGCAGATTGAAATGTTTTGAATTTTTGCATGAAATTCAAATATATTACCTTGACAAATTCAAAGGACAAGAGTTTGAAGAGTGCACATTTCATTATTTTCCACTGTTACTGGTGTTCCAGAGATGGATTACAAGGTGATGCCATGTTAAACATGACTCTTTGGTGTATGAGGAACAAGTGCATAGGCAACCGATGGGTTTGGATTTGTTGCTGTTGATTTGATTTGTTGCTTGCTTGCTTGTCCTCTGCCATCATGTAGCTCTGTGAGGCTATACGGACACTACAGCAAAGGTGCAGCTCTGAGAACCATCTTGCCCAGGACAGTTACCAAGGGTAGTGGGTAACACACTAGCCTTTTATCCGAAAGGTTGCTTAAGATTATTCAATAAGAATTTCTGGTTTGGTCCCAGACTGGTTTTAATCATTCCTTGTACCTTCTCTAAGATGAGTTTTGAGAATATTGGTGAAATACTTTTATAAAAGCTTCCAGAATCCCCCTCAAAAGGCACACCAAGATGAGGACTAGCAAGAAGAAGGAATATGAGTAGGAAGAGGAATTTTTGTTGTTTGTATCAGTATCACAAGAGCTATCACCTGCTTATTACTGATGTTTCAAGCTGGATGACAATGGCAAATTCTTCAAAACTCACTGGTTGTAAGACTTTTAAATTCTATCTTTTATTTTTAAATTAGTAAATAACATTGTGTATTTTTATTGTGTGCAGCTTGATGTTTTGAAAAATATATAGATTCTGAGTTTGAGCCCCAAGGAAAAAATATATATATTGTGGAATAGTTAATTCTAGTTAATTAATATATGTGTCAGTTTACAGTTGTAATTTTTTGTGGTAAGAGAGTGCATTACACTCTTTACATTTATTAAGAATGTAATATATCTTCATTAACTACAGTCACCTTTCTGTACAATAGGTGTCCTGAGATTTATTCCTCCTAACCACAATTATATACCCTGTGATCAACACCTTCCCATTTCCCCCTTCCTGCTAAGCACTCCAGCCTCTAATAACCGCCCTTCTACTCTCCACTTCTTTGAGATCAGCTTTCTTTGGGTTCCGTTCTACATATGAGTGAAAGAATGTAATATTCATCTTTCTGCATCTGTCTTATTTTACTTAGCATAATGTCCTCCAGGTTTAGGACTGAATAATATTCTATTGTATATGTATACCACATTTTATTTATTCATTCATTAATTTATAGGTACTTAGGTTTATTTATATCTTGATTTTATGATTAGTACAGCAATAAATCTAAGTGTCCAGATGTATCATTGACAAACTGACTCTATTCCCAGAAGAGAGACTACTACAGTGGGCGGTCCTATTTTTAATTTTTGAGGAATGAGGAGCCTCCATAACTATTAGACTAGTTACATTCCCATAGTGTGCAACTGTTCCCTTTTCTTCCCATCCTCACCAAATTTATTTTATTTTGTCATTTTTGATAATATTCATTCTAACTGGGATGAGGTAATATCTCACTGTGATTTTGACTGTGATTTCGGATGTTTAATAATGTTATTTTTTCATGTTCCCGTCAGCCATTTGTACATCTTCTTTAAAGAAATATCTTTTTTTTATTTTTTAATTTTATTGGTACATTTTAGGTATACAATATAATCATGTTCATTGTTGGAAATTTGCACCTTCACATACTCTTGGTTCTTATTCTTCCCCCTTCCCCTGCCCTCACTTCAACTCCTCCATCCCTCCCTATTTACAAAGACTTTGTTTCCATTTTTTCCTTTTCCAATATTAACTCCATTCCCTTCTTTCCTTTCCCCTACCCCTCCCACTTCCCCTTCCCCTTTGCCCCTTTTCTTTGTATTCCAAATTATCAATTATACCTTTTAGACCTTACTAACACTTTCAGTTTCTCACACTAGAGAAACTATTTGGTATTTACACATATGTGTCCTATTTATTTCACTTAAGAGTATGGCCTCAATGTGCATACATTTAGCTATAAAAGTCTCTAATTTCTCGTTTTTTATGGCTGAGTAGTACTCCATTTGATTAAAAAAAAAAAACCCATGTTTTCTTTATCCAGTCTCCAATTGATGGGCATTTGGGCTGCTTCCAAGTTTTAGCTATTACAAATTGTGCTGCTATGAACAAGGGTACACATATATCATTGTGGTATGATTCTTTTAATTCTTTGTGGAAGATACCCAGCAGGGGAATAGCTGGCTAAAATGGGACTTTCAATCCAAGTTCTTTGAGGTATCTCCATACTGATTTCCACAGTGGTTGCACCAGTCTACACTCCCACCAGCAGTGGAGCAGGATTTCTCTTTCTCCACAGCCTGGACAGCATTTGTTATTTGTGGATTTCATGATAGCAGCCATTCTTTCTGGGGTGAGGTGGAATCTCAGTGTTGTTTTCATTTGCATCTCTAGAATGACCAGTGATGTTGAACATTCTTTCCTATGTTTATTTGCCATTTCTACTTCTTTGTCTAAGAAATGTCTGTTCATTTCAGATGCCCATTTTTGGACTGGGTCTTTAAATTTGGGAGGTCTAAATTTTTAAGTTCTATATGGATTCAAGATAGTAGACCTTTGTCTGAGGGGAAACTGGTGAAAAATTTTTCCCACATTGTGGATTGTCTCTTTACACTGCTAGTGGTTTCTTTTGCTGTGCAGAAGCTTTTTAGTAAGAAGAGATCCCACTTGTTGATTGTGCTAGTTCACGGTCAACTGAAGTTTTGTTCATAAAATCTTTTCCTACATCAATGTCTTCAAGAGTTCTACCTAATGTCTATTCCACCTGGTTCAGGGTTTCTTTTTTAATATTTAAATCCTTAATCCATTTTGATTTTAGTTTAGTGCATTTTGAGAGATACAGGTCTAGTTTTAATCTTTGGCAAGTTGAAGCCCAATTTTTCCAGCACCATTTATTAAAGAGACTATCTTTCCTCCAGTGAGGGTGTTTGTCTCCTTTGTCAAAGATGAGGTGGCTGAGTGTGTTTGGAGTTGTTTCTGGATCTTCTAATCTGTTCCACTCATCCCCAGGTCTGCTTCTTTGCCAGTACCATGTTTTGTTTATTTTTAATCACAGTAGCTTTGTAGTATAGTTTCAAGTTGGGTATTGTAGTACCCCCCTGCCATGTCTCTGTTGCCTAGAATTACTTTTGCTATTCTGGGTCTCTTCTTGTTCCAAATGAATTTTTGGATTGTTTTCTCGAGGTCCATGAAGTATGCTGCTGGGATTTCAATTGGGATTGCATTGAATCTATATAGCAGGTTTGGAAGTATGGCCATTTTCACTATGTTGATCCTTCCTACCCAGGAGCAAGGGATGTCTTTCCATTTTCTGATATCATCTTCAATCTCTCTTTTCAGA